>OX291447.1:600000-1026143 GCA_946403475.1 Torulaspora quercuum
TTGTAATATGTACTCTACTGTCATCTCTTCATCATTTGATTCGATTTTTTCGCCAATTTGTTTGTATTTACCTCTTAGGTTTCCGATTAAGATTGGGCATAGTACGTTTTCAGGTATTGGAAAGCCTGCATCGTTGGTTTGTTGAACGAGATTTCTTACTCTCGTTACGTAGTAGTACGCTTCCTCTGATCCGTCGAAGCTTATAGTTTGTAACTCTCTCCACAGTCTGCTTCCCAAACTGCTGTGGTTCGAGATTTGACATATAATGATGTCAATCATATCGTTTCCTTTCATCAATGGGTCCTTTATCTCTTTAGGGTAAGCAGATTCTTCGACGTAATAATTGAATATGTCGAGGATAAACCCTTTTCGTGATGAGTAGCTTGTCTTTTCAAATTGCCTTTTCTATCTGGTATGATATCGGTTAAGCCATTGGCAATTAAGAATTCTTTGAAGGTTTTCATCCATTCGGGGAATTCAGAGGCATATAGTATCCGTCTCAAGGAACATGTGTCCTGAGCATTCCCTGGTATTGACTGTCTGGGAGTAATACACTGACTGTAATTATTGTAATACCGATTGGATTGTTCCATCATATAGTTTTGTTGACGCTTATACATTTTGAAGCTCATTGGGGGAACATTACCAAAAGGTCTTTGATTCATGTTCATATTCATATTGAACATGCCAGGTCCCATGAAATGGTAGTTTGGCGGCCATGCGTATGGGTCGTTAGGGTTACCACCCATAGGCTGATTACTGGCATTCGCCCAATAATCGTTAGGGGAGCCTCCATGTTTGTTGTTGTCAACATTGGCCGGTTTCGAAGGCTGCGACGGAGGATTGTCTGCTTTTGAATCACCCGGGTCCGTACCAATGTTCACAGGATTAGTTCCAGAAGTGTCAAAGTCACTGCGAGACGCAACCAAAGGGTCCTCCGCTTCTCCATTGGTGAAGAAGGGAACGTTAGCGGCGCTACCATGTTGAAAGGGTAATTCTTTAAAGAATTGTTAACACTGTTCTGGAAAGACATTGGTTTATTAAATTGGCAAAAGTAATTATTAAGTAAAGAGATTAATTAATCCTCGATTTCTTTTAAACTAAAGTGTAACTAAGAGTGGAGGAAAGAGATATGATGCCTGATAAACGTACCAGTATTTATACCTGATGGAATGCACCTATTGAATCATACAACCTCAGTCGTTGAAGAATTTTCACCTTCGTCGTATCTCAATTAGTGTTGCAATCACACCATTCTATTGTTTACTTAGAATCAATAGTACAGTGGTCATCAATAGATCATGCCCACAGATAACTTCGTGGCAAATCCTGAATTGTAAGCGTCTCGCAGTAATTTATTACTCGGTGTCCCTTTCCACATCGATGAATATTTTGTTAGGGCTTGTTTCTCTCTTCTATGATCACTCTTTTGATATTCTACTCAATAATATATCACTTTGCATTCACTTGATATTATTTCCAACACTAACAAAATATTCATCGATGTGGAAAGGGACACCGAGTAATAAATTACTGCGAGACGCTTACAATTCAGGATTTGCCACGAAGTTATCTGTGGGCACGATCTATTGATGACCACTGTACTATTGATTCTAAGGAAACAATAGAATGGTGTGATTGCAACACTAATTGAGATACGACGAAGGTGAAAATTCTTCAACGACTGAGGTTTTATGATTCAATAGGTGCATTCCACCAGATATAAATACTGGTACGGGCATCAAATATATTTTCCTTCACTCTTAGCTACACTTTAGTTTAAAGAAAATGGAGGATTAATTAAACTCTTTTACTTAATAATTACTTTTGCCAAAATAATAAATTAATGTCTACCCAGAACAGTGGCGATTCCACAATGGAATGCCCACTCTTCTATTGAAAGGGTAACTCTTCTTTAGAATTGTTAATACTGTTTTGGATACACATTGGTGTAATATATAACAAAAGTATATTTTAAGTCGACTAGCTATATTAATCGTCGAATTCTTATAGTCTAAATTTTAACTAAGAGTAATCGGTCCCTGATGGAATTCGACTAATAAATCTTTTGATGTTGTAGTCGTTGAGTCATGTTTCGCTTTTATTATGACATTAATTATGCTGTAATCACACCACTTAATTGTAGCCACGAATAAAATAAGTGCAACTTTTGTGTGTATGACGGTTGACCTTCTCCAATTTCATTGGTGATTCTAATTATCTTACTTTCTTTTTATATAATAGACCTGTGAAAGAGATGAGTCATCTAATGTGATATAAAACACTTTTATGTTTAGTGCTGATTTTTCTTGACCTGAGTCCTAAACTCAACTAATTCTGCTTACCCGAAAAAAGTTGAAAAAAGTTGCTAACGCACCTATCAACTAAAAAGGTTATTTCTGACTAGATGTTGGCTAGTATTCTTGACCTTACACCCTCGAAAAAGCCAATTCATCTAGCACTACAATCATCTTTTTAAGACCGCTAAAAAAAAGTTAGTACATACTTAAACTGCGATGCCAAAGCGCAATAGTGCGAAATTCCTGGGAGTCGTTTCTATCAGCTATATTTCATTCTCCGTTCCTCTTAAATTCCTCACCACACCAACCAAACCTCAGATTACAGGTTGTAGTTTTGCACTAAAGATCATCTCGTTTCAGTATCTATCCTACGCTTCATGTAAGCAACCTTAGTCGTTTAAATATTTTTGGTAAAGATTCCATGTCACACCTTTCTCTGGGTCCGTTACATAAACAAACTTGACTCCAAAGCGTTCAACCTCCTTATTTCTGCTTTCATCATCGAATAGGCATATTTTGTGCTTTTTCAGATCGTCATTACCGTATAAGTCTACCAATGCATCTCTTAGGTGGCCAATTTTGCTCCTTTCCCCCCACTGTGAATCATCAAATAGCTGAACCATAGGGACGATCTTATCATGATATTTTACCTTGAACTTTTGGAGCATTTCTTTGGCTATCTCAGGAGCCCATGTTCTGGAAGCTGACACAATCTTGGAACCGTTGTCTTTCAAATCAATGATAATTCTTGGGACGTCCTTGTAAAAGGAAATCTCATATCCTCGGCTATCTACCAAAGTATGAACCTCACCATTAGAGCTCTTAATAGGCCTTAGCGGTGTTGTAATATGAGAATCACAGTAACAGGGCCAGATCGTGTAATCTAAATCAAATGCTGCAATCTCAGGATAGTTGGGCATGCTATTGTGAATCGATGCGGCAGTAAAGATCTCTTTTTTTACTTCTCCGCAAAGAACAAGAATAATTGATCTTTCAATAGCTGCAAAAGTTGAAAAATTTCTCGGGGTTTGTCAAACTTATTCAGAAGTCACAGATCTCGATGCCAGCAAGCCAATACACCCAAGACATAAATATGTGATCATCAGGTAAATTCCTTGACGGAGCGATTAAAATTATTTTAATCAGAAATGCGTAGTAGATTGATAGCAATGATAGGTAAGTCAACAAAGATAGATAAATTCTCAATTGTTCTTGGACTAGACGTAACTAAGACTGAACGAAATGGAGTTGAATGCCAAAAATAATGTGACAAGCGTGTCAGTGTTTATCCCTGGTGAAAAGTACGTATTGAGTAATAATGGCTTGGTCGCATTTTCTTCATGTTGCAATCACAACACTAATCGCTTTCAAAGATTCTGGAGGACATTTGTCGTAACCATGGCATATAGGGTCGTGGGAATCGCAAGGAATATATGAAGTGAATTTAAAATGATCAATCGGTTGATATTCTACTCAATAGTTTATTTTTTCTGGATTCATGTCATTTATTATGTCCATTTCAAACACAGCAGGAAGAGACAAATTTATGTATAGAATAGTGTGAACAACTCCATAAAGGAATCACCCCTTCAATAAGGCCTCGACATAAGTGTTGGAAATTATATCAAGTGAATCCAAAGTGATATATTATTGAGTAGACTATCAAACGAGTGATGATAGAAGAGAGAAACAAGCCCTAACAAAATATTCATCGATGTGGAAAGGGACACCGAGTAATAAATTACTGCGAGACGCTTACAATTCAGGATTTGCCACGAAGTTATCTGTGGGCATGATCTATTGATGACCACTGTACTATTGATTCTAAGGAAACAATAGAATGGTGTGATTGCAACACTAATTGAGATACGACGAAGGTGAAAATTCTTCAACGACTGAGGTTGTATGATTCAATAGGTGCATTCCATCAGGTATAAATACTGGTACGTTTATCAGGCATCATATCTCTTTTCCTCCACTCTTAGTTACACTTTAGTTTAAAAGAAATTGAGGATTAATTAATCTCTTTTACTTAATAATTACTTTTGCCAATTTAATAAACCAATGCCTTTCCAGAACAGTGTTAACAATTCTTTAAAAGAATTACCCTTTCAACAATAAGTACAAACTGGGCTATTTCCGAGGGAGTACTGGAGAAACCTATGAGAATGTCTAACGAATAGGGTTGGATAGTTAGCCAGCAGAAGAACAAATACTTATGGTCTCTTGGCCCAGTTGGTTAAGGCACCGTGCTAATAACGCGGGGATCAGCGGTTCGATCCCGCTAGAGACCATTATTTTTTGTTACAATTTTTAGATATATTGGCATGAAGCTGATACCATTTAGAGGCATCAACTAACCGAGAGCGTTTATGGTATCATAAAAGTTGTTTTATAAGACGTAAAGAATTGAATAAATAAGCAGTGGAAGGACAAAATTGTTACGATGGGGAATATATGCATTTGACATCGCAGTTGGTCTAATATACAGGTTCCCAAGCATCAACCTTCATGGTGCCCTTTTCGATCAAGTTGGTATGGAATTTATGAGCATTCTTTAACATGTGAGGCTCATGCAGACAACCGTGTTTTTGAGCGTAGTGTTCGGACCTTTGCAAGTAATCTGTTAGCAAATCTCTGTAATCTGGGTGAGCACAGTTGTTGATGATTTCACGGGCTCTTTCCCTTGGGGCCAAACCTCTGAGATCGGCCAAACCTTGATCGGTCACCAGAATATCGAGATCGTGTTCTGTTTGGTCCACGTGAGAGGCCATTGGAACGATAGAAGAAATACCGGTTGGATCAACTTTGGTTGGTCTTGCTGAAGGAGCATGCATGATAGATAGCTTGGCATTTCTTAAGAAATCAGCTGAACCACCCAGCCCGTTTAACATACGCGAGCCATTAACGTTTGTTGAGTTTGCATGAGCATAAATATCAACTTCCACTGGGGTGTTCATGGCAATAACACCGAGACGACGGATCATTTCGGGGTTATTCGAAACCACTTGGGATCTCAGACATAATTTATGCTTGAATTGGTCCCAATTATCGAAAAGTCTCTCGAAACCCTTTTCAGTGAGTCTCACGGAAGTTGCAGTGGCATAATCCAGAGAACCGTTTTCGAAAAGATCCAAGAAGGAATCCTGCAGGACTTCGGTCCAAACAGTCAAATGTTTGAACTTGGCATCGGTCAAACCTTCGATAACAGCATTGGCGATATTACCAATACCACTTTGCAGAGGATGTAAATTTTCGGGTAATCTACCATGTTTGACCTCATTTCTAAAGAATTCGACCAAATGGTTTGCGATGGACTTGGACATTTCATCGGAAGGACTATTTGGTGGGACTTGGTCCATTCTGGTAGACTCTACAAGTGCAATGACCCTTTCTGGATCCACTGGAATCGAATCGACACCACATTTGTCGTCAACTTTCACATAAGGATAAGGTTGTCTATGAGGAGGGTTCACTGGCATGTCGATATCGTGCAAACCTTCGAAAGATGGCGTGGCAGTGTTAACCTCGATGATTATCTTATCTGAAACGGATAGAAACTCAGGAGAACCACCTACGGAGGGACCGGGAACGATGGAACCATCCTCTTTAATCGCAGTTGCTTCGATAATGGTATAATCTAAAATCTTGCCATCCGTCCTTTCTCTCGAGTAGAAACCATACGTAAGATCTTGTGGGAACATCGAAAGATGCTTATCGAAGAAATTGATCTTCCCGGAATTAATTGCCCTAGCGATAGGTTTCCCCACTTGATGAGGGGCCCTTCTAGCGATCATATCATGCTCGGCCCAAAGACACTCTTCGGGACCAGCCGACGCACCCACAAAAAGGTTAAACTTCAACTTACCTTGTAAATTATTTTTTTCCACATGCTCTACCAAAGCATCAGGCACAGCTTTTGGAGCACCAACACCAGTAAAACCTGACCAGCCAATGTATTGACCGTTCTTAAAAAGAGGTATCAATTCATGTGCATCCTTAACTTTTGCCAAATAAGGTGCATATCTAACTCTCTCCTTGAGTAACTTTGAAACTGTCATGATCTATAACTCTATGTGTTTTTATGTATTGCAAACACTATGTCTGTCTGCTTTGTTTTTACTTTGCACTATTACCGAGAGGAACTTTCGGGAGACGATCGCGAGCGAGTATACTATATATACGAGTTAAGAAGAGCTCTTCAATTTCCAAGAAACAACCGTATGTAATTTCAAAGATGATGAGCGGCTGTTAATGTCATTCAGTCACTGTTGATGATCTTGAGTTGAAAAACAAACAAAAAAAACTATACAACCGTTCATTCGACCAAACCATCCAATCGGGTTCCGCCAAACCTATACAGAGAGACAACTACTGCTCATGTGGGGTCATCAACAAACACCAATTTTAGGCTCGGCGAACGACGAACTACGCAGTGGGCGTGCTGGACCCCCCTGAAAAGCCAGAAACCGAAAACCAAAACAACGCATTTTCCGTGTATTGCGTCGTCGGACAGCCTTCCCCTTAAAATGGACAAACGCACAATGCATTCTGGATCAATGGAGAGCGGCTCGGTGCCGAATGTCGGATTTTGTCACTTATATGTATTATACGTATACTTATGTATATAAGTGTCTCAGATAAATATCTCATTCCATAGCAATTTCTTTAAGTCCTTTGTGGTTAGATTATCCTTATGTTGATCGAAATCAAAGAAACTTGAAGGGATTGTTTCTCCTTCTGGTTCATCGATGGGATCGTGATACGTCTTAAGATAAGGGTGTTCTAATGCCTCCTTGGCTGTAATCCTTTCACTTGGATCAAAAAGTAACATTTTCTGTAAAAGATCTAATCCCAAGGGGTTTACATGGGGGAAGGCTCGTTTTAAGGGGATCTTCTCGCATCTTGGTAATGTGTTGATGTATTCTCGAGCTCTTCGGGATTGGACTGATAGCAAGTCTTTACCTCGCGGGCTCCCTAGGATGCCGAAGATCAGCATCAACTGATGACGATAATCCTTGCCCGGAAACAAGGGTCTCTTGAGAAACAATTCTGCTAGAATGCATCCACATGACCAGATGTCCATCGCTTTACTGTATTTAGCCGCCGTTAGCATGACTTCTGGTGCTCGGTACCATCTGGTGGCTACGTATTCTGTCAGACCGCAGTTGGGGTTCATTTCCTTCGAGTCGGCAATACGGGCAAGACCGAAATCACATATTTTTAGATCGCAGTTGGAATTGATTAGCAAATTGGAAGGCTTTAGATCTCTATGGATCACGTTGGACCCATGTAACACCTTCACTGCTCTCAAAGTCTGGTATATGAAGTACTGGATGTGATCATCGGTCAGTTGTTGCGTGGCAATGACACGGTGCAGATCGGTTTGCATCATCTCTTGAATTATATAGACCTCATTGAAATTTTCAAACGAATCCGGACGCTGAATGTCAAATATTGATATTATATTCTCATGTTGAAAGTGTTTCAACATCTTGATCTCTCTCAAGGTCCTAAGGGCAAATAGAGGTTTATCGAAAGGTTCTATCTTCTTGATTGCCACTATTTCGCCTGTAGGTTTATGAATCGCTGAGCATACAATCCCGTACGCACCTTCCCCCAACAATGATTTCAATTGAAACTCGCTCGATATGTTGAATAGGATTTTCTTACCCATTTTTAATGTTGAGCCACTCAGAGTCTTGACACAAAAACCGCATCATCATTTCAGACTATATCATTCCTGGCATTGACACTTATTTATATCTGTTCTTGCTTGACCTTGCGATCACTTCATTTTTGTTTTTTAAAGGTGTCCTTCCTTAGTGAGGCTCTCTGACACCGCAACAAGAAAAGTTTCAAGTTGAAACGATTGCAGTAACATCCATGGAAGGAGTTCCTTGCATCTTGCCTTTACTCTGTTCGTGCTTACTATTATACTAGACTAGTCAGTGGTTGTTGCAGCTTCTTACCCTTTCTAATAATACTAAAGAAAAAAAGGACCTCCGCGAAAAGGAAGTTTCGGGCTGAAAGTTTCAGCAACGATTACTATTTACAATAACTCGTTACATAGTTATTTTGCAACACTTGAGGCAAAAAATTGAAGGCTAAAGATCATGTATCTCTTACATCTGATATGTACCTTTGCAATATACTTGCTAAGGGTCTCTTACGCCAAGGATTTTGAGCCAAGGGTGACCAGAGTAAACTCGGTTGATAGCTTCAATATACAGGCTTTTGATGACTCGACTACCCTAATCAAATCAGAAAATCAAAAAATCTCCATCACGGAAGATAACGGTAAGACCTGGAAAACTGTAAAGAAGGTTCACGGTAGTTATGCTTACATTGACCCATTTCATAGTCATAGCAGAGCCATTGTCTATGGGGGCCGAGGGGGGATGAACGGCGGTGATTTCTATATCACAAATGACATGGGCAAATCATGGAACTACGTTCAGATCCATGAGCCAAAGGACAAGGTAGACTCAGGATATTGCAGTCTCATGACTCATCCAAACAACGGGGATTATTTGATCGCACAATGTTCTAAGTGTTTTGTAGTCGATGATGGCGATTCTGATAGTGATAGTGATAGTGACTCTGATAGCGATAGTGATTCCGATGATGACCAAAATAATGAACATGATGTTAGACCACCATGTGTAATGTCGACCTATGTTTCTCAGGATGGTGGGAAAAGCTTCAGCGAAATTGAAGCAACTGACCGCGCTGACATTTTCTGTCAGTTTGGAACTTCTTCCAAGACTTCGACCCTATTCAAAAATGATGCAGCTATTGTTTGTTTAGAAACCGTTACAAAGTTCGATAAAGACCACCGTATAACTGAAGTCAAATCCAAATTACTCCAGACAGCGGATTTTGGTAAATCTTTGAACGAATTTGATGAATTCAAGGACCTAGCAATAGTACATTTTCAAGTATTGAATACTAAGATTGTTGTTTACGCACAAGAAGATAGATTCAATTCAAACTCCAATAAGCAAATTTGGATCTCCTCAGATGGTTCGTCATTCCAGCAAGCTTACCTGCCAACGCAACTTAGAAGAGTTGAAAATGTTTTCGAGGATAGCATAGGAAGACTTTTCTTGTTGGTGACCACTGGTGATCGTGAAAAATCGTCAAGGATTTATGTATCAGATTCTTCCGCTTCGAAATTTTCCCCCATTCGTTGGACTACAGATAACTCAGATGGTTTTACACTTTTAACTGAGTCAAAATATCTGAAAGGAACACTGTTAGCAGAGTTCCACGCCTTGCATGTGTCGAGATTTTCCTTTAAGAAGAAGAAATCGGCTAAATCGAAGACCAAAATTTCCATTGATAGTGGCGCGACTTGGAACAATTTGAAAGTAGTTGATCCCGGAAAAGAAAAGAAATATTCTTGCAACATCGAGGATGTCGAGAACTGCTCCTTACATACACTTTTTTCAACAGGTTCGAGTAGTTACCCAACCCCTGGCATCATGATGGCGCTGGGATCTGTAGGGGATGGAAAAGCCGTTTCCTGGGAAGATGCTAGTTCATTTATCTCTACAGATGGCGGCCAAACGTGGAGAATGGCATTTGATTTCCCGGTAAGGTTCGCATTCGGTGACTATGGGAATATTATTGTGGCATGCCCTTTTAATCCCGACGAAGATGACGATCCGGAGTCCGAGTTCTATTACTCTTTTGACCATGGCAAGACTTGGATAGAATATCAATTAGAATCGCCTATCGCACCAATTGAACTTAAAAGTACCACACCTGATGGTTCGGGTCTTAACTTCATTATTAACGGTTATGTTTTTGACTCCCCAGGGAAAAGTCCCTCTAACTTTCTTTACGCTATTGATTTCTCTGATGCTTTCGATGGGGCAAAGTGTGGAGATGATGACTTGGAAACGTTTCTTGTAGCCGACGGAGGCTGCGTGAACGGTGCAAGATACAAATACCAGAGGAGAAAAGCAGATGCCCAGTGTTTGATCCGCAAAACATTTGTCGATTTGGATAGTTCTGAAGAAGTTTGCCAAGAATGTACTGAAAAAGATTACGAATGTACTTTCGAGTTCACTAAAAACGCAGACGGTGAATGTAAGCTTGATTATCAACTTCTCGCTCTCTCTGATTCTTGCAAGAACTCTGGAAAAAACTCTATCGAACTCAAGCCCATGAAATTAGTGAAGGGAAACCAGTGTCAGAAGAAATTAACTATACCACCTGTCGAAGTGTCTTGCGCCGTTAATTCAGGGCCAACTTCCGACGGCAATAAGATCATGGTTACGGAAAATCAATACGATTCAAATATTCTGTTCTACCAGTATTTTGACACGTTGGAAGATGAAACCATCTTGCTAGGTACAGGGAAAGACGAAGTTTATATTTCACATGACTCAGGGCAAACCATAAAGAAGTTCGACTCGGATGATAGGATAGTCGAAGTTGTTTTTAATCCATACTTCAATTCATCCGCCTACCTCTTTGGCGCAAGCGGAACTCTCTACGTTACCAAAGACAGAGGTAACTCATTCTATGAAACAAAGCTGCCTCAAGCTAGGCAACTGGGATTTCCCTTAGAGTTTCATGCCAAAAATGAGGACACTTTCATTTATTACGGCGGGAAGGATTGCGATTCGATGTTTAGCCCTGAATGTCATGCGGTCGCCTACATAACTAATGACGGGGGTGAAACATTCAATCAAATGCTAGATAATGCAATTCACTGTGAATTTGCGGGATCTTTATTCCGGTATCCGATTGATAAGGATTTAATATTTTGCCAAGTAAAGGAGAAGCATTCTCAGAAAAGGACTCTGGTCTCATCCAAGGACTTCTTTGTTAAAGACAAGCAAACTATATTCGAAAGTATAATTGGTTATATGTCAACTGGCGAGTTCATAGTAGTAGCCACTCCCCACGAAAATAGAGAAATTCGTGCCTTTGTCACTGTGGATGGAGATGAGTTTGCGGAGGCAAATTTCCCGTTGGATGCCACTGCCGAGAAGCAAGAGGCGTTTACAGTTCTTGGTTCACAAACAGGATCGATTTTTCTACATCTCTCTACCAGCAGCAAAAAAGATGCAGAGTACGGTATTCTAATGAAATCAAATTCCAATGGGACTTCATTTGTTGCGTTAGAAAAAGCCGTTAATAGGAATAGACGTGGTATGGTGGATTTTGAGAAAGTCCAAGGCTTGGAGGGCATAATTTTGGTCAACATTGTCGACAACGTCGAAAAAGTCAGCGAGGGTGCGGAACAGAAGAAGCTTAAGTCGAAAATAACATTCAACGACGGTTCTGATTGGTCCTATATTAACCCTCCAACAAAGAATTCCGAGGGCAAGGCCTTCTCGTGCAGTAAAAAATCTCTAGAGGATTGTTCCCTGCACTTACATAGCTATTCAGAGAGAACTGATTTGAGGGATACCTACTCTTCGGGGTCAGCAATCGGAATGCTAATCGGTGTCGGAAATGTGGGGCCGTATTTGCTACCGGAGGAAGAATGTTCAACCTATTTTAGCTCTGATGGAGGTGAGAGTTGGACAGAGATCAAGAAGGGAGCTTATCAGTGGGAATACGGCGATCATGGAGGAGTAATAGTTTTGGTACCGAATAATGTCGCAACTGACTCTTTATCATATTCGACTGATTCCGGCAGAAGTTGGAATGATTTCAAGTTTACTGATGAAAAAACAGTTGTCCAAGACATTGTTACTGTACCTGGTGACTCAGTTTTGAGATTTTTGCTTATTTCTCAGTCTACTTCGGTGAGGGGAGGATCTACCAAAACTTTTTCTATCGATTTTACTCCTAGTTTTGGCAGGCAATGTCTTTTTAATGCCGATGATCCTGGTCACGACGATTTTGAGTACTTGCCTCTGGGTAAGTCGGCATCGAAGTGCTTGTTTGGTCATCAAGCAAAATATCTGAAAAAAATTAGAAACGATTGTTATGTTGGGAGCGTTCCTCTCTCTGAATTTTACCAAATAACGAAAAACTGCTCTTGTACCAGAGATGATTTTGAGTGTGACTACAATTACCAGAAAGCCAATGATGGAACTTGCAAGCTCGTGGATGGTTTAGATCCAGCAGACCCCTCGGATGTTTGTAAAAAACAAGACGCAATTGAGTACTTCAAGTCTTCAGGTTATAGGAAAATTCCTCTATCGACTTGTCAGGGAGGTTTGAAATTGGACACTGTATCAGATCCTCTACCTTGTCCTGGAAAGGAGGCCGAATTTAATGAAAAGTACAATGTTGGGGGTTTATCTTTTTTTACAATATTTTTTATTCCCTTCCTCATCGTCACTGTCCTAGCTTGGTTCGTTTATGTGCGCGGTATTAGACGAAACGGCGGATTTGCAAGGTTTGGCGAGATCCGTTTGGGTGATGAAGATTTAATCGAGAACAATGGAACCGACAGAGTAGTGAATTTCATAGTAAGATCGGGATTATACACTGCCTCAGGTATCTATGCGGGTTATCAGCTGGCTAAGCGCTCGGTGTCTAACATCCTAGTGAAAATTGGTGAGAAGTTTGGCAGAAGAAGAGGACCAAGCTATTCCTCTTTGTTACACGATCAGTTTTTGGATGATGCGGATGATTTACTTGAAGGTCATGATGAGGATGCTAATGATCTAGGAAGTTTCCTGGAGAACGAGGGCAACTTTGACATAGAGGATGACGAAACTCCTGCTGTGCCAGACCATCTACCATATTCGGATGAGGTATCTGCACCTCCAGCTGACTCCAACGCACATGATGGTGAGAATCAAAATCAAGAAGAAAATCAAGAGGATAGAGCATAGACTTTCGTGTTTCGGTATTGGTCCAAGCCTCATTTTTGTTGGAGTGATTGTACTATCTCAGGTTTATATACCGTTTGTATGTAATGGACAATAAATATGATCATGCGATAGGATTACTAGGTGTTCGTATGAAAGAACACTAAAGTACTTTGCTGGATGTTCAAGCATGTTCTCGAAATGATAAATCCAGGGCTGTCGGAAATTGTGATTGACATGATAATGATGCTTAAAAGGGATTATAAAAGCAGGTACTCAAGGAATGGCATCTTGCTCGTCTAGAAAAAACTCTAAAGAATGGCAGTATTTCAAGCTCAAAATGTAAGTCTCACTTGAAGATTCAATTTTTCCCGATGAGGTCCCAAAGATTACTAACCTCATGTTTTCTAAACAGGAGTTCTGAGGATCACGCCTCCCAAGATGAGAAACCTATAGATACTATGACATGGAGACAATGGATTAATAATGCATTGAAGCGGAGCCACGGAATTTTTGGAGAGGGCATCGACTACTCGTTCCTCAATCAAGATGATCACAGGGCCTACGTAAGAGTAAGACATCATGATAGGGACATTTTTTCTTCCGCTGTAAGCACGTATATATCAACGAATGACCTAACAGGCACTCCTCTGATCGTAATCATAGAACAAGAGACTTCAAATCTCACGTCTTTAAATACCACCGAAGACGATGAACTATGGCTGAGAAGGGCGAAAGAAAGTGAAAGCGAAGATTCCCTGTGCGCTTAACGTCAATGGGGAGGAGGAGGACATAACATTGTCTACTTGTTATGCCCACTGAAAGAATCCGCAGGAAGAAGACTCGTCATTTGGTGCACCCCTTGGCAGTTTGCAGATCCAGAATTTCTTTCCTGGATTCGCGGATGTCTTTGAGGTTCTCTGTATTGCATCCAAACCATGTTTGCATAAAGGAGGTTTTCCAAAGATGTCCTTTATGGCTGTTTTGTTCTTTCTCCGGGCGCTTGAATCGATCTTTGTAATATCTTTACTGGGTGATAAGGTTTCATTGATATCATTTTCGAGAAGATCGGGCATATTCTTTATTTCATAAGAACCAGCCGATTTCACTTTCTGTCTAGGAATTTTCTTGGTAACTCTATAATCATGTGTATCTTCCTTCGTTGTTCGAGCATCTTGTTTCTTGCCGAACATTTCCAGAACATTTCTGTTCGTCAGACCAAACTTATATCGAGCTTCAAACTTTGGTATTCTTGTTTCGCTAGGGTGCAAGTGCAAATCCTCGGCAGTCAAAAATTCCTGGAGGTCAATATCGGCATAAACAGGACAATGGTCCGAACCTGTTACAGCTGGCAAAATATCTGCCGCCCTGATTAACTTCCCCATTAATGTGCTGGTCAATATAAAGTCGATTCTTGAACCATAATTTACAGGTCTTGAATTCTTTAACGTGCTCCAAACCGTATACATCTTCAAACGATTTCGAGACTGAATTAACCTTGTAGTATCCACCAAAATACCATTTCGAGCATAGTCAGGTATAATAGAGTCAGTGAGCATTTGGTTCAGCATACGACGATGCGGTGCGTCCGGATTGATTATGAACTGTGCGCATTGATCTTTAAAATTCTGTTCCACTTCACCACCGCTCATGTCATTGATTATACTAATCGAACCTTGCTCTAAAGCTTCTGCGTGGTCGATCAAATCTCGGCACACATTAATATCTCCCATGAGAACGACTCGTTTACCCATTTCATCAAGGTTTCGAATTCGCCTAAACAAGACTTTTAGAAACTTGATCCTGAATGATGCCCCTTCGTCAGAGAGTCCTGAGTTGGCCGGGCAATAAACACAAATGACTACAATGTTACATGCCAACTCGATCATGACACATCTACCCTCGGAGTCTAGTTTAGCCACTTCAACGTCACTTTCATCATCAAGTCCAAGTGAATCATAACCACCTATTCCAAGAGTGGGATCATCGCGGTATCTAACAGCTGTTTTGCCAGACTTTATCGTTAATAGACCTGTTATTCCCTCTTCAGCTTTAACGACTTTCAAAGCGCTAGAGAGAGGATGATCCTTCGGTAAGATCCTTACCCAGCAGCCAACTCCAGAATATCCTTTTCTAGCTTGAGGTATAGACACAAATGAATAATATCCTTGAACTTTCCCCCACCTAGTTATCGAGTGTCGGTCTGTCTTCATTTCCTGGAAAGTAATGATATCCGCATTGAAATATTCGAAGACTTCCTCAAGGGATTGATTCATACCCGAGAAGGGTTGGTAATGGAAAAGTGTACGGATCCCATTGACATTGAAAGTAACTAACCTAACCACCTTATCATCTTTGATGCTTTGGATAGGCGACTGGTCACTCATTCGTTCTTTTGAATCATCCGGTTACTTGTCTGCGAGTCGAGTTGGACTAACTGAAATGTTCGGGTATTTTCAAACGCGTACCCGAAAATTAGTCGAATGCTATATTACTGATGCATATAAGCCTATATACATACTTTATACATTTTTCGAGTTTGACATCCTACTCCTCCCAAACAATTCCTTCAGAGAATTTCTTTCCTTGATCAGGATAGCTGAAAGTAGAAAAAAAGCAAGGAAAACGTTAGTGAAAAATTGATGGAAATTCTTGACAAAACCAATGACCCACCAGTCGATTATCCAGATCGCAATGCTTAGAACGGTCAATCCTTTGAAACTGTAGAAATTGAAAAAGGAGGAAGATGATTCTGTAAACAAGTCCCTGTAAAATCTGTGAATGAACCAGAAACAGTAACCCAAGCGCAGGCCCATGTTGATTATATTGCTAATGATCAATCCGTTAATCGAAAGGCCAAAATACTCGATTAGTAGCCAGCAATTCAACAGAAAGACACCTGAGAAGATCATCATCAAATAGGAATGCTTCAAAATTTGATCACCGGTGGCTATACTTTGAAAAAAAGCTTCAAATATACCGTTCATAGCCAAGAAAGGCAAATAAAAGCAGTAAACACGAATTGTATCCAGGACAGACGTTCTAGACCATTTTGATCCTATGAGAAATTGCAACAAGAAAGACGAGTTTGATGGACCGAAGATAAGGATCAATATCGAAAGGTATACGTAGAACCTTGTTAAATTAAGCAGAACATCCATCGATAGCTTTAAATTTTTAGTCTTGTCATTGGCCAACAATCTTGCCAGGAATAAGCGCAGGGACTCTTCAATCGGTGCAAACAAAAGCCTCGTGACTAAAGACCCGTAGTTTGAAAGCAATGAGTATATGCCCTGTTCTTCCACTGTACAAAGGGAGTTGATAATTAGCTTGTCACCTTCACTTAACAAATGTTTGAAACAAAGCTGAAAATAAACCTTTTTAAAATGCTCAGAGATATCATGCTGGAAATAATAGCTTCGTCTTGAATTGGGGGCGTATATTTTGGTGAGCTGGAGTTTGAACAGTTTCTTCGGCGCAAAGGTCGTCATATAATGATAGTAGTAACAGATGAGTAGAGCCGCCGAGTGAGCTAATTTACCCATTGCGAAGGAAAGAATAGCAATACCCTCCTTGGATGCCTCCGAGTTGTCGCTAAAGGTTGAAAGCCACGATTTCTCAAACGACAAAATGACACCAAAATTGACTAAGCAGCCAATCGTCACAGAGATACTTTCCGATCGGGATCTTACCGCGTAGTTTAGCATGAATTGATTGACGATGAAGAAAGGCTCGCTCAGTAGCTCCACTATAATGCTAGCCCATATTATCAATATGGACCAGGTAAAGTATGGCAGATTGACAAAATAGCTATTGATATTCCTGTACTGCCACGTCATTAACACCACAGACAAAGGAATTCCTATCCACAGTGAAATGTGCGCAAAATTTACAGCCGTTTGTAAGACATCAGATTTAGCCTTGGTTCCTTCTTTTGTGTCATCTTCACCTTCGTCATGGTACTTTATTCTCAGCGTAGATAGTCTGATTGCCTCCCTACTGAAAAACAGTACTGTACCGAGAATAAACTCCAAAAAAGAAGTTATACCGAATATTCTGGGAGACAGAAATCGTACCAGCACATTGTTCAATATGAACGTTATTAATTTAGTGAACAGTTGGCCCATCATCAGGAAAGTGGCACCTTTAGTGGATTTCTTCAAGATTCGTTCACTTGACGATTCCTTCCGAACATCATTCTTCTCCATACTATACCAAATCTCGAAGTCCTTGATCTACCGATAACTGACGAACATTTACCAATGCCAATAGCCGTTAATTGATCAATTGGCCTTCGAATACTTTTTTTCATCTATTAAAGCTTATTACGCGAGATACACAGTTACCCTTACCGCTAAACGCCAAATCACCCCAAAGCATCACCGGATGAGTTACAGTTAGAATGTTTAGTTGATCTACCAGGTTGTGACTTTTCAACCAGCATACAGAAATGAACGTAACTAGTGTTGAGTTCAGCTCCCTCGTCACCAGGATTAAGCAGTGTCTTATTGCTTGTTTTGTTGACTGGCGTCACATGATCAGTTGAAGCGCTGGAGCTAGTTGGGTTTGAATGGAAATTTGAAATGCGAAGAGGACAGACACCAAATTGACCAATCAGAAATCAGAATAGAGCGTGGTTTTACTAGGAGCTTGACTACCAGGATGAGTTCCGATGAAAGTAGGATAGAGGGTCGAGGCAGTCATAGTCTTGATATTCCCAATGAGGTAGAGACTAATGTTGGCACTAAAAACTCTAGGGACACCGAAAGAACCGCAAGACAAAACCAGTATATTGCAGAACTCCGAGAGCAGGACAGATGGCTCCCGATCAATAACGTTTCAAGACTAATGAAGAACACGCTGCCGGTAACTGCGAAAGTGTCAAAGGATGCTAAAGAGTGTATGCAAGAGTGTGTAAGTGAGTTCATCTCTTTCGTTACTAGTGAAGCTAGTGATAGGTGCGCCGCAGATAAGAGGAAAACCATCAACGGCGAGGACATTTTGATATCCTTGCACGCCCTTGGGTTTGAAAACTATGCGGAGGTACTGAAGATTTATCTGGCCAAGTATCGGCAGCAGCAGGCTCTAAAAAATCAACTGTGGTATGAGGAAGAAGAAGGGCAGGCTGATACTGATGGTGGGTCTAAGAAGCCGCAAAGTGGACTACAAGGAGAGGTTGTTGATCAAGAAGAAATGAGGAATGCATCTATTGATGCAGAGTCAGCTCAGAGTCAGTCGGAACAACCCACGCCCAGTAAGGACTAAAGGAGGAATCGGCCGGATCCGTAGGATCGAATCGGATTCAGGTCAGTTGTCTACTCAGTCAACTGCACTGGAACTAAGTCGTGCTGTACTTCGAATGGTTATGACCGAATCAATCTTACTTTGTCGTATGGGGTCGCTCGTGTGATATCGTGTATTTATGAATACAAGTTCAGCCCCAGGTGTGGAGTACCATGCCGTAGTCTTTCGAAAGGGTTGAAGAAGCATTTTAGTTTATATCGGCCTGGATAATTGTTCGAATCGTAACATATAACTAGATTTGCCTCAAGAACAACGCGTATCGAGTATGAAGCTTTGAGCTCGCCCATCAGGGTTCAAATATGTAGCCATGTGTAATGACCTGTATTGGAGGTCAATCCAGTAAAACTGATCATCTATCAAACGCTCATCTTTTCAATGTCTTTTCATCTTGTTTCTATTTGTCATTCTATGAGCTTCGGCAGCGGAAAGGGAAGACAATTGTCTTTCTTCCTGTACTTCAGAATAAGGTTTTGCCACCCAAGAACAAGAAGTTTGCAAACGCCAAGTTCTCATTTACAGTTTATATTCCAAGTTAAACGTTTCCATTCGTACTGGGTACCAATATTTCACAGAAGGGAGCGTCATCTGTTGTTTGCATTGTAGTTCAGTGAAGGGTTGCGTATAGATACAACATCATGATTACTAGGAGAACTTCAACCGCGGTTCAAAGAGTCCTTAGACGGTACTCTGCTCTTCGAAAGTCAGCAGCTACTTATACCGGTTTACCAGAGACGTCCATAAGATTTGCCAGCACGACAAATTCTAGTGTACACCACCCTAGAAGAGGTGATATTTCGCTATCTAGCAGTGAACACTGGAAACGATATCAAGTACAACTACAGAGTAGCCAGAAGCAAGATGAACTGAAGCACTTGGAGCAAAAGTGGTTGGAAGATTTGACTCTTATCAAGTGTGACAACGATTCACCAAAGAATAGAAAAGATATCGAGGAGAAAAAGGAGGATAACGACGATGGCAAAGAAAAAGATAACGAGAATGATGTAGAGAGGTCTGAAAGCGAATCCAAAGAATTTGAAGCAAATGGCAGCGCAGCGTCTGCAGCTGGCTCGAACTCTTCTGGAGCCCCTCCCTCTGATGGCAATGAGAACGGTGGTGGTGGAAATAACGGTAAACCTAAAAAACAAATATTGCCAGAAGTTTACCCCCAGATGCTGGCACTACCTATATCAAGACGTCCTCTGTTTCCTGGGTTTTACAAGGCCGTGGTTGTGTCTGATGAAAGAGTCATGAAAGCTATAAAGGAAATGCTGGATCGCCAACAACCCTACATCGGCGCATTCATGTTAAAAAACTCAGAGTCCGATTCGGATGTCATCCATAGTGTAGATGAGGTTCATGATGTCGGTGTCTTCGCTCAGATCACTAGCGCATTCCCTAGCAAGGATGAAAAGACAGGAACAGAAACGATGACCGCTCTGCTATATCCACACAGGAGAATTAAGATCGAAGAATTAATCCCACCCAATAGTACGACCTCTAAAGCAGAAGAAAAAGAGGGATCAGTTTCGGAGAATGTCGAGGTCGCAGAGGAGAATGAAATCAAAGAGGCAGGAAATGAGAGTGAGAACGCGGTAGCAATTTCAGGAAAGGAAGGATCAGCAAAGGAAGAGCTCACTTTGGATACGATAGAAGAAGAAGAAGACCTGAACCCAACTGAATTTCTCAAAGAATACAATGTTTCTTTGGTCAACGTCTACAACCTGGAAGATGAGCCTTTTGATAGAAAGTCGCCGGTGATCAATGCTCTAACTTCGGAAATTTTGAAAGTGTTCAAGGATATATCCCAATTGAACACTATGTTTAGGGAGCAAATTGCCACATTCTCGGCTTCCATCCAGTCTGCTACAACTAACATATTTGAAGAACCGGCTAGACTGGCAGATTTCGCAGCCGCCGTTTCCGCTGGTGAAGAAGAAGAGCTGCAAGAGATTTTAGAGTCTTTGAACATAGAGCAACGTTTAGAAAAATCCTTGTTGGTTCTTAAGAAAGAGCTAATGAATGCAGAATTGCAGAATAAAATTTCAAAAGACGTAGAGACTAAGATTCAAAAGAGGCAAAGAGAATACTACCTGATGGAGCAATTGAAAGGGATTAAAAGAGAACTGGGTATTGATGATGGGCGTGATAAAATGATCGACTCATTCAAGCAGAGAGTCGAAAAGCTTCAATTGCCAGAAGCGGTTCAAAGTGTTTTCGAGGAGGAGGTCAATAAGCTTGCCACTCTAGAAACTTCTATGTCTGAGTTTGGTGTAATTAGAAACTATTTGGATTGGATAACTTCTTTGCCATGGGGAATTACTTCCAAGGAGCAATATTCCATCACTAAAGCTAAAAAAATTCTAGATGAGGATCATTATGGGATGAAAGATGTTAAAGATCGTATCTTGGAGTTTATCGCTGTCGGCAAGTTATTGGGCAAAGTCGATGGGAAAATTTTATGTTTCGTGGGCCCACCCGGTGTAGGTAAAACTTCTATTGGAAAGTCTATTGCACGCTCCTTGAACCGCAAGTTTTTCCGTTTCTCCGTAGGTGGACTGACAGACGTTGCAGAGATTAAAGGTCATAGAAGAACTTACATTGGTGCCTTGCCTGGTAGAGTTATCCAGGCCTTGAAGAAATGCCAGACACAAAACCCCTTAATACTAATTGACGAAATCGACAAAATCGGGCACGCTGGTATCCACGGAGATCCTTCTGCTGCTTTATTGGAAGTTTTGGACCCCGAGCAGAATAATAACTTTTTAGACAACTATCTGGATATCCCTATCGACCTTTCGAAAGTTTTATTTGTCTGTACGGCAAACACCTTAGATACTATCCCAAGACCATTGCTGGACCGTATGGAGGTGATTGAACTTACTGGGTATGTAGCTGAAGAAAAAGTCAAGATTGCCGAACAATATCTGGCTCCCAGTGCGAAGGTGACTGCTGGTCTGGAGAATGCCAACGTGGAGTTGACCGAAGATGCGATTAAGGTTTTGATGAAACGCTATTGCAGGGAAAGCGGGGTAAGAAACTTGAAGAAGCATATTGAGAAGATATACCGTAAGGCGGCTTTGAATGTGGTCAAGAGATTGAGTATTGATGACTCCCCTCGTCCAGATGATGCGGCTGAGGCTAAAGATGTGAAGAAAACCGAAAATGTTGCTGGCAAGGACAATAAGATTGAACTTGAAAAGACTAATGACAGTGAAGAGGCCTTGAAAGTTTCCGACAGCATAAAGGTTGAAATTACGCCCAGTAATTTGAAGGACTACGTGGGTCCCCCAATATATACCACCGACAGGCTTTATGAGACTACGCCACCTGGGGTAGTTATGGGTTTAGCCTGGACAAATATGGGAGGTTGTTCATTGTATGTTGAATCCGTATTGGAGCAGCCGCTACATGACTGCAAAAGTCCATCTTTTGAACGTACTGGCCAGCTGGGAGATGTCATGAAGGAATCATCTCGTTTGGCCTATTCTTTTTCGAAGATGTATCTGTCCAAAAAATTCCCCGAAAACAGATTCTTCGAAAAGGCCTCGGTACATCTACATTGTCCTGAGGGCGCCACTCCTAAAGATGGCCCATCGGCTGGTGTAACAATGGCAACATCGTTTCTGTCTTTGGCTTTGAACAGATCCATTGATCCCACGGTTGCCATGACCGGTGAATTGACCCTGACAGGTAAGGTTCTACGTATTGGAGGTCTAAGAGAGAAGGCAGTTGCGGCAAAGAGATCGGGCGCAAAGACTATTATATTCCCCAAAGACAATCTGAGCGACTGGGAAGAATTGCCAGATAATGTCAAAGAGGGCTTAGATCATCTTGCTGCTGATTGGTATGATGAAATATTTCAAAGACTATTTTCTGATGTCTCCATCGAAGAAGGAAACACTGTTTGGAAGTCCGAGTTCGAGAAAATTGATGCCAAGAAGAAGAAAGATGATTGAGCGTGATTACTGTTTTGTACCGCATGGCTCTATTCTTTCTGACCACCGTCTCTTACGTATATATCACTGTAAATACTTTTTCGAATAATTATTTAGCCAATCAATCTTTATCCTTATGTATCACAGTCCTGGTCTCGAGGCTGTCGAAAGTAGGAACAGTTCAGTACTATCAATATCCGTCGCCCTCGCCACTACCATTTATTTCGTGTTTGGGAAACAGGAGAGACAAGAATCACTCAGTTTTCCAAAGCGCAAATTAGATGTGTCTTCGGCCACGTAACGGAACAAAGCCCTACATGGCAAATCGCTGAATGTTTGCTCAGCTAGTCGACTGAAGTTCCTTGGGACTGGTAAGCTTCCATTTTTTACGTACTGATCGGATTTAATGAAGAGTCGCTCAGTTTTTGCGTGCGGCTTGCAAGGAACGTTAAGAAAGGCCAAGAAGCTCATGCGTACAACATCTTCTTAATCGTCCGCGAGTTGTAGAAAGGCACTGCTTCGTATTTAATCAAATGGGCCATTAAGGTCCATTGAGGTTCAGCTGATGGTACACCTCCATCCACACTACTTCATTAGGATCTTGTAATCTCCAATCGTGGCTGTCCGAGAATGTCAGCGCCATCACGCCTTCCCATAGCTTGCGGGGACACAGCGCTTTCATAGCGCCTTCCTTTATTGTAAGTTGCGATGAGTAACAAGTACCCTTATTCAAACTCATCGATGGAGGTAAGCTATTGCTTAGCTTCCCAGGGTAAAATGAAGCTTTCGCATTTCATTGAATCGCTGACTCTGCTAAAATCAGGGGAGTCGATGCATTAGATTGGAAACTGGGGTAACTGAACAAGAGAGGAAGATTAATAGCTGAAATTTAAGAATGAATAAGTTCTCAATTTCTGTTATCCATATTTTTTGGTTATGAATTGATACACTACGATAATGTTAAGCTGTTCACTCCTGCTTAGGAGGCAAAGCCATGTATTCAGATCGATCAGAGCGTTCTCAAACTCCTTCAACGACCCTGACTTATTCAAAACTAAAGCTTACATCAATGGTAAATGGATTGAAAAGTTGGCCTCCTTCGAGGTAATCAACCCTTCAACGCAAGAAGTGATTGGACAGATTTCAAGTTGCAGTATAGAGGATTATCAAGAGGCTGTAGCTGCTGCCAAAGAAGCATTTGATAAGTTTCACTTTGTGGTCCCTGACGAGAGGTCTCAGATCATGTATAATATCTACGAATTGGTCATTGAAAATAGGGATGACCTTGCGCGGTTGATCACATTAGAAACTGGGAAACCGTACCGAAATTCGCTTGACGAGATAGAGTTCTGCGCAAGCACATTCAAATGGTTTGCGGAGGAGGCGAACAGAAGTTACGGATCTATTTTTTCGGCCACCTCTTCAATTGACAGACATATGTTTGCTATCAAGAGACCTCTGGGCGTGGTGGGCATCATGACATCTTGGAACTCCCCCAGCGCGATGATTGCCAGAAAACTAGCGCCAGCACTCGCAACCGGGAACACATGCGTGATTCGCCCTGCACATGAAACTCCTTTGAGTGCACTTGCTCTTGCTTGGCTATGTGAGCAAGCAGGCTTGCCAGCCGGCGTGTGTAACATTTTGCCCTCCGAGACCTCGAATGAAGTGGGGAGATTCTTATGCAGCCATGAGCAAGTCAAGAAACTTGTATATTCAGGTCCAGCGGAGATTGGAACGTCGCTAGTCAAGCAATGTGCGGCTGAAAGTAGTTCAGTTACAAAAATTTCTATGGAAGTGGGCGGAAACGCACCCATTCTTGTTTTGAGAGACGCTGACATCGATAAAGCGCTAGATGGTATCATCGGCTTTAAGTTCGGCCAATTCTCACAGACTTCTGCGAATAGAATATTCGTTCACAAAAATATATATGATGAGTTTTCTGCCAAACTTACAGAAAGGATTGAGGACTTTTATCACCTGGGAGATGGATTCGATAAAGGTGTCACACACGGACCGCTGATCAATGTCAGCGCCGTTGAAAAAATATCTGCGCTGGTGGGAAAGGCAAAGCAGAGTGGGGCTCGGGTTCTTACTGGAGGATCGAAAGCAACTGCCTTGGGTCCACTATTTTATCGTCCCACTATCCTTGCAGATGTGGATTCTTCTATGGAGATTTTCCATAAAGATTTCTTCGGTCCGGTTGCCTCTTTGATAAAGTTTAGTGATACACATGACGCTCTCCAGATGGCTAGTAATGGCAAGTCAGCGCCAGCAGGATTCGTATACACGAATAATATCAAAAAAGCCTATGAGGTTGTCACGGAACTCAATGCAGCCATAATTGGAGTTAATACCTGCGAAATTAGCGATTGCACCATACCTGCAACAGGTACAAACAGTAATTACTCTAACTATACTGCTGAGGAGTTTACAGAAACTACATCAATTATTCTGGAGCCATAAAAGGTTTCCTTTAAATAAATATACGTAGATGTGTGCCTCAAGTAGTTCAGCAGATAAATCACTGGGAGTTGTTGTTGCTGAACATCATACATTTTTCGTTTCCTGAAAGAAGTTATTGATATCCTCTTCCTTCACAACTTGGCCTGTCTCTGCAAACGGTTTTAAATATTCACTTAACCTTGTCTTCAGTGCATTGAAGGCAGATATTCCAGCTATTGCCTGTTCTCTTTGCATGGCGCCTCTTAGGACCTGGCCCATCAAATCATCTGCATTCAATTCGAGATCCTGTGGTTCTTCATATACTGGGTCGTCATCGAGCAGGAAAGGTACCAAGTCGTTGAGAAATGTGTAAAGACTGTCATTATCTTTGTCCAGCAAAGCTTTCAATCTCTTTAATTCTTCTGAATAATCATGCGAAAGGAACAACGAGTAGTTACCCGTTTCCTGCGAATCTTCTATGACTTCATGTATTGACCTCTTCTTTCCATTTTTCAAAGCACTCTCCGTTATGGCCCTTCCATGTGCTAGCTGATGTGCGATAATCTTCTCAGAAGATTGGTGTGACATGATCTTTTTGAAATAAGAGTCATACTTCGCTACACATTTCCAGCAAATATAAGCCTCAAATGAGTCCAGAGGAGGCATTCCCTTCGCCAAAGATTCTTCATCTTCTCCTTTTTTTTGCTCTCGCTCGTTTTCATCAGTACCCACAATACAATAATCATGATACCAATCTTCATTGCACTCTTTACCAAGTACACATTGCAACATCACAGCGTTCGAATCTGGGTCATACTCCTTGTTACAGCTACAAAATAATCCCTTGAAGTTATGGCCATAAACATTTTCCAAGGATGGAATATCGGCTTCCCTGTTTTTACGCAATTGGCACTTAAACTCATTACCGCTGGCACGCTTGTCTCTTTCTGTTCCACAGTCGCAAGTAAAATGCCTTTTAGTAAACAGCTCTATTATATCGCACTTGGTGTGGCATTGAATGGAGCATGAATAACAAATGCCGATATTTGCATGACTCCTACACGCAAAAACCTGCTGTCTAAGAGGACCTTCCTCGTAGGTACACTTTCTGGGATACCACGGCATCAGTGCTCGTGCCTCATCTTCGAGTTCTTGTTGACGAGAGATGTATTCAGATGCGCTGATATCTGACATCTCAATGACTTAAAATGTTTTGCTGTCTGTTTATAAAGATGTTTAGTTAACTTGACTTCAGCTGTTTTCACCATCTTTCGTGAGGCATGTGATTTAGGCAATGCCTATCAGTTTACCAAAACTGGAAAAATGAATCTCGAACAGAACGGACAAATTTCGTGAAACGTACAAGTCAATGACATTACAAACTTCAATCAGTGAGATAATTTGAACTACTTTTGAAACCTGCTCAAGTGCATAATAACTCAGGCTATTCTCAATGTCGGAAAATAGAAGACGTAGACGTGAGGAAAATGACGATTCGGGTTCCGATAACGAGTTGCCACCATCCTCCCCACAACAATCTAGGCTAGATCCGGTATCTTCGCCTTTTGGTTATCCAGTTGAAGATGAAATGGCTAACCCCGAGGGTGCAGACGATGAGATTGAAGACGATCCTGATCTTGAAGAGCTAGAAGAGCAGATGAACGAGGTTGATTTGATGGGCGATGATATGTACGCGGACTACGGTAATGATCCTACTAAAGACAGATACGATATGCGAGATGTTGATGATGAGGAACAGAGAGAATTGTCTTTATCCGAAAGGCGGAGAATTGATGCTCAGCTCAACAATAGAGATAGAATTCTGAGAAACACAGCGTATATGGATGACGATGAAGAGGGCGATGCGGGAGCGCAGCTAGATGAACTGGGATTACCTGTTCAAAGACGCCGGCGTAGAAGACAATACGAAAATACGGCTCAAAGCGATGATGACTTGCTAAGTGACCTTGATATTGATCCGCTCACTGAAGAGCTTACCCTAGAGTCACTGAGCAATGTTAAAGCAAACAGTTACTCCGAATGGATAACGCAACCAAATGTATCTCGGACAATTGCTAGAGAACTCAAGTCCTTTCTGCTTGAGTATACGGATGAGACCGGTCGATCCGTATATGGTGCACGAATTAGAGTTTTAGGTGAAATGAACTCGGAATCATTGGAGGTCAATTATAGGCACCTGGCAGAATCCAAGGCTATCCTCGCACTTTTTTTGGCAAAGTGTCCAAGCGAAATGTTAAAGATATTCGATCTGGTTGCGATGGAGGCTACAGAGTTACACTACCCAGATTATGCAAGAATTCACTCCGAAATCCATGTTCGGATATCAGATTTCCCAACGATCCATAGCCTGAGAGAATTGCGTGAGTTCAACTTGAATTCACTGGTGCGCGTAACTGGTGTGGTAACCAGAAGAACTGGTGTTTTCCCACAACTGAAATACGTCAAATTTAATTGTTTGAAATGTGGATCAGTTTTGGGCCCATTTTTTCAGGATTCGAACGATGAGATCAAAATTTCGTTTTGCACTAATTGTAAGTCGAAGGGCCCATTTACTGTTAATGGTGAGAAGACCGTTTATCGTAATTATCAGAGAATCACATTACAGGAAGCTCCCGGTACAGTACCTGCTGGTAGACTGCCTAGGCACAGAGAGGTCATTCTACTCTCGGATTTAGTTGATATTTCGAAGCCCGGCGAGGAAGTTGAAGTCACTGGTATATACAAAAACAACTATGACGGCAACTTGAATGCTAAAAATGGGTTTCCTGTTTTCGCAACCATTATTGAAGCCAACTCAATAAAAAGGAGGGAAGGTAACGCGGCAAATGGAGACGAAGAAGGGCTCGACGTTTTCAGTTGGACAGAAGAAGAGGAACGTGAGTTCCGAAAAATGTCGAGGGATCGCGGTATTATTGACAAGGTCATCTCTTCCATGGCGCCTTCCATCTACGGTCACAGGGATATCAAGACTGCTGTAGCCTGTTCGTTATTTTCTGGGGTACCCAAAAATGTTAATGGTAAGCACGCCATTCGTGGTGATATCAATGTTTTACTTCTGGGTGATCCTGGTACCGCAAAATCTCAGATCCTTAAGTATGTAGAGAAGACCGCTCATAGAGCTGTTTTTGCTACTGGTCAAGGTGCTTCTGCCGTCGGTTTGACTGCATCTGTTAGAAAAGATCCCATAACCAAAGAATGGACGTTGGAAGGAGGAGCACTTGTTTTGGCAGACAAAGGTGTCTGTCTTATTGATGAATTCGATAAAATGAATGACCAGGACCGTACTTCTATCCATGAAGCGATGGAACAACAGAGTATATCTATATCCAAGGCAGGCATTGTCACCACTCTTCAAGCGCGCTGTTCGATAATTGCGGCTGCTAATCCAAATGGTGGTCGTTATAACTCGACTCTTCCATTGGCTCAAAATATTAGTTTGACGGAACCCATTCTTTCTAGATTTGATATTCTATGTGTTGTCAGAGATCTGGTCGATGAAGAAGCAGATGAACGGCTGGCCACCTTTGTTGTTGATTCGCACGTAAGGTCGCATCCAGAAAATGATGCTAGTGAAGAGGAAGCAAGGAACACGGAGCGAGATAATGAGCCTGCTGACGAAGAGATGGATGAAGAAGCTGCTCGTCTCTCAGCAAGACAGAGGCGATTGCAAAGACAAAGGAAAAAGGAAGAAGAGGTTTCTCCAATTCCGCAAGAACTGCTCATAAAATATATTCATTACGCAAGAACTAAGGTGTATCCAAAGCTTCACCAGATGGATATGAATAAGGTGAGTCGAGTTTATGCTGACCTGAGAAGGGAGAGTATCTCAACGGGTTCTTTCCCTATCACTGTTCGTCATTTGGAGTCCATCCTCAGAATAGCTGAATCTTTTGCCAAGATGAGGTTGTCCGAATTCGTGTCATCATGGGATTTAGATAGAGCGATTAAAGTCGTAGTCGATTCCTTTGTCGATGCCCAAAAGATCAGCGTACGGCGTCAACTACAAAGATCTTTTGCCATATACACGTTGGGACATCAGCGACAATCCTGAGTTGTTGTTTTGCTCGTTAGGTAAAAGCTTTAATAACGGATCCTCGAGAATGAGTTACCTTTTCTCTTACAAAACTAATGTACAAATATGGAGTCCTACATATATGCATACGTATATGAATTAACATAGCCTATTCTTTACTCTCAACTTGCGAGATTTCGGTTGCGGTCGACACTGCGTCTTCGGCAGGACTAACGTCCTTCTTGGGGACATTATCTTTTGAAGCGTCCTTCGCGGAAGTTTCAATGTTGAAAATTCTATAAAGTAGCTCGTGAGTCTCCTCTTTGCAGACCATCAAGTTCACACATCTGTTACCTTTCCAAACCGGTAGAAACAGACTTTCTTTGTCATCTCCATCCCTTAGAACTTCGATAAATGCACAACCCGAGCTGAGTTTGCCCATATGTTCGACGAATTTATCATCAACCTTATTGGCTTTGATATCATCGAATTTAGGGAAAGATTCTACCAATAAAATTTTCAAGAGCTCCATATTAGTTCTTACAATTCTATCGGAAGTCATGTGATGTTTCATTATAGGCAATGCTTCGCTTTGTATTCTCCATGAACATTCAATGTCACTTCTTTGAGAGACAAAAAGTTTGACACCAGAGTAGATTATTTTAAGTCTGTCCTCATTGGCTTGAATAATATTCTTCAAAGATGAGCAAACGGTGTAGACTACCCTTGAAGGTTCCCCTGTAGCATTACGTACCAAACATGAATCCTTGTCAAACTTGTCATCAATCCCATAAAAGTCCCAACACGATCTTAGGGCCTCGTGCTGAGGATCGATGAATACAAATGGTTCCTCATTGGCATCTCGTGGCAGTTTTTCCTTTTTTTCTGCCACATTTGTTTCAGTTGCAGTGCTTTCGCCAGCTGGTTTGATCTTTTTTGGCTCTGGTTCTCCAGTAACTGCAGTCTCTGATGCAGATGCCAATCTCTTTGAAGAATCAGAGTCATCAGAGACCTTTTCGAAAACGGTAATGAAAAATCCACCGGTGTTCTGTTGATGAGGATAAACTCTGATACAGTTTTCAAGGTGAAATTTGGCAGCTTCTTCTTCTGTGGGTTGAAACCAACTATCAACAGTTCCTTCGTCACCTTTATTTTTACGGGTCATGGTTCTATCAATGACGGGCCATTGGGAGACACCTTTGGACCTTACAAGACCTGGTAGTTTATCGTCACAGTTTACTAATTTAATCTTATCGCCCCATCTTCTTAAAGCTTCCGCAACAACAGCTTCGTTTTCAATAGGATTCATCGAACAAGTGGAATAAACTAATCTACCATTCGATTTAAGCAGATGTAAACCTCTATTCAAAATGTTAAATTGAACCGCATGCAAACCAATACCTCCTTGAGGAGTCCAATCTCTCCAAACGTTAACGTTCTTCCTCATGGTACCATCACCTGAACATGGGACATCACATAAAATCCTATCAAATTTCAAAACAGTATTTTTGTTTTTATCCTCTACAGCGTCCTTAATTCTTGGGAAAAACTGAGCGTCGTGATTAACAACCATCAAGTTCGCACTGTTTAATCTTTTCAATTGATGGACCAACATATGGGATCTCTTTGAATCAGCATCATTGGCTACAACAAATCCAGTAGGTTCATCGGTGTCCTTATGGAGAGCTTCGATCATTTGAGCAGTTTTTGAACCAGGGGCAGCACACATGTCAAGTACTGTATGATGCGGTTTGACTTCCAAGACAATCGGTGGGATCATGGACACAGCCTCCTGCCTGGAGATATTACCAACGGCATTTTCGACCACCAAGAATCTCTGAGTCTTGGCAAACTGTTCATTCTTCCTAATAACCGTCTTGGGTACATCCAATTGCCAAGCAAGATGGTTAGGGTACCATGGCAACTCCATGGGTGCCTTTAAAACCTCACCTTCAAACTCAACGTTGGTCAAATTTGGTAAATGTCTCTCCTTAAACATCTGCAAAATTTCTTGAGCATGACTTCTAGAACCAGTGATCCTGAAAGTCAAAGGCAAAGGACTTTGACAAGTGGTCTTGAATTCATCCCATTGATCCAGTGGGAAAAGAGCCAGATCCTTGTAGTACTGTTCCCATTTTTCATTCTCTTTGACTAGTTCGGACCAATGCTTCTGTGCTCGCGAGTCATCACGGGCACCAAAAGTCTTTCTACCACCTTTCTTATAGTTTCTTCTCTTACCCATTACTACAGATAGACGACGCTCGAGGTATTTTTTTGCTCAAGCTCCTAATCTATCAAAGTAAGCTGTCGTTTCCTATTGTTGTTAATGTATCAATGTTTAGACCTCATCGAGAAAAGAAGGCGGAAAATTTTTCATTGAGGCCGCCCGTGGCGCGCGCGAGCGCTTTACCTGGGCGGCATAATCATGTACGATCTACCGTGCACGCGGCTAAATATTAGAAGGAGACGCTCTATAATCAACAGCCTTCGAAATCGATTGCGAGGGTCCAGGACCCACTTTAGGCTTTACATCATCCTCCACCTGCGAAACAAGGTAGTCTTTAACCCATTTCTCCACCAGCAAGCCCAAAGTAATCATACTTGTCTCATCAAAAGACCTAACCAGATGAGGGTATTTTTGAACAATACACTGAGTGGCAAAATAATGCAACACCCTCAGATCAATTCTTGGCACCAGTTCTCCCTCAAAAAGCCCATCAGCCCGATCAGTAGCGGAGTCTGCTTCCAGATCTTCCCTGGTCTTGAATGGAATCGGCACCAGATCCGAAACTTTCTGAGCCAACACTTCATCGGCACTGACCACACGTGTACCATATTCCACGATTAGATCGCTGCAAGCCTCGTAAACCGTTCTATCCATCACGACAGTGGTCTGTTATCATATCCAATTAAATATATGGAGAAATCGCAGACACAAAAACAAAACAAATACCACAAAAAAATGTAGTTCCAAGTACTCACATCAGAGACCGAAATCTCTGAACCCACAAAGGGAGGGTAATTACCAAAGCCACCGCCCAGAGAAGACATTTACAGCTGCCAACACTGAAACTGCACAATTACCCTGAGAACATGTGCTATCCCGGCCGCCTCCGTCACGGGTCGTCTTTGCTGTCGCTGGATGAAACTCCCCTAACAGCGGTGAAGACGAGACCACTTGTAGGTAGCCCATGCTACGTTGCTGCGAAAGCGTAGAACAGATTTCTCTTGTTCCCACTAACATGCAAACCCGCAAGGATCGATTAATTGGTTACACCGGGACACGTTAACTCAGGGTTCTCCTCTCTCTGATTACCATTTCTAGTGATCAGGGCAGCCGAAGCGAGAGAAGAAAGACGGTTGTCAATACTCAGGCACGTAGTGCAGAATTCACACAACAAGTTGCATGAGCCCTTTGTCCCGCCGGAAGACGTGACGCGCAAATCCTACGTCCGACCGCAGGGAAGTTTCGTTCCCAGGCCAGAAATCCCATGGTACTCTTGTTCTACCAAATGCCATTACAGCTACCTGGATTAGAATTTTGTTTGTGATATTATCTAATTTTTATTTCACGGGTTTTTATCGTGTCTTTTTTACCGCCTTATGGCTCACTTGAATTTAGAGGACTCTTTCATCTCATCAGAAAAGACGTCATCTCGTCTTATATGAATGTATAAAAGAATTGAATACGATGAGTAGTCAAAAAGAACGTGCTGATGATGTACAGAGGATTTCACAGGCAATGGACGTCTTGGCGAAGCTTATCTTGGAAAAGCAAAAGGATGGAACAGTTTTGCAAATAGAATATCAACGTAAAATGAAACAGTTGGATAGGCTTATAAACATGATACTCAATTTATCTCAAAGGGACAAGAATCAGCAGCTTGTTGTTGATACAAATTACCTTGACAAGGTTCTCAAAGATGGTGTTGAGATCATCGTAAGGACCGATGAACAAAAGCAGATCAAGAAATATGCTCTCATACCTGTAATAGAACAATCTGGTGATGGTGGTGGTGATGCTCCATCAACCAGTAAATCGAAGAAAAAGAAAAAGAACAAGATACCCTGTTCTTTCTGTCATGAGATTGGCCATACTAGGGCCAAATGCGAGAAAAGACTATTACACCCAAAAGAGGATTCTTGAAGCTATTTATGTTTATTATGATGACTACTATTATACATTAGAGTACTTGATGGTCGGTCCTTTCATTTTTTCTCCGTCATCGCTTCTCTTCTAGCTGCGTCCTGCAATAAATTGGTATCGACCATGTTTTTATTAAGATATACGTATCTGACGGTGGAACCTCTAATGAAGATATTCCTTACTGAATTTAGATGGGGATACTTGGTTTCATCCGAACAGGAAATGTTATCCAGTTTCAAATTAAGAAATTGGTCCACTGATTTTAAAGTTCCTTTCAATTCAATATCATTCTTCAACTTTTTCAAAGTGAGGTATCGGGTTTAGTTAGTATAAAGAGATTCAAACAAAAAGGGAAAGGGAACATATACTTCATCATACTTCTACTGTTACTTCCTGGTCAACTAATGTCTTGAAAAACGAAAAAAACAACATTGTAGATACGTTAGATTTGCCTATGCTATCTTTGGTCGTGTGAGAAGTTATCGACTTTATTGTCCTGTTCTTTTCTCTTCCTCCCGCTTGCGAAATGCGGTGAAAAAAACAAAAACCGCTTAATAAAATAAAGTAGGTACAAAGGTTATGTAGATATGAATGACATCGCAAAAGACGTTGAGTGTAGATGATAACCTTCCTAGTCCTTTTGAGCTTCCTGTCTTGATTTTAAGACTAACGGATGACCAGTGACTCTAAAGTAGATATCCTTCACATCATCTGTCATTGACTCAAAATGGGAGGATGCGTCATAGGACCTGGATAGATAAACCTTGTCTTTTGATCCATCCTCTTTGGGTTCGAAAAGCTCGGCTATGCCCATGAACTTCTCTTCGATTGGGCCCAAAAGCTTAAATGCTGGATCTAATTCGATATGGGGCTTATCGGTCTCAATAATCGTAGAGATAATAGCTAAATAATGACCTTTAGAGCAAACGTTATGGGAGTCAGATACGACGGCAATGTAAATATCATTCTTCCTTGCCACTTGACTTTGTGGAATGATGATCTGTAGAGAATCTGCGTTGCTGGTTCCAGCAACGGGATGGTTTAGAATGCAAATGGCTCTAATGACTCTTTGACCCGTTGATTTACATTTGTCGGGGAAATAAGTTGGGTCTGCGATAACCAAAGGAGCATTGAAGGTCCCCAACTTAGTTTTGACCCCTTTAAATTTACCATCATCGGTATACAGTACCTCATCGATAGGATTATCTAGCATATAGGTACCGCCATAGATAGCTGATAGACGGGCGAAACCTTGTGGCAATTCCCCCAAACCGTACAATGGATAAAGATATGGTGATTTACCGTAACGCGCAACACTTTGACAATATAACAGAATTCTTTCGAAAGATGGCCTTGCTGGTTGATTCAAATAATCGTCATTCGTCCATAAAGCCATAGCGTGACCAATAAACTCCTTGGTCGAGTTACCTAACCCAAACTTATAGTACACTTCATCCATCGTGTTTTTATCCAAATCTAGACCTTGATGGGTGGCTAAGTCGTCTTCCTTGTACGAACTGATCCATTCCAAAAATTTCTTCATCCTACGTTTTTCAAAGATACCCATCAGTGGTGATGAGATCGCCTCCAGCTCATTAGCTGGAACTTTATAAATTTTGCCTTGTTTAAAGACATAAGAGCCAGAGACCTGTTTGAAGTCAACATATCTGGTCACATCTGTGTGTACCAAAATGTTAGTTAATTCACCATTAGCCATTAAAAACTTTGGGACCAGATCCACATTCCAATCTCTATCTCTGCCAAACTTAGCCTCCCTGTCTTCTTTGGAGATGGGATTCTGCTTGAATTTCTCATACAACTGAGAGAGTGTTACAGAAGCACTTTCACCGCCATAATGGTCTTGTTTATCGATATGTAAAACCTTTTTTCCATCAACAGAAAGAAGACCGGAAAGGATGCACTCAGTGATCCCCGTCCCTAAAACGATAACATCGTAATCAGTGTCCATAGATTCTTGATCCATAATACCTCGAACGTCAAAAATTAGTGTGTGGAAATCTTACGCCAAAAAATAAGCTATTTAGGTTATCAACTTCGCTCGCTCGAGCTTCATCTACGATTTAAAGCCCTCCCATCGTTTACATCCCCTGTTCTTTGTGTGATGAATTTGTCAAACCGAGCTGAAGTGAAGTCCGGGTAGCCTCTATCTATCAAAATATCAGATGTCACCTGCAAGTTTACCTATTGTTGGATGATAAGAATCTCTATCCGCCAAGTGTTGTACCCTTAGATCAATTAATCTAATGCTGTCTGATAGTTTTATCGTTCGTATTTCGAATGCGCTTTTCAAATCGTCACTGACAAAGAATGCCAAGACAGTATTCCCCAATCGCATAGCGAATTTCGAAACCAAGCCTGCGGAGAAGTGGGTTATATGGGGACCAGGCAAAGGTAAATTCCTGAACATTCTAGCGAACAAGTATCTTTGTGAACCACCTTTGTCTCTACGTTACGGCCGCACCAAGGGGTCTGATCCACATATAGAGCTGGTCTCATTTAAAGGAGTGATCCCAACCGCTCATTTGAGTGCTAGATATGAGCACTTTAAAGATGAATTTGATCAAACTTGTAAAAAGTTCATTTTGGATAATGCAATTGGCTCAAATTCTGTGTCATACGACGTTTCAACTACCGATCGTAAAGTAAATATGGCATTGTATGATAAGCTTGTCGAAGAGCTAAAGTTATCAAAGTTACAGGATAGATGGGCAATGGGCTTAAGTAACGGACAAATGAGGAGGGCCAGGTTAGCTTATAGTCTACTTAAAGAACCAGATCTGCTACTTGTTGATGATCCCTTCTTGGGACTGGACTCTACGGCGATATCGATCATCTCTAAGTTCTTAGCTTCTTACGAGGATAATGTCGGTTGCTCAATTGTTATTGGTCTCAGGTTTCAAGATGCTATCCCACATTGGTGTACACATATTTGCTGTGTTGATGAAGAAAACGGAATAAATTTCCAAGGGCCAATTAATGAATTTCAAGATAAAATTGTGAACATAAAGCATAAACACGATGTGGAATTGCGTGAGCAAAGAAGCCAATCCATTTATTCCATAGAGGATCTAATTTCGGCTCACCCCATGTTCAAAAGGCCACAGCACGAAATTATCAAAATGCCCTGTACCGTGGAACTCAAAGGCCTAGATGTCAAGTATAATGACGAGCATATCCTGCAAAATTTACATTGGCAGGTGAAGGCTGGCTCGAAATGGCACTTAAGGGGTGATAACGGCACAGGGAAATCAACCTTACTATCGTTGCTAACTGCCGAACACCCCCAGTCCTGGAACTCGAGAGTTATCGAGAGTGGGGTCCCCAGAAAGACTGGCAGGTCCAACTATTTCGATATCAATAGGCGGATTGGCATGTCTTCGCCTGAACTACATGCGATCATTTTAAAAAGTGCCGGGGATAGATTGAATGTCACTGAAACTATAGCTACAGGTTTCCACGATGCTTCTTCAAACAATTTCATACCCATTTGGTCAAAATTGAGCGAGAACGAGCAACTGCTAGTCAAGATGTATCTGAATCATTTCAACCTCGAATCCATCGCAGAGAACACGCTATTCTGCCAATTAAGCGTCAGTAATCAAAAACTTGTCTTGTTCATCAGAGCCTTGATCAAGATGCCAGAGATCTTAATTCTTGATGAAGCTTTCTCAGGCATGGAATGGGAGCCGATGGCCCGCTGCCATACATTGCTTGATGATTGGCCTGGCACCGTGTTAGTGGTCTCTCATGTAGCGGAAGAGACACCAGCCTGTGAGCACTATCTAAGGCTTTTAGCTCCTGGAGAATACGAGGTTGGTGATGTACAGCATGATGAGTAACTCAGCTCTGGCAGCTTTTTATGGTGTACAGATGCGCTTGGCATCCTTTTTCAGCTTAAACTCCTTTATCGCGCGTTTCGTTTCTTCGCATCGTAGCACACAACTCTCGAAGATGGAAGCTTTATAGAATAGGTACATAATTCAAGTTACTTTCGATACAGGGTTCATCGGCAATTGAACGAATTATTCAAAAGACTCCGGGCTCTCATCTCTAATTTCTTTTATTTTTGTTGAGCTCTGATCCGGCTGAATTATAGTGCGTAGCGTATCAGCTAATTGTTGTGTTGTTTGGTCAATAGAAGGGCTGATTGAAAAGTTAAAAGAACTTCAGCGTGCGCTTAAGACCTATTTCTATTCGCCATGAGTACACCAGCAAATGACGGTCGTGTCCCTTTAATTCCACCGGATGATTTGCCAGTGGAGGTGAAGCGCGAGAATGAATATGGATCGCTCGAATCATCGGACTACTTGTACCAAGTCGAGTCTCTCAAGGGAAAACCTATTCAAAGGCCAATCATTGACACGCCACCTTATTACATTTCACTGATAACGTATCTGAACTATTTAATATTAATCATTTTGGGGCACATCCATGATTTCCTTGGAATGACGTTCCAAAAGGATAAGCATTTGGATGTTCTTGAGAGAGATGGCTTTGCACCATGGTATTCTAAGTTTGAAAGTTTTTTTGCAAGGAGAATGAAGAAAAGGATCGATGATTGTTTTTCCAGACCTACTACAGGGGTTCCGGGAAGATTTATTCGTTGTATTGATCGTATCTCCCATAACCTGAATGAATACTTTACGTATCCGGGCACGACTTCAATGTGTTTGAATTTGTCATCTTATAATTACCTTGGTTTTGCTCAAAGCGAAGGCCAATGTACAGATGCTGCTTTGGCGACTGTCGACAAATATGGTATCCAGTGCGGTGGGCCACGGACTCAAATTGGATCAACCGATCTACATATCGAGGCTGAGAAATTAGTGGCATCATTTGTTGGCAAGGATGATGCAATGATCTTCTCTATGGGTTACGGTACCAATGCCAACCTTTTTAATGCCTTCTTGGATTCAAGGTGTCTGGTGATATCAGATGAATTGAACCATACTTCTATCAGAACTGGGGTTAGGCTATCTAGTGCTGCTGTTAGAACTTTCAAACATAACGATATGGCTGGGTTAGAAAAGCTGATCAGAGAGCAAATCGTTCTGGGGCAACCCAAAACTAGCCGCCCTTGGAAAAAAATACTAATCTGTGTTGAGGGATTATATTCTATGGAAGGGACCGTGTGTAATTTGCCCGAACTTGTCGCACTGAAGAAGAAATACAAGTGTTACCTTTTCATGGATGAAGCGCATTCCATCGGTGCAATGGGTCCCAAGGGTCGTGGTATATGTGACTTGTTTGGTGTAGATCCAAAGGAAATTGATATACTGATGGGTACTTTAACTAAGTCATTTGGTGCTGCTGGTGGATATATTGCTGCTGACCAATGGATCATTGATAGGCTTCGGTTAGATCTCACTACAGCAAACTATGCAGAACCCACCGCGGCACCTATTCTAGCTCAGATTATATCGTCTTTGAAGACGATTACTGGTGAGGTGAAACCTGGTGAAGGCCAGGAGAGATTACAACGTATTGCATTCAACTCACGTTACTTGCGTCTAGGATTGCAGAGATTAGGTTTCATTGTTTACGGATGTCCAGATTCACCCGTGATTCCAATGCTACTGTATTGTCCTTCCAAGATGCCCGCATTTTCAAGAATGATGTTGCAGAGGAAGATTGCGGTCGTCATTGTCGCTTATCCCGCAACGCCCTTGATTGAATCCAGAGTTAGATTTTGTGTTTCTGCAGCACTCACGAAGGATGACTTGGACTATTTATTACGTCATGTTAGCGAAGTTGGTGATAAACTGTACTTGAAACTGAGCTCAGGAAAAGCTAGTGTTCTTGAGGACGGTAGACCACCGAGATGGGACATAGAAGACGTGATCGCACGAACCGCAGAAGATTGCAAGAATAACAAGTATTTCGTCATATGATACATACTTAAGTAAAAAGCCTACTTGACACCCGCAACTCAACACTTGTTGGATGTACCCAATAACAGTTATCGTTTTGCAGAGGAGCCGTAGCCTTATATAAAATGGGATTTCATTTTCTACGGCCGCTTTTTATAATCAAAGTTGAAATTCACAGACTGGGGGCATACCGTTAGGTAAACAGATACAGAAAAGAGTAACCAGACCATGTCCTCCCTATACAAAATCGGTACGGGCACGAAGGATAGGATCAGGAAATTCCGTACTTCGACAGCGAGATCAGAGGTAATCAAATGCTTGCCGATCAAGATAGAGCCCAAGCCATCTTATGAAATCGCAATTCATGAAGATGAGCTCGAAGAGCTCGAGACTATCACCGAATTAGATGAGTTGGCGGACATACTTCCGGACAACAGTCCAAGGTTCTTGCTTACAGCTTATCCTGTTACAAAGGATGGAATCAAACAAACGCCGCTCGTTTTGATCTACTGGAAACCGGCTACAGTGGTTTCTCAGGAGTGGAAGATGTTATATGCTGGAGCCCTTGAAATGGTAAGAAACGAATGTGGTACCTCCAAGTTGGTAGAAGTTTCTTCTGGATTAGAAGACGACGATGATATCGAAGACCTAAGGAATCAGATTGAAAAATGAAAAATCAATTGTGTATAAAATTACTTATATATGTGTAGTTTACATGGACGTTGACTTTTTTGTGACTATCAACATCTGTACACCTGATTTTGCATCCTAACACCCATATTTTTTAATTTTTAACATTTCGAGATGATGCGAGAATACCAGCAGAGACGCGAACAATCACGCAGCAATACCATCACCAATTTTGTTTCACCACCGAAGCCCTGCAACAGTTATATTATAACCTCCATCATGATTTCAACATTACACAGATAAACAACTGAAAAGAGCACGTACAAAATCTATCAAAATGGGTCGTTTACACAGCAAAGTATGTCGCTAATTTAATAGCACATTATATTTCAAGCAATGGAGTGCAGCAATTTCTTGTTTGAGATTGTGGAAAGAGCTTGAGGGATGGTAGTCCCCGAGTGATGTTTTATCATCGCATAAAACTTTCCTTATATATATTTTCGGATCATCATTCATTTGTTTCCGGTGTACACCAAAAAGATCATGGGACCTCTTTGATCTTTTAGAGTCTTTCAGACTCGAGGTGTATTAGCTGGGTGATTCCAATTCAATTATTTGCACTATCGAAACGCTTTGTCAAGGAGCGTTAAGTTTGCATGTTACTGCCTAACGAAGGAAAATAACAAAAAAGTGGGCTACCTACTAATTTGTGGGATTGAATCGTAATCACCAGTGGAGGAAGAATGAGATGTGCCGAACTGGATATGGGGAGAGTGATGTGTAACTTTCTCATCTTATCAAGTTGAGCGCGTGGAATTTCATCTTTACTAACATTAACTGGTTTTAACCCTTTGAATTTTAACAGGGTAAAGGTATTTCTTCTTCTGCCATTCCATACTCCAGAAATGCTCCAGCTTGGTTCAAGCTTTCTTCTGAAGCTGTTGTTGAACAAATCATCAAGTACGCCAGAAAAGGTTTGACTCCATCCCAAATTGGTGTTTTGTTGAGAGATGCTCACGGTGTTACCCAAGCCCGTGTCATCACCGGTAACAAGATTATGAGAATCTTGAAGTCCAACGGTTTCGCTCCAGAAATTCCAGAAGATTTGTACTATTTGATTAAGAAAGCTGTCTCTGTCAGAAAGCATTTGGAAAGAAACAGAAAGGACAAGGACGCTAAGTTCAGATTAATTTTGATCGAATCCAGAATCCACAGATTGGCCAGATACTACAGAACCGTTTCTGTCTTGCCACCAAACTGGAAATACGAGTCTGCCACCGCCTCCGCTTTGGTTAACTAGAGTGTTTAGCATTTTAATCATTTGAATTTTTTAAAATTGATATAAATAATACAAACACTTCTTCAAAAAACCCAGTACTTCGAGTTGATAGCGATTAGCAAGACGTTAAAGGTTAGAACCATGAGTGTTGATCAAACTTGAGCTGTAAACCCCAAAGGGCAACTAACTCAAGTAATGTAATACCCAAAAAGTTAAAAATGATTTCGCCCAGGATCGAACTGGGGACGTTCTGCGTGTTAAGCAGATGCCATAACCAACTAGACCACGAAACCAATATATTTTAAAACGCCAAAGTAAGAGACTATAGCCAGGCAGTATTCTTGCGTACGATACAATGAAAGACAAAAATCTTCAACGCCCGACATCGTATGATTGAATAGGTGCATTCCACCAGGTATAATTAATGGCGCTTTTTTTCAGGCATCATATCTCACTCCGTTTACAAAAAATAGAAGATTACTTAATCCCTTTTACTTAACAACTACTTCTGTTGAATAATAAACCAATGCCTATCCAGAAGAGTGCTACTAATTTCATTAAGTGATAACCTTTCAGTAATATATAAACTTGAATGGAGAAACCAGGAAGTTTGTCAATGACAGACTTGGCACCTTATACTCATTCAGACCATTATAAATGACATTTGAGTACTACAATCACGAGAAACTAAATATCGCTTTCAGCAGAAATTGTCGGAGCATGATATATGGATGACCTACATAATTAAGTACCTTTGATACCTGAATGGTCTTGTTCCAACTCCAAAAATTCCCCGCTCCCTGGGATGAAGTAGTTCAATGTTGGCATATTGAAAGTGGGCACCTCTTAAGACAGCTGGGAACTCACTTGCTCATCAAAGTGGTCCACTGTGGAAAGAACGCTTTTATAATATGATTTTCAATACCCGATAAACTGTGAAGAGTTCTGTAAGCTCTAGTATCTATCTCAAAGTGTCTTGCATGATGCTCGACTTGTTCAAGTTCAAATCTTTCTCTCAAGCAGAGGCAGCACGAGCTATTAAATTTATCCCTTTCTGAACTTGATAGTCATATGGCCTCAAACAATTTTAAAATTGCTGCCAAAAACACTTAGCCTTTGTTTGTAACGCGTACATATCTCAAATATACTTGAAACATCTGAGAGTCTTGCATAACTCAATTTAACTATATGATCAAGTCCCTTTCAACTTTTTCTGGAAGGCTCATTATCATATGAAAGGTATCAAACTTCATCCCAGAAATTTTCAATTCCCATTTACTGACGCCGCGATCATCGAGGTTCGCGAAGCTTCGTACACAGTACTGCCAATGAGATAGAGCCACTCAAGTCGCAGTAAGCTGGTTTTGACATGCTTGTTTCTAACCCTTCACATCATTATGGCAACTAAGCAACCCATCTAACCAAAACGATAGAGAGATGGTCCAGAGCTTCATATATTTGTCCGCACACAGAACATACGTGCTCCATTTATACCGCCGCTCTTTAAGGAATACTAGCAAGCATTGCCATTCGATTCACCTTCATAACCGTATAAGAAAAGTTTTGAAGGACGTATTGTTCAAGCACAGGTATGATAAATCGAGCTGGAGCGTGTATTCACTTTTACAAAAGATGACCCTGCTAAATACTTATCTAGATCGAGGGGAAATTAAAGATATATGGTCAATGCTGACGCACTTCAGCGGGCGGAAGAGCGTTTTGAAGAACCTACCAGTCACCAAAACAGTCAAGCAACTCCAAAAGGTAGACATCAGTACGAATACGCCGAGCACCAGAGAGAGAAGAGAAGCACACATATTGGCTAGCTATATCCGTCGAAATCAGCAACGAGGTAGATTACCACATCACATACCAGACGAATACAAAATGAAGCTGTTGTTGCCCATGGCTTTGCATGAGAATGATGTTTTACGATTGAGCAGAATTCAGCACCAATTATTGAAAGGTCCACCTAAAAGTGTTTTAACTTATACAGCTGCTGCCGGAAGTAGAGTGTGGTTTGTGAGGTCTGCGATAAACAAGGGCAAGAGGCAATCAAAAGCTTTAGGAACGTTGTTGCGTCAAGAGAAGAAAAAAGCCCAAAAGAGGCTGAACGATTTGGAAAAATGCGAGACTAATGCTGTTTGGGCTATTCACGAGGCTATATGGGAGCAGATTCTCGAAGATGGGACTGTCTTGGACAATACCCCACAAAAGTACCTGCATTCTTTGGATAAATCACTGGACGATAACAATTTTTCCAATGAAGCTCATTCTAGGCCTGACTGTCCACCCAAGGTGTTCGAGTGGCTAAGCCCAATCAAAGATGCCATGAACGCTTTAATGAATACTAACACTGAAAGATCATCCTATTATAAGGACTACAAAAATAGAGTCCTTTTGGATGGTGGGCAAGTCGATTTTTTTCAAACCAGAACTGACAAGATGTATGCGAATAGAGTGAGGAGATTTGATAGCCTCGTAAAAAATGAACTTCCACTAGCAGTTCCATACATAGCGGGCCGTGATTTGGGTTCTTTGCTTGCTAAATATCGTCTCTGAATGCGTCCTGTACATAAATAGTTGCTTCTAAATCCTTATTGATTACCATGACTCAAACACCTTTACCGAAAGTTTGAACAAAATAAAATACAAAGTCAATCATCTTTGGTTAAGTCGCCTAAGATACTAGGCTCCTCGTTCTCCACAATCTGAATCTCAGACAACCACTTAGAAAGATCATCTTCTAATTGTTGATCATCCTCTGGAGAGCTGGAATTTTCCCCTTGGATCCCTAGCTTCTTTAGCCCGACTACCAATGTCTTGACATCATCTTCAGATGCTTTCTCTCGCAGTAGCTCCTCGAATAAAGTTACTTTGTATTTATCATTGAGCGCTTTTTGATCTTCTTGATTCTGTTGTATCAAATGAACGCCTATTCTGGCGAAGAGGGCCTCATCAGATAGTTGAACCTGATAAAATTGAGAGCATCTAAAGTGGAATTTGCTACAATAGGTTGACAGATACGCATAAGGGTTATTTTCCCATAGGAATCTCTTAGTGCTATCGTCGATAGAAAAGGGATCGCGGATTCTCTCAGGTGGTTTCGAGCACATCGGATAGCCACACATCTTGCTCAAGTTTCTCTCATCAAGAATATCCCGGTAAGTATCGGGTGTCAAAAATCTCGCCAGGTACTTAAGGGTCTCCTCATTCTTGCAGTATGAGTCGCATAGCGTTTCGATCAGTTCGAGCGAGATGATTTCTGCTTCCCGCATTGATAGTTGTCTATGGCTCTGGAAGGGTCTTAAGGAAACATCTTGGATCTCATCAATTGTCGTCATTGTATTCCATCCATTCGATAACTGAGTCTGTTCCTCTTTTTTCTCAAGCCTGATTTTTTGGCAGTTCGAGCAGTCGTACTTATCGTTGAGCGATGATGCCTTTCCAGTCAATAAAATATGCAAGAGTTAGAAGCATGATGTGAAAAGCAAGGCAACAAGATTATTGAAGCCATGAGTGATAAGGGGCCCATAGAAGGGCCTGAGGAGCCACAGAACAAGTCAACCTATCAACTCTCAGAAGACCGGAGAGCTACGAAGTGGGTGAAACTGCGTGAGCAACTATATCGATGTAGTAATTTCATGAAAGAGCAGTTCAGTCAATTTTTATCTGATAAGAGCTTTGAGGGAGCATATAGTGCTGAGGAAAGTGCTGAAGTTAATCAAGAGTTGGAGCAGCTAGTGAATATGACTAGAATACCTCTGTGTCTAGAGCGGTTTATGTTGTGGACTCTTCTTGCATGCTTTGATTGCTTCTTACATTTCCTTACTGCTATACCTATAAGGATCATTAGCAGTATTCTCCTCAATTTCAGTAGGCGTGGAAGACAATCCCTGTCAAGAACATATAATGAAAGGTTTATGGCGTTTATGATTATGGTTGCATCAGTCATTCTTAGCAAGCTCGACACCTCTAAAGCGTATCACAGAATAAAACGCCAGAGTTCGGTCAAACTATACATGCTGTTCGGAGTCTTGGAGATGGCAGATAAAATGTTAGCCAGCATGGGTCAAAGTTTATTTACCGTCATACTTTCACGAAGCATTTTTCAGAGATCTTTTTACCGCCAAGGGCTATTGTCTTTGACGACAATCATATATTTAGTATGCCATGGTTACGTGATGGTTTATCAAACTGTAGCTCTAAACGTGGCAGTGAATTCGTATTCCAACGCTTTTCTAACTCTCCTGCTCTCAATGCAGTTCGCCGAGATCAAATCATCGCTGCTCAAAAAGATCGATAAGGAGGGGCTATTCCAACTGGCCATAGCCGATGTGGTTGAAAGAAGTCAGCTTATTTTTCTTCTTATTATTATATCGTTGAGAAACGTCGTTGCAAAATCTAAGTCACAATCAAGTGTAATTCCCAATTCCTGGAACTTACATGCTACATCTTCAGTTGTTCTTGGTGTGCTATGTGGACCTATGTTCAATGTCATAGGTAGCGAACTAATAGTGGATTGGGTAAAACATGCCTACGTTACCAAGTTCAATCGCATACGTCCTAAGATATACGATAAGTTCCTGCTCATCATATGTCGCGACTATATGACCAGTCTACAGAGATTCTGTGATCGACTCGGGCTACCAATTCCTGCACTGGTGGTACTATTTGTTGTCATGATGCGCCCGACGCTATTACAAGTCCTCAATATCTCCTCCCCATCGAGTCTCGCTGTAGCCATTTTCAAATGTCTATTCGGATTCATGTGTTTGATCCTGATCAAAGTGGGCCTACGCACGTTACTTATGAAGTGGGGCTCTTCCATACTTGCTAACGCAGGGATTAACACAGCTGTTACTGAGAATGAATACGTTCCAGGAATGTTATCGGGAGCAACAGGTAAGATAGATATCAAAGCTAGATCCATCCTCCATTATAGCAGTGCTGGTCATGATATCAAGGAAGAGCGAGATTCTCCTATCCTTCAACTTGACACTAAGTCTGCTAGTAATAATATCCCTCCCACATTGAATGAGATTCGCAGAAGGAGAGATTCAAGAAATCCGCATTCTTTGGAGAATGTAGCACGCTATAAGATGGTGTCAAAGCGCATATGGTAAGACAAGTCTACAGGTCACGTTTACCGCTTGCATCTTACAGGAATTGAGTTGTGACCCCGATACTTCCACATGCTGTACTGAACTATATAAATATCGCTCTTAAGGCCTGAAATGCAAATAAGTATCAGCGTATGTTCCTGATTCCACTTTCCAATCACTAACTTAAACGACAGGCTTCAATAAACGAGTCTTTTCGTACGGACGCAACGGTGGTGTGAAATTAGTCGGATATAAGCTGAAGCAGTATAAATTGTGGGAGTTTAGTTAATTTTCAAATTGGTCAAGGTAGAGTGACCGAAATCCAACGATGTTCAGTGGTTTGTTATCTAGGAGTGGCAAACTTTTGTCGAGGTCGCCAGCGGCTTTCTCGAGAAATGTTTCTTGTCAGTTGCGTCGTTTAACTACAACACGAGTCAATGCGATTCCACTAGCAAAATACTCAGCAAGTCAAAGATACATCTCTCAGAGGCTCTGTACACGATCTTTTACTGTCTCAAGCTCGTTGAAACAAACAGCTGTATCTTCTTCTCCCAAGATCTTGATAAACTCATCCAAATGGGTTGGCTATTGGTTGATTGGTACTTCGGGCTTGGTTTTTGGTATTGTTGTCCTTGGAGGCCTTACAAGACTAACAGAATCCGGACTAAGTATCACGGAGTGGAGGCCAGTAGCGGGTACTTTGCCCCCCATGAATCAAAAGGAGTGGGAAGAAGAATTCGAAAAATACAAGGATTCCCCGGAGTTTAAACAGCTGAACTCACACATAAATTTGGAGGAATTCAAATTCATTTTCTTTATGGAATGGATCCACAGAGTATGGGGTCGTGCGATTGGTTTGGTATTCATTCTCCCCGCAGTTTATTTTGCAGCAACCAGAAAGACTTCAGCGCGTGTAAATAAAAGGCTGTTTGGCTTGTCAGCTCTTCTAGGTTTCCAAGGCTTCATTGGTTGGTGGATGGTCAAATCAGGCTTAGATCAAGAACAATTAGAAGCAAGAAAATCCAAGCCTACTGTCTCTCAATATAGATTAACAACTCATCTCGGTACTGCGTTTATGTTGTACTTCGGAATGATCTGGACTGGTTTCGAAATCCTCAAAGAGCGGAAATGGGTCAAAGATCCCAAAAAGGCTCTAGAGCTATTCAAACTGTTGGATAGCAAGGCACTTGGTCCCTTGAGGAAGGTTTCACTAGGGGTCCTAGCATTAACTTTTTTCACAGCTATGTCCGGGGGAATGGTGGCAGGCTTGGATGCAGGCTGGATTTATAACACTTTCCCAAAGATGGGAGATACTTGGTTTCCAAGTTCTCGTGAGCTAATGGACGCTAATTATGCTCGCAAAGAGGACAAGAGTGATCTATGGTGGAGGAACATGCTTGAGAACCCTACAACCGTTCAATTGAACCACAGAATTTTCGGTGTTACTACTTTCTGTGCCGTTTTCGCCCTACATATGTACTGCATGAAAAGAAAAGCTGTGATCCCAAAAATGGCTGATCGCACCGTCAAAGCAATGATGGGCCTTGTTACGGCGCAAGTTGGATTAGGTATCGCCACTCTGGTTTATTTGGTTCCTATATCATTGGCATCTATCCACCAAGCAGGAGCTCTGGCATTGTTCACCAGCGCCATCATTTTCGCTGCTCAATTGAGGAAGCCCAGAGTACCAATGAGAATTTTGGTTAGTGGATTGTATGTTCAACAATCCAAGCAAGCTGGTAGCAAGATACTTACTGAAGCAGCAAAGCTCGCCAAGTAGCGGTGACCTACATTTTGCCCCCTTTCCGTGTTAATAATGTCTCCTTTGTAAATATAACTGTGTGACTACGCAGAGACTCTAACCTATTTATTCAGTACGTGAAGCGTTATATTATTTATTAACAAAGTTAGTCTCGTTTTTCTCCATTGCCTCGACACTAGTGCTCGACAATCGCCAAAAGATAAACATTAATACTGTCCTGTAGGGAGCGAATCTTTCGGCGCATGCCTCAACAATATCATCGTCGTATATCTTCCAATTCAACTTTTTGTGCTTAATTTTGCTCCTCTTCGCAACCGTCCTGTTGTTGGTCAGCTCCTCTACTAGGCTTTGCTTATCAGATAAATAATTGGAGCAACCTCTTGCTATCCCTAAATCTTCAACGGCGAAGATATTATACCGACCAAGTCCTGTAACCAGGAACATTTTAGCACTCCATGGACCTATGCCTTTGATATTTTTCGTCAACTGTTCAACAATTTCTTCATCGTTATCATCTTTATCAAACAGCTCCTCGATTTCTTTTTCATTGTTGATGAAATAATCGGTTAAGGACTCAATATATAGCACCTTTCTTGCACTCAAACCACAGCTTCTTATCATTTCCCTTTTCTGACTATCATGTATTTCGACGTACATCTGTCTATGTGAGGGAAACTCACCATCGAAATGCTCCATGAGCTTGCTCTTGATACTTCTAGCCGCCGCTCCACTAATCTGTTGTGATAGAATGGCACTGGCAAGCTTAGCGTAATGATGACCTACATTTTGTGGCTCCTGCTCTTTCTTCAGAAATAGCGGAAAATCTTGCTTCTGGATGATCTTCAGGAGTGTTGGATCTACTTTCAGTATATGGTTGCATGCTTCATTGAACTTTGGAGTATGCCTCTCTCTAAAATCTTTGGGCAGCCGTGCTTCTACAACATCTACCTTTGGAGTCGCCACTGTCCCATTGTCAACATCCTTTAGAGGTCTTTTCATTGAGAACGAGACCCTTGTCACACATCCCAACATTGCATTTTTTCTCATAGACCTTAAACCTTGGATAGTTCTTAGTCAGTCAGCTCTCGGGTGTAGGAACACACATCCCTTGCATGGCAGGGTTAAAAGAGGACAACAGATTTACACGACAAGACAGGGTTCATAGTACGAACGGCAAAAGTGAATATGAACTTGACCATATCAAATGAATCTACCGAACAAATTTTTGGTCCCCTTGAGCTTAATGGGGACATGACGCTGCGTGATTTGATAGCTTTGATTCAGCTGGATTGCGGCTTTGACGAATCAAAACATGACTTGTATCACAACATGACTAAACTGGACCTTGGAGTTTCAAGACATTTGAAAGAAATCTTTTCAAGTGAAAACGATCTCGTTTTGATCAGGAATAAGATTACGGAACCCCAAGAGCTTTCAGATGATGCGTTTGTGGAGAATTTTAGGCAGGAGATGCTTCGCAACAATGTGCTTAGATCACAGTTAATCTCTCAAATTCCTGGACTTGATGAAATGATTCAAGATCCTCAAGCTTTCAAGCAGAGGATGGGTCCTTTAGTTTTACAGAGGCGATATGGTTTTGGTGGGAATGGGACTCACCAACAAAATCCTTTTGGTATTGCGGATGATGAGTACAGACAGTTGATGAGTAATCCTGATGAACCTTCCAATCAGAAAAGAATTTCTGAACTCATCAATCAACAGGAGATAGACGAACAAATGCGTAATGCCCTTGAATACACGCCCGAGGTATTCACCACCGTGCACATGCTATTCATTTCGCTGGAGATCAACGGGCACCCTGTAAAAGCATTTGTTGACACAGGTGCGCAAGCGACTATAATGTCTACTAGGCTAGCAGAAAGGACAGGGTTGACACGTTTGATTGATAAGAGATTCATTGGCGAGGCGCGCGGTGTAGGAACCAGTAAAATCTTAGGAAGAATTCATCAAGCACAAGTAAAGATTGAGACTCAATTTATTCCCTGTAGCTTTACGGTGTTAGATACCCATGTGGATTTATTGCTCGGTCTAGACATGTTGAAAAGGCACCAGGCATTTATTGATTTGAAGAAAGACGTTTTAGTAATAGCCGGTGTTCAAACCAGTTTCTTGAGTGAATCAGAAATACCAAAAGGCTTTACCGAGAATATGGAAGCGTCAGTGGCTAAGGATTCCGTTCTGGAACCACCCGGTCAAAAGCTTGGTTCCTCCTCGAAAAAGAAGGACAGTGAGACCAACAGCTCATTCCCAGAGGCAGTTGTTAAACAGCTAATGGATTTGGGATTCTCGAGAAAAGAGGTCATTGAGTCACTCCGTCGCGCTCAAGGCAATACTGAAGTTGCGGCTTCGTTATTGTTTCAATGAGCGCCACCTTCAAAGGCATGGAATCATAAATGTACTTGACATTTTGTATTTTCCTCTATAAACTATGAAATTTTAACTTCGGCAGCATATTTGATACGCTACTTACCCTAGCAATTTCCATGTTTTCGCTGTCATTTTGTTTCGGAACGCAGACATGTTGGACAATTATCCAAGGAACCTTATCTTTAACTTCTAAGTTATCAATTTCAATTTCGGAATTGAAATTTTCTATAAAACTCCGCTCATGTATGTTTATACTCGAATTGTATTGGAGAAATTCGTTCAATATTGAGACTGTTCCCCAGTAAGAAAACTTTCGTAAGCAAGCAACAGCCAAAGACGTTATGAGCTCTCCGTTTGTACAGTGCATATAACAAGGGTAATGTCGGGCATCAATCAGGAATTTCACACACTGGACTACCACGTCGTAATCGATTGGTACAGCTTTCTTCTTTCTCTTGACTTTTGGCTTGCTTTTATCCTTCTTTTCCGTTGAACATTCAACATGTATCATTGTTACCTTATTTTCCAAGCAGAATTTGACCAATACTGGATCCTTTTCCAAGGATTCAGGAGTCAAAGAAAGAATATACTTGAGGTTCAGTGTCCTTAAGAATGGAATATTAATCTCTCTTGGATAGGATCCGCGGTATAAGTTAGCTTGCACCAAGCTGAAATTCAGAGGCGCAACTAATGACATGCTCTGAAAAGACCTCTTGCCTTAATGGTGGTCAGGACGGCTATTTTTTTCTTGTGTTTTAGGATGGTTGCATTTGTTCTGTTTAATTAATTAGTGGGGAGATTGTAGAGGGCCCGCTTTGAAAGCGAAGTCAAGGTGAATCATCCTTTAGGAGACTGTCACACCAAACATAAAGTTTAAGTAAAAGATTGATTGAACATGGAGTTTTTTTACGATGAGCAAGCTGTGGCTAATGAGGAACCTTCTCCTGAAAAGCAAGATGAAAAGACTGAACAGGTATTCCATAAGCTTGAGGACGAGGTGAATAGGCAGTACGAAAGGACAACCAGTGTCTTAAAGAATATTGTGAAGGAAGATGAAGACGGACTAAAGCTCAACTTGGCTCTAGATCCTGAAGTATCTGAAACAGCTCAACGATATTTGCATCAGTTGGATTCCAACTTGCAAACTGTGGAGAACTTTGCGCTTAATTATTGGACAAAGGTCTCCGATGCTGGCTTCTGGCCTTCTATGGCCGGTAAGTTGGAGAGTAATTTTGAGCGAATCGTCAAGATAAATGACTCTGGCGCAAACAATCAGCCAGCTCCAGGTGCTGCAGGCGGTAATAGAACTGAGGCTGAATTGAGAGCTTTATCAAGTAACAAGGCGATATACCTTAATCATCCGCCGTCCCCTAGTAATGATTTCGATGCCGATGCCAAAACAAATGAAATAGCGAAGATTTTGGAGCAGGATACTGATATTGCACATCTAATGAATGAAATTGTGCCACAAAACATCAGTTACAAAGATTTTTGGAGCATTTACTTTGGGGAAAGAGAAAGAATACTTGAAATGGAGGAAAAAAGGAAAAAAATACTGGCCCGTAAAGAGGCCCCTGAGGATGAAGAATTTGGATGGGATGACGATGGAGAAGGTGACGAGGAGGAACCCGTCATTATCAAGAAAGAAGATACTTTGTATGACGGAACGGCGAACGGAAAGCCTGAAGACACAAAGGTAAATGACGGCACCACAGGAGAAAGTAATAATGTCAAAAAAGAGGGCCAATATGAGGATGAACGTGAGGACGAAAACGATGACGAAGATGAAGACGATTGGGAATAGTGGCATGACATTATCTTCTAACTCTATATTGCTATATAACCCAACTGATGCGACTGGTTGGTTACCCTTTTCTCAAGTATGGTACACCCTATGGTAAAACAATACGTAGGCATTGGAAGTGATGCATTCTGTGGCGCTTCTGACCCGACGATAGCTTGTGTCGTCAAAATAAAACCAACCTCTATTAATTCCTTTATCTACGTAGGCGGTATAGTGTCCCCCGTACAAGCTTCCCGCGTGTGAGGCGACTGCGTAAAGTTTGTAATTGAACGGTGGAACTTGACCTCTCGTCGGTAGCTCTTCAGTCACACCCGGTGGTAATATCCCATCAAAATCATTTGCCCAATATGGGGTTAAGTCCAATAGAAAAGGATACTTGACGAAAACATTATTCTTGTTCAACATGTTATCAAAACGTTTAAGATGAATAATCAGATTACGCGGCAACCTTGTAATGGTCAGCTTCTTGGTAGAGGGTTGTTTTTTCTTACATTGAGGACATGACCACTCTTCGTCAGTTTCAAGCTTCTCCACTTTTGTAAACTCTTTGAAACAGTCGATCAAATTGCATGACTTTGCTCGCGGAACGGGCACTGATAGTACTGAGAAAGGTTGATATGTTGTTGAAGTGTGATTGCACACCTGACACTTCAACTGTGATGCATATTGGCCCTGGAACAAATCAACAATGACGCTGAAGTCTGTGGTCAGAAATCTCTCCCATTCTATAGAAGATGCAATTCTGAAAGATAGTTTCTCTCTCATTTTTTCTGCCTGTGGCGATAGCTCTTTTAGAGGAGGATTCCCGCCACATTGATTCAAGTCTTCGTGCAAGCCATCAAGTAAAAACTGGCAAAATTCTTGACAGTCTTGCTGTCCCGACTCTTTGAAAAGCGCATTTATTGAACCGCAGGCCATCTTGAACTGCAAAGGCTGAACTGATTTGTTTTTGTCACCCGGTTTGAACGAGCCGTTCTGATGCATCGAATGTATCAATCTAGCGAAATATTTAGCTAGGACTCCCTTTGATCCGAGCTTGCTGTTCAAATTAATATGCTTCTCATATGAATTGTTCAAGAATATATTAGTTAACTCATGAGTACCCAATAGGCATTGAACGATGCAGTTGATATAGCACGAGTTGCCCATATTTTCCAGACCAACGGTGAAGTCCAGGTCGTATTTCTTGGTATGAGATACGGAAGATGCAGGTGAATTTTCACGTGAAGGTAGTTGTGGTAATGAGGGTATGGGCTGGCTAGGTGGCCTTGAAGCTACATGTGAGGTGTTGAAATGATCGCCATTCTGTGCCATAAAAACTCTCGTCGCTTGAGGTGAAAGGTAATTTCTCCCGGCAGGGGTTAGGGCTCTCGTGCTAATGGGCAGAATTGATTTATGATGGTCAGTGTTTGACAAGCTGTTCCCATCAGCTATCAAATTGGGGGTCTCTGGGTATTGTGCTGTTCTTTTGGAGCCGGAGCTATGGGAAGATAACACTAATTGAGGTGAAGGACTGTGGGACAACGAAGACGCGAATAAATTCTTGGTGCTAGTTGAAGAAGGCTGCTGTTGAACATGATGTTGACCATTGGATTGAGCATGATACGATGAGGACATCATCTGCTGCATGGATCCATCCATTGAAGAGCTAATGTCGGGGGACAGCTTAGGCAAACTCCTCAAACTTAGCGAAGAAGTGTTGCCATTGAGATATATCTCGTTGTGTGAACCATCTGGTGATTCATCTCCATTGGTTATGCAGCTCTTCTTCTCCGAGATCCAACTTGAAAATCCAGCTTTCAATATAAGAATTTTAGAATTCGGAGATAATGGCTTGGCGAACGATCTGCTTAATAACAATTCTAAAAGAATTCTCTCCTGCTGTACGTAAAAACTATTACGAGTCCTCCCATTGTCTTCCTCTGTGTATAGAACAATATATTCGAAAGAGTCTCTTGCACGAAACAGAGTAATTTCCCTCTTCGGAGAGGTTATTAGAGATTTTTTCTCGATTTCGAGATCAGTATAAACACTTTTGAAAGATATGGGTTCAATGCAAATGATATTCTTCGCGTCGATATGCGATTTGGTGAATTCACTTCTCTGTCGCAGGTCGATAACAAGTGTCGAATCACCATGGTTTTCTAGGATGTGCTCTAACTGAGAGGGCGAAATGTAGTCACCTGAAGATAGAGAACTTTCTTGTGAACGAGACTGAGAGACGTCAGGTTTTGAATGTTTCTTGAGAAATGCTTTGATGTGCCCAATTTTATCATCGTTCAAAAGGCTCTGAACCAACATATTGTAAATCTCCATCAGCTTTTTATCGTTGCTATTAGTCTGTCTTTTTACTATCTGGAATTCCTTCAAATTTGGTACCTTATTGAGAACCGTGTTATGGACTATTTTGTAGTAAACATAAGATCCTTCGTAAATGTCAAAGATCTCATCCTGAGAAAGCTGTCTGTCACTAATTTTTAGCTTTTTGTATTCATCCTGGTAAGCTTCCAAAGTATCTAAACAACGTTGTAGTAAGCTCATCATATCTTCACTCTTACGATCCGAAGATTTCTCATCCTGAATCAAAAATTGTTCTGCTATCCGAGACAGTCTTGCTATTGTTTTGCAGTATTTATTAGATACCGCAGTATCCGATTTCATCTCAGTCATTTTTGAAGCTTGTTGTTGGTTCAACTTTCGTAGCAAGTTTATCAACCGTTACTAAGGGTCCATAAAAATTTGACTGACAACTGATATCGATACGCTTATGATGAACCCCTGTGGCTCAGATCGAATTTGACTGATACTGGTGGTTTATTTGGGGTGGCGCACTTGATTGATTGTAAATATACAACAAGACCGAGGTCATGTGAATATCATGTGATATGTGGATATTATAGATGAACGCCTCAGTCAACAAAGGTCGTTACTGAGCGTCCTACCTTAAGGTTGTGAGTAGTTTAGCTCTATTGGATATGTATTGGGAGATTCTCCTGTTAAGTCTATGCAAAGCGTTACTACAAAGGAGGCTTTTATGGTTTAGGTGACAAAAATGAAAAATAACTCTCAAACGGTCATTAATGCTCAAAAATGTATATATTTGATGATGAATAGTTAAATAAATAGAATATTATATATCGTCATAATGGCATACCAATAGACAGATGCTTAGTAGACACCATCGTCCGGTCTGTTTTGTTCAATTTGTGCGTCGTCACCCTTTTTCTTCAACTCATCGCAACTCTCTCTGTTGGTGTCCTTTCCATTTTTCTCATGCTCGAGCTTGTCCAACTTAGCTTTGTTTTCATCGAAGAGTTTTTGTTCCTTCTTTTCCTCTTGACTTTGATGATCCTTAAGATGAGGAAATCTAGCCATAGTAGCTGCAGAAAATGTTCTGACAGACACAGTCTGAGTTAATAATCTTGGAGAAATTCTTAAAGTTGGGGTCAACATCTTTGTAGTATGATTAGTTTTTCGTTGGCTAATCTTAATCCAGAAAGACATGAATAAGAAGTAAAGATTACTATCATCAAATAAACGATACTTTATATAGTCCTCAGTTTTAGGGATCAACGAATAATATCAACCCCGAAAGCGAGGGGACCCCCAGATCATCGCTTGCTTTCGCACAGTGCGATAATTTGCTACCATTAAAGGTCCAACGTAATAAAAATGGGAAGGGGCGAGATTGCCCGGAATGGGTTGGGTGATCACGTTCAGCTGAGTTCAATAGTTAATGGACTAGTTCTTTACGCTGAATATACAAACCGTCAGTTACTTTAACGTATTGCCCCGCGGACGTAGCATAAAGCTCGCAATATACTACTAGTATATTGCTTCCCTCTTGGCAAATTGAACCATTTATTCAGTCTTGACCCGAGAATGCTGTTTTCTGCTGTGCTTGCTGTAAGAGAGTAGGGAATTAAAGGCTTGTGTTCATTAATCAGAACAGGGCTTTGACGTCGAGTTTTCGTTTGGTCCAGACATCTCTGAGCGAAGCTCTGCTGTACTAGGCTAGTAATGTTGCCATGCATGATTGGGCCGGCCTGTTGATCTTGTCGAACTGAACGAAGTAAGATTTGGTAGGATGGCCTTTCGTAGCTTTAATTCAGAAGTGCAGCAGCTTTTCAAAGTTTTATCAATCTATAAGGCTAGACTGGCATGGCTCATTGCCGATACCATAGTTAAGTTATCCCTTAATAGTGGTTCCTCTCCAATTCGAACGCGTTACACCAGCCACTACAGAGATGGGGATGGCGGCTTTCTTCATTGCGTCTCTACCATTCTCAACGGAAGTAAGTGCGTGATATCAGCTGATGGTTTCAAGGTTTTAGGATCAACTGCAGAGCTTCTAATTACGTTTGGACATACTTTCTCGATACATAAGTCTCGTCGTCAGAAACTTAGGGTAAAGACTGGGCATTAGGAGAAGACTCTTGTTCGTAACTTTATTCTTGAAGTGATAATCGTGATGCGTATGACCCTCCTCTTACCTCGGGGTATATTTAATTGAGCTAAGCCGGCCAGGACGTCAGTTTGACCTTTTCCCTAACATTCACGTCCCTTCCCAAAACCTGTGGGAGTACTTTCAGAGGGTTTCCGTGCCCGTATTAACACCTAATATCCTACAGCCGCGTTGGTCTTTAATGTCCTCGTGAGTAGTTGACTGTATACGGATTTAGCCGCTGATGAAACCACAGAGAAAGATGGTCATACGAAAGCAAAAGAATGAGCCTGAAGGCTGTTTATTCACTCCATAGTTTTGCTAACAGAGAAATTTTCTTCCCCCCCCTTCCGCTGACAAGTATCATTCACTTCCTTGTAGAAAGTATACTGAACGTAGTATCTGACTTAGTTCCAAGAGCGATTCGTAACTAGCGTTAATGGCGTTGAAAGCTGTAACCGTTTTCTTCATATATACATACCAGCTTAAATCTTATAACCGGTGGTGTATATCAGAAATTTGAAACAAGTACTTAAGGAGCAGTGAGCATGCCGACTGATTGTCTACTTCGATACTTATTAATAATATGAGTTCAAATAGGTACCATTCCTGACCCTTTGCTACAAGAATTTCCATCTGCCAACTATGAAGGTCCCATTGAGGAGGGGGAGGATTGTCTTCGACAAATTACTGAATAAGGATTGCACTCACAAGAGCCATCAATCTATTAAAACCTGCTTTCGTGTGCTCCCAAACGCTGAGGATGGCAGGTGCTGAGCTCATCGAGGTGGCAATTCTCATAGATGTAAGGGTATTTAAATGGGAGACGGTTCTGATACTTTCCGAAGTGTTGCTAAAGTTTACAAACATACATTACAATTGCCTTGAAAGCGACGCGATGCCTTAGAAAGAGGTCAACTCAATTGTCCAACAGAAAAAATAAGCAGGCTGGATACCATTTGGTCGGCCTAAGTGGCCATTTTGTGATATAGATGATTATTTCGATTATTTATCAATTGAAACAACAAACAGCGGGTATCTGATCAGTTCTCATATTCCTCTTTAACTAGCTCTCTGACCATGTCAATCCATTTAACGTTGGCAAAACTTGGATCCTTCGAAACCTCTTTATTCTCTCCAACTACCTTGAAACCAACTCTCTCGTAAAATGGAATTAGCGGCTCATGTGCAATGATAGCAATCTTTTTACCTATCTCTTGGTTGCTCAACTTTTGAATGTAGTCTGTCAACAATAAAGTAGCCAAATTCTTTCTTTGATAGCTTGGCGAGATGACTACAGAATGGATACCGATGGTATCGCTGGGCTCACTATGAGTCTTTCCCATACTCTCCAAGGTGATGAAAGTTGTTGCAGTTGAACTTGCTTTAGGGATTTTAGTGGCAAGGATGTGACCCACCAAGTTTTCATTCTTGACTTCCTTTGAATTGCTCTCGAACTCTCTGATAAACAGCCCTGAACATAACTCAGGGCATGCGGTCAATCTGTAGTCAATAATCTCTGGGGACGCACGTTCGTTGGCGGGGAAACCTTGAATTTCCAAATCCGAGACCTGCTTTGCATCTTCAATAATAAGCGGTCTGACATACATGTGTAACGGTAAGGTTGAAGAGGCCATGATGATTCAATCGTTTGTTTGTTGTACTTGTTGATTGTTTCCTTTCTCACTGCTGTTAAATTTACAAATCAGCTTAGTCTGTTTTCATACCGCCTCCTTCTCTCAGAGGTGGTGGTGATAAGAAAAGTGAAAAACAGACAAGATGGTGTTAAAAGAATCCAGGAACCGTCTTCTGCAGATCCTGGGAAATACAGTATGAGAATTATTCAATGGGTACAAATTATTTAATCAAATTGGTTTATTATATACAAAGAAAATTTGTTACTTAATGGGCGTTGGAGTGACATCTAGATTATGAACGCGTTCACCTCCCTTGATGTTGTTTTCACTATCATCGGAATCCATTGGTGGATGGTCCTCAGCTACAACACCGTTTTCGTCGAATTTCAAATTCTCCATTTTTTGGAACAACTCGTCTCTTTGTTCAGCAGTCATTTCATTCTTCTTCTTGTTCTTGATCCAATAACCGGGGTTCAATTGTCTCAGTTTCAAGTTTTTACAGAATGGTAGATGACCTCTTCTCTCCTCGTACATCATCAAACCAAGTACAATGATCAATACCAACCAATATATGTTGTAACAAAGCATGGAAGATAGATAACCGGTATTTTGCCATCCCAACAGAGCGTTAAAGATATCCCAACCGTTATCCAGTTCAGGGTTACAACAGTTAACATGGTAAACTGCCTTTCTAATGTTATAGGAACCGTTACCGTTACCACTTTCACTGGCGTCACCACCAGATGCCTTGTTAAATCTGTAGCTTTCGAAATACCATGCACCTCTTGAGAACAAGCCCGCAGAGATCAAATACAAAATACATGTGGAGATAACCAAAAACACTTGCAAAGAAGATCTCGAAGCACCATAGTACAATAGGAAACCAACAGCACCACCAGCGATCAATCCAATGAACACTGGTAATGGGTAAGCAGTGGCACGTGACCCCTGCGTCGTAATACCGGCACCTGCGACGAACACGACAGCTTCCAAACCTTCTCTTAGAACGGTGATGAATGGCAGTAGGAACATAGCATATCTTCTACCCAAGAATCCCAACTTGAAGTAATCTCTTTTACGTTTTGGGGTCTCAACTAACGATCTTGCAATCTTAACTCTCCATTTACTTTGCATCTTATTCATCCTCAGCATGGGGATACCCATCATACTAATCATGATAGTGGCAATCATACAGAAGATACCTTCCCACAGATCTTCAGCCGAACCAAAGATATCATTTTCCAACGAATAGTAAGCACCGATGAAACCACCACCGATGGCCAAACAGATGATGAACCCCAAAACAACACCGATCCAAACCTGTTTTCTCAGTTTCTTATACAAAGTCCAATCTTTTTCACCAATAGCTTGTCTCAAGAAGGACAATAAAACCGACACGACAATAACAGCTTCCAGACATTCTCTAAAGACAACGAAGAAGACGGCCACGTTGAAAACTTTATTAGCCATTCTCAAGATGTTATAAGGTTCCGTGAATTTTTGTGCTCACTAACAAGAGAGAATTGATCCTATTGAGCGTATTGAGCGCACATAATCAAGAACATACACATATATATATGATGTTAATTTCTCTTATCTCACCCATTCAATGGGGAGAAAAAACTAACGACATCTCATTCATAGAATTAGATGTACACCTTTTTTCACCGTGCCAAGGTCTCACTACGTCCGATACAGGCAATAAAGACCAGAGCCAGGCGAGAAGAAGATTCTCAATGGGAATCAAACCGGTACCACTTCCCACGATCGCTAAAAGACTCGCACTAACCTCTCTTACCTCGATGGTCCCGGTTGTACGCTAGGTTCTGTTTGTTTTTCTCTTGGGACCAATGCAGTGCGAGCATTTCTTTGAGACCGATCTAGGTGGATATATTAGTGCTTGGCTCTCTTTGCACCCTGGTAATGAGAACAAGCAGAGTGAAGCAGGGGAAGCAGGGTGCAGTTAATATAAAGTTAGTGGGTGCGCGCGACTCCGCTTGAAGAATTGGCGCCGTCTGTGCACGTGCACATGGTGTACGAGATGTCTTTTTTGTCCGGACTGGAGCGTGCTCAGGGCGCCCTATCGGACAACTAATTTTTCTTCACAAGGCTTGGGTCACCTTCCTGCCTCTATAGAAGAGAACACAAGTCTATCGATGTTTAGTAGCAGGGGACAAGAACAAGGAAATCAAAGTAACAAAAGGGGAGGATGTCAACTATACCAGAGATTTTGCCACTGGAAATTATAGACAAAACTATAAATCAGCCGGTATGGATCGTTTTGCAATCGAATCGTGAGTTTACAGGAACGCTAATAGGGTTTGACGATTTTGTCAACGTCATTATAGAGGACGCTACAGAATGGGTATACAATTCAAAGTTTGAGGACGAAAAGATCATGGAGCACCATGGCAGGATGTTACTCAGTGGGAACAATATTGCAATGTTGGTCCCAGGGGGGAGAAGATGATAGCTTTTGTTGTATAAATAAGAAAATTCGCGACGTATATAGTGACAAAATAAAGTACATTTTTGAATTAGATGAGGGAGGTGTATTATTATGCTAGCGGATCAAAAAACCATTCGTAACGTGTATTTTCGAAAACTCTCATTCCCAGAGTTCTTCCTTCGTTTTTGGTATCTGGGCATTGTCCGGTTCTGACGTTGATCCATGGGGTCAAAACACGGGGCTGTAGGAGCAAACTGTTGATGATAATGTGAATGAAAAGGGCGTACAGCACGCCAATGAATAGATCAAATCTGTAATGATGATCCAAGTACATGGTGGCCCACCATTGAAGCAAGATGAACGACGTGCTTAGGAGACGGGGTAGGATCGCTTTGTTGAATATGGCGAAATACCATTTGTTGATGAACTGTGGGTCTTGATCGTAGTACTTCACATAGGTGATCACATCGCCATCATCCTCGCGGACAACGATCGAATTGCTGTCGGAATCCTTGTCTCCAGTTGAGTCTTCATCTGGGTTGGGCACCTGTCCCGTTTCCAAATCTTCGGAATCCTTAGTGTAAAGAAATCCAGGGGCAGAAGTGGAGGCGAATCTATTCTTCAGCGTGGCTGATCTGGTGATCAGAAAGAGAAAGCATTGAAACGCCATTGCAGAATGCAGCGAAGGTACTGCGCCGAATACTATGGGTGACATATGAAACCCTGCAGTATTGAGATGGGTCCCCAAATGTGAATCGACACGTGTCAGACCCGCGGCGTACCCTTCTTGTGTATAATTGACATGCTGTGTATCATTGATACCATAAAGATGCAGAAACCATGGCGGCGCCATTGGAAGCAGTAAATGCGTGGAAACGCCCATCAAGTTTTGGAAACCCAGAGATAACGCAAAACATTTGACGGTTCCCGGTGGGTGGAAAACATAGAGATAGACTGCCGTTAATATAGGTGCCGTTAGATGTAAAATGACATAAGAGAACCAAGCGAGAAGGTCCTTCCATTTGGTAAAGTTTTCCTTAGTTTGAACCGCAAAGAAATGATCAAACGTCAAGAGGACAAAAGCAAACAGCGGTAAAAAAAATGGTATAAACAAAACCCTGGGACGTTTAAGGTTTGAGCGATGATTGAAATGGAAGATGTGATCGTTCCATTCCAGAACGTTATAGCTGACTCTTTTGACGTAATAAATGAAATACCAGATGATTAATGGAATTAGTACCAGACAAACTAGCACAAATGCAAACGAACTGACAAAAGTCATCAGACGATACTGATCGTCATTGTATTGGAACAACAACTCATTCCAAAAATCTCCAAACAAATACATGTCCATGAAAAATGCAATTTTGCTATGAATTTTGGGCCTGATCTCTATAGGGATCAGCGCAGCATTTTTGAAGATTGCCAACCATATGAAGATTGGTGAAAAATTTATCAGAAAATTCAATGGTAAAGTTAGTATATTTCTCTGGTTGAGTACACCAAAATAAAGCCTCTTCACTATATCAACCATTACTCGACTCCAAACATATCCAGTCATAGTTGCAAGTTGAACCGAAACTGAGGGATTTTAGCGAGGGAAAAAACTATAGTTAGCGTTTCCTTACAACTTTCAAACTCTTTAAGTAGTACCTTACAATGAACAGCTTGACCATTAAACCGTGAAGGAGGAAGGGTTGCTAATCCGTAAGAAATGGTAGATCTTTTTAAAGGTAGGGAGAACTAACGCCGAGGAAAAAATTGTATAACAAGCTTGATGAAGGCTCAGCCCTTTCTAAGTTGCACGCAAGGTAAACAAATGTTTGGTAACCGTTTGGCTGACAAAACGTTCCCAGACACCTACGTGCGTGAAGGTGAACTCACTAGTCGTAACCGGTCGTTTCCGTTTCATAGCATTCGGTTTCATCTGAGATGACGACGGGCGACGACGGGCGACGGCGGGTATTAGCGCGATGGAATTCTCCTATTTAAGGTTCCAGCCCAGATCCCTTGCGCACGGAATTTCAAAACAAAATCCGAAATACCTCCCATCGTACAGTGTGCTCCCGCGGAGCCAGAGCGATGGGCGGGGATATCTGCAGGACTCTACATCCACGTCAATCTACACTGATTGCGTAGCTATCCTCAGCCTCCGGCCCATGTCAAACGAGAACCTTGGTAGTAGTACCATGGAAGCAAAACTAACAAGGACCAACAAGAATTCCAGATGTCGCGTTTTGGCTCCTGTTAGAATGGGTTTCAGACCAGTATCAGTGAATTGTACGTTCGTTAGCATATCTTTGGTTGTTGTTCCGTGGATGAAGCTTTATCGAAGCGAGGTAAATCAGCGTTTGTCTCAATTGCACACCGCGAAGCCGTAAAAGACATTCTCCGAGTAGAGAGAAACGTCTAATAATTGCTCTGTTTTAAACTGGAAATGCAAGATGAATTATATAGAATGCTGTGTTAAATACACACTTTAACAACTTACTGTTCTAAGGGCGAAGTTGTCTTAAATCAAAGTTGGGGTAAACATTCTGGATGTAGTGCGCCTGCAGAGTATCTCTTTATCGTAATAGCCGCCAAGATTTTTCATACAATTTTGAATAGTAATAAGCCACTAGGTATTGTTCAAATGCAAGGGGATGGAGCCAGCTATTGAATCCCATCTAAGAATAAGCGTTATGTGCTTTGTCAAGTGAGGTATGAGAGGAGACCATTTATTTGTGGACACGGTTGCATGTTGCCTGTTCGGGGAACCTGGAGAGGTTTAAGCCATCCATGGAACTCTGATAATCATGAAGAAGTCACGTAGCCCGCTTTTCTCTTTCGGGCAGTCTCGATGGTTTACGCATAGTTCTTGAAAGTGGACAAACGATTAACGCCGGACATAGTTTTTTTGTGGCTAGCGGCGCTTCCCAAACAGGATGCTCGGAATCGGCGAAGCACTTTTTAGAGCATCGAATAAACACTTGTTGGCGATATGCCTACCTCTGGGTTCTCTATGTGTCATTGCGGGTGGATTTCTTGGCCAGCTACGCTTGTATTATTATCGGGATCTGAGTGCAACAGCATAGCGCTCTTGGAGATCCAATCGTAGGATTCTGGGCTTTATTTCTCCATCTTGTTCTTGTGAGTATGTAGATAGCTTGTTAGTCGTGAAGTAATCGTTAGCGCACCAGTTGAACAAATCTCTTGGCATATGCATAAATTCTAAGCTTTTGGTATTCCGTGTCCTCTTCAAAGCGCTTATATTTGTATATCCGAAGCCAATGGAACACGTGAATGCCGAATGAACCCCAGAGACATTTTTATTATATTAATAATGAATTGGGAATATCTATGATAAATAAAACAGAGGTAAAAATCAATTATTTAATGTATTGGTGGTTGGACATGCCGTGCTAATGATTTTTTTTTTAATAATGCCTGCTTTAAATGGCGGAACCAAAAAAGATATGAAAGTAATAGTAATAATAGTCAAGTAATAATGAAGATCAAAGTAAAAAACGTGACAGTAGTTAATAATCAAGTTACGATATAAAGGGACACTGAGACTACACGTGAATGATAAAATTTTTATATTTTGATCCTATGTAAACAAGGCTATAATAATTGACCTATTATAAATCTTACTAATAAATGCTACTTTTCTACAACTATTTATGAAATTTTGAAAATTATGAAAATACTTCGAATGAGTATTCTGTTAATATTAATAAAAAAATTGTTAATATATTAGAATTTATTAAATACTATAATAATAAATCAAGTACAATTATTATCTAAACAAGTATTATATCAGATAATGGATAGAGAAAAATTATCATTTAAAATACGTTTAACACAATATTTATTAAATTTATAAGAGCTATTTACCTTAATATATACAAAGCAAAACTGTGGGAAACGAGTAAAAACCTAATTGCAGAATTCTCGAGGATCAATAGTCACAAGAAAGCACAATAGAGTCGAGAGAAGCACATACAATCAAATGATTATTTTTTTTGGCATACCAATATAACGAGTTGGTTTCAGCTTTTCCAGCGGCTCGCCTCGATGGGCCATTGTAAAAAAAACACGAAAACGAACCATACTTTGCTGAAACTAAAGGATCTCGCTATTAGAGAATCTTAAGCAGCATTAACGAGCAAAGATGGACTCCCAGAGTGTTGAGAGTAACAATTTATATCAAGACGCTGCCAACTTGAACCAAACGTCGGTCCCGAGAGCCGAAGATGAACAACTGCAGTATAAGATTCAGTTACTCCTGCACATCAATAGTATTCTATTAGCAAGAGTCATCCAGATGGCGAATAACGCTGGTAACAACGGTGGTAACGGCAATGGTCTTCCCGAGCAACTGCAGCCGTTGGCTTCACAGTACTTGAAACGAGTTCACGCCAACTTGCAATGCATTTCACAAATCAACCAAGGCGCAAGAAATGCGAAACCGCTGATACTAGAGCCGCCACAACTACTAGTACAACAGCCTGCTCAGGATATACTGGCCAAGCTGTATCTGTTGATGAGTAGGGTGTTTGAGATATGGTAAATCGTTGGGGCTCAAATGATGAGAGCTTATTACGCCCTTCATGGCATTTTGCCCATCGATATTCAGGCGTTTTACATACATACAGGGAGCAACTCTCAACCGGAAACGCAACTTTGCACTGGAAATGCAGAACAAGACAAGCGCAAGACAGTTTTAAGCTTCGTAACCATTTTGTTTCGCCGGCTACAACAACTACAGGTCATATCACAAATCAACTAAAAGAGTATTACAATGCCTTTGAGCGCCGTTCGGTTTACAGTCTTCAACGGTCACGTTCACCTTTGCCGCTGATGATGATCAAGGCTTCTTCGAATTGTTGCTCTTCGTTTCTAACGATATGAAATATCGAAAAAAGCATTCCTGGTATCACCTGGTTCAACTTCACCCCCTTCGATAGAGCGCGCTTTCGAGATATTGCTGTGGACCCCCCCTTTCCGCGATACGTGTGTCCATCTAAGCAACATTGAATGAAGCGGTCAGAGATACTATAAATATTAGACAAGTTTCATCAAGTTTCCTTAGTGGTCAACTACGTAATCAGAGAGCTTGGTCTGTTTTCATAACCATACATCAATCCAATCGTGCCGTAAATAGGAGCGGATAGATCATTATTGAACATCGCCAAGACTTGTCAATATGAAAGCTGACGTCAAATCCACGACCAGCACAACTGCTTCCCCCAAGAAAAAGCAGAGAATAATTAATTGTGTCTCTCAATTGCCTTACAAGATCCAGTTGGGAGCTACCAATGATGATTGGAAGATAAAGCCCGCTACGGGCAGTAGTGCCCTGTATTCCTCTCTAGATTACTTGAATAGTGATAAAGAGTCGGATCAATATGAGCAGCATATTCTCGGTTGGACCGGTGAAATTACTCGGGAACAAGATTTTGCTTCTCGCCTTCTAGCAAGTCATGCTGATAAAAAGAAGGAGAACCAAGAGGATATCGAAGACGACCCGCTTTATCTAACTAGGGAGCAATTGAGCGGTCTAACTGAAACGATACAGGAAGAGAACAAAGCTGGTAAGGAAAACAGAATTGAAAACGTTCATCCTGTTTGGCTTTTACGTCGTGATCAAAGTAGATGGAGAGATTATGCCGAAAATGTTATCTGGCCAACTTTCCACTATATACTAAAGTTTTCTTCAGAAGGTGGCGATAAAGAGAATAGTTGGTGGTACGATTATGTTAAGTTTAATGAAGCATATGCGATGAAGATTGGTGAAATTTACGAAAAAGGTGATATTATATGGATTCATGATTACTATTTGTTATTACTTCCTCAATTGTTGAGAATGAAATTCAACGACGACAATTTAGTCATTGCTTACTTTCATCACTCTCCTTGGCCAAGTAATGAGTACTTCCGTGTCTTACCCCGCAGAAAGCAAATCTTGGATGGTTTAGTGGGCGCTAACAGAATTTGTTTCCAAAATGACGGTTTTGCTCGTCATTTTGTTTCGTCTTGTAAGAGGCTTTTAGAATCTACAAGCAAGAAGTCAAAAAATGCATTAGGGATTGATCAATACCAAATCGGTGCCTACGGAGGTGACGTAATAGTTGATTCTTTACCAATAGGTGTTAACACCAAGAGACTGTTGGACGATGCCTTCACTAAGGACATTGATGAAAAAGTTCTGGCTATAAAGGATGCATATCAAGGGAAGAAGATTATAATCGGAAGAGATCGCTTGGACGCCGTTCGTGGTGTGGTTCAGAAACTAAGGGCCTTCGAAACCTTCTTAGCAATGTACCCCGAGTGGAGGGACCAGGTTGTTCTAATTCAAGTTAGCAGCCCACCAATCAATAGAAACTCTCAACAATCAATTAAATTGGAGCAACAAGTTACTGAATTGGTCAACTCTATTAACTCTAAGTATGGAGGCCTGGACTTTTCTCCAGTTCAACACTACTATATGAGAATCCCAAAAGATGTTTACTTGTCCTTGCTAAGGGTAGCGGATCTTTGTATTATAACAAGCGTAAGGGATGGTATGAATACCACCGCATTGGAATACGTTACAGTAAAATCTCATATGTCAAGTTATAACTGCTACGGTAACCCATTGATTCTGAGTGAGTTTTCTGGAAGCAGTACAGTGTTGAAGGACGCCATCATCGTCAACCCTTGGGACTCTGTTGCTGTGGCTAAGAGTATCAATAAAGCATTAAAATTATCCAAGGAGGAAAAAAGTGCGTTGGAGAAGAAAATCTGGTCAGAAGTCCCCACCATACAGGATTGGACGGATAAGTTCTTGAGCACTTTGAAAACGATTACTGATGACTCCATGCCATCGTCCAGTGAAAGAAGGATAACACCCGCTTTGAACAGGCCAATCTTGCTTGAAAATTACAAACAAGCGAAGCGTCGTTTGTTCCTTTTCGATTACGATGGTACTTTGACACCGATCGTTCAAGATCCTTCGGCTGCTATCCCATCGGCACGTCTCATCTCATTGTTGGAGAAACTTGCAGCTGATCCTAAGAATCAAATTTGGATTATCTCAGGCCGTGACCAAAAGTTCTTGAACAAATGGTTAGGAAGCAAGCTGCCTCAGTTGGGCTTGAGTGCAGAACACGGATGCTTCGTCAAAGATGTTCAGTGTGATGAATGGGTCAATTTAACGGAGAAATTTGATATGTCTTGGCAGGTTAAGGTCGGCGAAGTCATGGAAGAGTTCACAACTCGTACACCTGGGTCTTTTATAGAAAGGAAGAAAGTAGCGCTGACTTGGCATTATAGACGTGCAGCTCCTGAGTTAGGCGAGTTCCACGCTGCTGAATTAAAGAAAGAACTGCTGAAATTTACCGAAGGTTTCCAGTTAGATATCATGGATGGTAAAGCGAATATCGAGGTTCGTCCAAAGTTTGTCAATAAGGGTGAAATCGTCAGAAGGTTGGTCTGGCACAAACATGGGGAACCACAAGATATGTTAGACAACACGAGAGAAGAATTAACCCGCGATGAGATGCCAGATTTCATCCTTTGCTTAGGTGACGATTTCACCGATGAAGATATGTTCAATCAATTGAACAGAATCGAGAGCATATGGGATAAGAAGTACCCCGATCAACGTAATCAATGGAATAACTTTGGATTTTATCCTTGTACTGTGGGTTCGGCCTCCAAGAAAACTGTTGCGAAAGCGCATCTAACTGATCCTCAGCAGGTTCTTGATACTTTAGGTCTACTAGTCGGGAGCGTGTCATTGTTCCAAAGTGCGGGTACGGTTGACTTGGACTCTAGAGGTCATTTAAAGAATAGCGAGAGCAGCCTGAAATCCGAGCAGGCCACAGCTGACTATGTCCTGAAGAGACAAAATTCGAGCACATCGCTGAAAAGACAGGGCTCAAACACATCGTTGCAGAGACAAAGTTCGAGTACGTCCATGAATAGACAAGGTTCTAGCTCATCCATGACTAGACAAAACTCAAGCAGTTCCGTCAAGCGTTAATCAGTTCAAACCGTAACTTATTACTTAGACTAAAAGCTGTATTTATGTAAGTATTTGTACCTTATTAGGTGATCATTTGCCATGTACTAGAAGCAATCCGCTTAAGCCACATTTATTCTCTTGACTAAAGCATCCAACTTTGACGTCATTATAGTAACTTCTTTACTGTTCATAGCCAGTGTGCAGTTCATTAAATGCCATAGTCCTACTACATATTGTAGAACCGGTAGGTTTTGCATCTTGGCTAGGCGGAAGCAGGCAGCGGATATTTGGCATATCTTTTCCAAGTCCTGTTCCAACAGTCTTCCACCAAGATAGTTCAGTAAAATCTGAATCAATAGACTCTTTTTAACTTTCATTTTATCATGATTTGCAATTCCTGTTGTCTCTGGTATTTGCTCCTTGCCCTCGCTCGGCACAATTTTATTCACGGAATAGTATAGCCTCAATCTTTCAGTGTATTCATTTCTCTCTTCGTCGGTAGCCGGCATTGGGTTGGACGTGAAGGGCTCGAAGTGAGACATAATCCACACCATCGTGATGGTACAATCCCATGTAGCGTTATCCCGCAAATCTGTGTCCGCTAGAGCTTTATTTATTTGGTTCCACAAAATGTTGCATTGTGGGATTTGTGCCTGGCGTTGAACATCTTTACTGATAAGCGATGTTCTAATTAAGTAAACATTCAGTAAGGATATTATTTTAGCTTCGTTCGATATCTTACGAGACTCTGCTACTTTTTCATATTCTTCGCAAATATTTAGGTCATCAATCTCATGTCTAGAATGCGAAGACATAACATTCAGAATGGCCGAGTAGTCAGGTCCTGAAACAGTAGCGCTATCTGAGGTTTGGACATCGGATGTTAGCAGAAAACTTTCCCATACCTGATAGAAACTGGTTATCGATAAGATGGTTCGATACAGAAAGACATTATTCTCCATTTCATTCAATGAAATCTTCCTCTCCTTCACAGATTCTAGGAGCTTGTTCGTGGTAGAAGCTACTTTCGGTAAAAATCTTGTTGAAAAGTTGGCGTTTTTATCATGGCAGTTTGCTAAGTAGCTTACACTTTGGAGAAGTAGTAGGATGTTCTTCAAATCTTTGTAACTCAATAGCGAGGGCAATTGTAGGGACAAAGATAGGTCAGAGCCAATTTTCACCGAGAGTTTCTCACAAGAGTTGTTCAAGGAATCCTTGTTGTTTGAAAAAAACTCCTTTAACTCTTTTAATTTTTCGGTAATATTTCTATCTTTATAAACTAGCATTGTTACCTCCAAAAGAAGTTTCCAGGCGTACCATTGTGGCTTTAAATGAGCCATATCCAAGGTCTGCACCCTCCACAAAACGGTTTGAGGAATGGGGAAACGATGATCTAACAGATAATTAAAATGACACAATGTGATGTAAGCCTGCCATTCACGTGAACCGCTGGAATTCTGCAATAAATCATTGAACTTCGTCTTTGCCATTGAGTGCTTTCCAAGTCGCACATTGAGGATCGTACTCACGTATTGAAAAACCGGTAGCCACTCTTGACATAGTGTATGAGCTTCTTGCAGCTCTGACAGATGATTCACCAATTCATCACAATTTCGTAGAGCTGCTTTGTAGTGGAATCTAGAATTTCTTCTCAAAGGGATCTGATATAATAGAAGAAGTTCGCACTGCATCTTTTCGTTCAACAATGATTTGGTTGAGCCTGAGAATTGATGGTTCTGTAGTCGTTCTCGTACGCTGGAAACAAGTGACTCTGCCATGTCCACGTTTTGCGTCTCATCCAATAACAGCTCCACAACCTCCAAGGTCACCTTGAGATCTTGTTCAATTGATAATGGAAATACACTTTTAATATACAGTAAGGCTTTAATAGCCATCGATATCAGGGTGTAGTACTGCCGCAGTTGTTCTTCATTTTTGACTCTACCACTGACCGAGTAAGCATGGTTGCGATATTCATGGGACAGTTGGTAAACCACCTCTAGCGGCAACCTTCGGAGATCCATATGATCTGGCTACTCGACCGAGCTCGAACCTCGATTTGTACAAGTTGGAGCTTTGACAATGGTCTTAACTATTAGTGTAGTTAGGATAATCCATCTCCGTTTATAATGATAAAGATTTTTACCGAAAGATAAATATAATCAACGCATCCTGACTGAACTAACAACACCAAGAGAATATATATTTACAAATAGGCTGGTTGAAAGTGAATCGAAATGGCTGACGAAGAGAGGTTAAAAGAGTTTCAAGAGGCCAATAAGATAGTTTTTGACCCGAATACGAGACAGGTGTGGGAAAGCCAGGAAAAAAATGGAACAACTGGGATGCCACAACCGGGGTATCAGGAAACCGCTGTAAAAACCCAGCCTGATGAAGAAGAAGATAGCTCCGCAACATCTGGTATAGTACCTACATTGCAGAATATTGTGGCCACTGTTAACTTGGGGTGCCGTCTTGATTTGAAGACAGTGGCACTTCATGCCCGTAATGCAGAATACAACCCCAAACGTTTTGCAGCCGTCATTATGCGTATCCGAGAACCAAAGACTACGGCTTTGATCTTTGCATCAGGTAAGATGGTTGTTACCGGTGCAAAGAGTGAAGACGATTCAAAGCTGGCAAGTAGAAAATATGCAAGAATCATCCAAAAAATTGGTTTCGCAGCCAAATTCACAGACTTCAAGATCCAGAATATCGTTGGCTCGTGTGATGTGAAGTTTCCTATCCGTTTAGAAGGTCTCGCATTTAGCCATGGTACTTTCTCGTCATATGAACCAGAATTGTTTCCAGGTCTTATCTATAGAATGGTGAAGCCCAAGATCGTTCTCCTGGTTTTTGTTTCAGGAAAAGTTGTGCTAACAGGTGCGAAGCAAAGAGAAGAAATCTATCAAGCTTTCGAAGCAATTTATCCGGTGCTTAGCGAATTTCGGAAGATGTAATGTTTCGATTTATTTACGCTACATTTTGTAATTTAGTCATGAATTTTTTTGTTTTTCATTTTGATTCCTCTTGAAATGTCTTTTTCCTCAATGATTCCAATTCTCTTTCTAAGGATAACCTTGATTCCCGTTCCTCTTGTAATTCTCTTTCATATTTCCTTTGACTCTCAGTCAACAACCTTTTGAACTCCGTTCGCATTATCGTTATCGAATGTGCATTGCTAGTCGCTGCCGTGCTACCGTTACTCTTCGCAGACACCGGCGAAGCCTGGTTCCATACGTCTCCAGAAAATATTGGAGAAGAGATGTTGAAGCTTTTCCTTCTTTGATGACTTACCCTTTTGTTAGTCTCTTCCAGCTCTTTGACTTCCCGCTCTGATTCTTGCAGTTTATTTTCAGCCTGTGATAGATCGGAATGATAATCGAGTAGTTTTTGTTGTAGTTCTTTATTGGTCTTTTGCAATTTTTCGATGTTCTGAAGGTACTCGTTTCGATCATTTTCAAATTGTTTAGTCAAAAAGTTATGGGCCAACTGTAAATCCTTGAATGCCGTTTCCAACTCTTCACCTTCAGTATCGCTCCCCTTGCTTCCTTTTCCAGTGTCATTCTCGCTAGACTCAGAGGTGATCAATGTCTCAATGGCATTTTTCAAAAATTCCAGTGGGCTATCCATATTTATGGGTTTTAATTCCACTCCTCTCTTAATTGCATTCGATAGCACAAAAGATGTAAGCTCCTGTAACTCACTATTTGTTCTAATGAATGTATTAGTGCGCTTCAAGCCACCGAACTTACCTTTAAGAGACGAATTCGTGTCAGGATTAGCGGCATTCAGTAGGTGAACATCGAGATTTGTCGCATTGATAGACTCAAGTAGATTCAACAGGATCTCATACCATTCAGAAGATCGGGATTTTACCATGAGCAGTTTATCCATTGCAACGGAAGAATCATCATGAAACTTGGATAACTTTTTCTGCATCTGCACTTGATAAAGCGCATATTCACAAGCCAGCTTCTTGTTTAGGTCAATACTTGAGGCGGTATCTCCAGTTTTGTAAAGCAAAAAATCCAGATAATCAATATGTGTATATGGTTTGCTGTTTCTCTTGGGGAAATCTTCAATGCCATTATGTGTCAAATAATGCTTCAATTCTTCATATTCCAACGGATACTCCTCATAACGGTCAGATGAAAACAAACTTGGATTAGCACGTTCCATCAGAGCCATGCCATTGCATATTTCAGGCATCCCGTTGGCTATTAGGTTTAATCTAAGACTAGTGATTGTTGTTGTTGTTGTTTTGATTCTCTTAGTCTAGAAAAAGAAAGTGCGACAGATGGGAAAATTTTAGTTTTTTAAGAGTTTAACTGGCAAAGCATCGAGCAGGGTCTTTAAACAAAGGATGATGATGGTGTGGCCGAGATGAACCTGGACAAGACCATATCGTTGCTTAGACAGGCGAAATATGTCACCGAAGAGACGGTTTACTCCTTGTGCATTCGTGCACAGGAGCTACTGATGAATGAATCGAACGTTACGCGTGTGGATACGCCGGTAACGATATGTGGAGATATTCATGGACAACTTCACGACTTGCTCACACTTTTCGATAAGAGCGGTGGATTCGAAAAATCTAGATACATCTTTCTCGGGGACTTTGTCGATAGAGGATTCTATTCGTTGGAATCGTTCCTTTTGTTGTTATGTTACAAGTTAAGATACCCAGACAGGATAACGCTTATACGTGGGAACCATGAGACTCGCCAGATTACCAAAGTTTATGGCTTCTACGATGAAATCATGAGGAAGTATGGGAATAGTAACGTGTGGAGATATTGTTGCGAGGTCTTCGACTATCTTTCGCTTGGGGCCATCGTGAACGATAGAATATTCTGTGTTCATGGGGGGCTATCGCCGGACATCGCCACCATAGATGAAATACGATCAATCGATAGAAAACAAGAGGTACCACATGAAGGAGCTATGTGCGACTTGTTATGGAGTGATCCCGATGAAGTGGACACTTGGTCGCTGTCACCCAGAGGTGCTGGTTTCCTGTTTGGCAAGAACGAAGTGGACCAGTTTTTGATGAAGAATGACGTAGAACTCATAGCGAGAGCACATCAGTTGGTCATGGAGGGATATAAAGAAATGTTTGACGGGGGGCTGGTAACAGTATGGTCGGCCCCTAACTACTGTTACAGATGTGGTAATATCGCCGCAGTGTTGCGAGTAGAGGACGACTTGGAGAGGAAATACACAATCTTTGAAGCAGTACAACCGCAGAACGGTATAGGGAACGCAATAATACCGACCAAGAAGCCGCAGATGGACTACTTTTTGTAATTCACGTACCTATATACTTAAAGCACGTATAACGCGTCCCATCCGAAAGAAAGAGATGGGTCTTCCACAAACAAAAACCACGAAAATACACAATGTCAGTCGGAATCTCTCTTTCACAACTGATCGTTGAGAACCCGCAGCCATTGTCAAGTGGTATCAAGGAGCTAGATGAATCATTGGGTGAAGGATTTCAACCACGATCCATCTACGAGATTTGCGGTCCGCCCGGTATTGGTAAGACGCGACTTGGGTTGCAACTTGTAGAACATGTCAGCGGGAAAGCACTATGGATAGAGACTTTTAAACCGTTGCCAACCAATCTGTTCAAGCCCTCAAGCAAGCAGAAGTGCTACCGCACAAGATGTTCCAAGTTTACACAACTACTGTACCTTTTCCAGTCGCTCCTGAGCAAACAAGATTCCTACCAACTCGTGATCATCGACGGTTTCTCACAACTCGCATGCGACCACATGTACCATCTACAGATGAGGAGTTCCGACAGCAGCCAGAACCAGAATATGCATGAAATCAAGTGTCGTCACCTGTCTACCATTTTCACCGCCATGACCAAATACACACACTCTACGCGATCCACCGTGGTGCTTCTAAACCATTGTATGAACACATCCTACCAGAATGGCACGCTGTTCGAACAAGACTTTGATATCGTCGATGATGGCTCCAACTTTTTTGTCACCACCACCAATACCAAGAGGAATGTACAAGTGCTTAAGAGTGCCCTAGTGGCCAGTGGCGTGGCAATGGGGTCACGAGATTCCCGATGGGAATCTTTTATCGACCAAAGGATCTCCATGTATTGGGATTGGACCCACGATAAAGGAAGCACTGTTTCAAGAGATTCTCGACTGCAGAAGACCAGGATAGCATTTGTGGCGTCTGCAAGTGCCTCAAGACGACCAGACACCGTCAAGATTCGTTGTGAGTGCGCGCAGCAGGCCAAGTCCGCGAATCTCGACGACGACGTGGTGTGGGACAGTGAGGGGTGAGACCGCTTTCCCAACTGTCCCATAGATGTATCTGAGATGTTTACATATGTCCTGAAGATGCCATTCGAGAGGCATCTCCTTTGCCGCATGTGTGCAGCGTTTAGATGCGGCGTGCAGTATGCATGTGAGGTCTAATTATAGCCCCTGCATGAAAACTGAAATACGGGATCTCTAAGTATAGAATACAGCTCCAAGTTTGGAATTGGTCAGGGCCGGGCTTCGAGACGGGTGGGGTGATGTTGCCCCATTTGGCGTATAAAAGGGAACCACTATTTCGATGCTGATAGTCACATTCTGCCTAGTCTCGATAAGACACGCAACTATCTGTTTACGTAACCAACCATTCGCTCCATCATGAAATTTTCAAGTCTTTACTCCATTGGCTTTATCCCAGCCGTGGCATTGGCACAGTACCAGTTCTCCAACACTACCAGTGTGCCACCTTCTTCTATCACTTTACCAACTGCTCCTATTAATTCAACTTCCACCTCGTACACCACCGAGACCACTGTGGTCACCGAGTTTACCACTTATTGTCCAACACCAACGACAATCATCACCAATGGAGAAACGATCACTGTTACTGCGCCAACCACCATCACTATCACTGCTTGTCCATGTACATTAACCACCACTAAACCAGTTTATCCTCCAGAGGAGCCAACCACTGTATACCCACCAGAAGAACCAACTACTGAGTACCCAGAAGAGCCAACTACTGAGTACCCAGAAGAACCAACTACTGAGTACCCAGAAGAACCAACTACCGAGTACCCACCGGAGGAAACAACTACTGATTACCCACCAGAGGAAACAACTACTGATTACCCACCAGAGGAAACAACGAGCACAGAAGTTCCACCTGAGAGCACTACTTCTTCAATCTTACCTGCTCCAAATGCCGCTAACTTGATGGTCCCATCATTGCTAGGTGTTGCAGGTATCGCTATGTTACTATTCTAATCAAGACGTCAGGAGACGTATGAGAAAAAAATTAAGTTCTTCCCCCCACCGGTGTCGAGTACTCGACCTTTAGAGTTCGTTATTATAAATATCCAACGTCTTGTTGTATAACTAGTATAATTTTTATTTGATTTATCTTCTTATCTTTTGGTTTGCTTTTTCCCTTATATGATTTTCAGACCTACAAAGCGAATATAGAAAAGTTGAGCGATTCCTCATCTGACAGCAAACACTTTGTGATCTGATCAGCAAGGCAAGATAGCTGCTTCATGACAACCAGGTTTTATGATATACCGGGATCTCATAAGCCATCATCAGTCAGTTCCGATCCAGATGAAAATAGCTCCCTGATCCACAGCAACAGGGCTAGTTTGACGTATTTCAACTATCAAGGGACGCCTCAACTACGCAAAATATCTTCGAAATATGATCCCAATAACCCAAATAAGCATAAGCTAGGAACTTATGACGGTGTGTTCGTACCGACTGCGCTGAACGTCTTATCTATCCTTATGTTCTTGAGATTTGGTTTCATACTGGGCCAATTGGGATTTATCTGCACGTTAGGGCTGCTGGTTCTCAGTTACATGATCAATCTGTTAACTACTCTAAGTATCTCTGCTATCTCTACAAATGGTACTGTACGAGGAGGTGGCGCTTACTATATGATATCAAGAAGTTTGGGGCCCGAGTTTGGTGGTTCCATTGGTATCGTCTTTTTCCTGGGGCAAGTCTTTAATAGTGGTATGAATGCCATTGGTGTTGTCGAGCCCTTGCTATACAATTTCGGCTCTTTCAAAGATCAAGGTGACGGTGCTGCATTTTTCGAAATACTTCCAGTAGGACATTGGCACCAATTCTTCTATGCTACTATCATCCTGTTCATTTGTATAAGTGTCGCATTGGTCGGATCTCAAACAGTCTCAAAAGCAGGTAATATCCTTTTTCTGGTGTTGGCTTTTTCCATACTTTCCATTCCAGTATCGGCAATCTTGAAGAAACCTTTCAGTGAGGGAAATGTGATCTACTCGGGAATTGCTTGGGAAACCTTTCGAGGTAATTTGTATCCTCATTTAACCAAAGGTGCTGCTGGCTCCTTGCTGAAGAAAAAGGAGACATTTAATGATTTGTTCGGTATCTTTTTCCCAGCAACCGCTGGTATATTTGCGGGCGCAGGTATGTCAAGCGAACTCCGCAAGCCCTCCAAATCAATACCAAAAGGAACGCTATGGGGCCTCCTATTCACTTTTCTATGCTATACCATGGTAGTACTTTCGATGAGTCTTACAATCCCTCGCCTGACCTTACATAAAGATGTGCAAGTCATTCAATCCGTTAGTGCTGTTCAACTGGTTATACTTTTAGGTGAGCTCTCGACCTCTCTCTTTTCAATCATTGTTGGTATGGTTGGTGCAGCTTACGTCTTGCAAGCCATTTCGAAGGATAGTATTATCCCGGGCGTGTCCATTTTCCACCGCAAACCCTTGGCTTCTTTATTGTTCACTTGGTTTTTAACCCAAATTTGCCTGTTCTCCGATGTCAACAAGATTGCTACTTTCATAACGATGACTTTTTTGATGACGTTTACTGTAATGAATTTGGCCTGCTTTTTGTTAGTCATCTCGTCGGCGCCCAACTTCAGACCTTCGTTCAAATACTTCGACCGGTATACTGCCATCGCGGGTGCTTTCCTTTCCACTGTTGCCATGTTTGTAGTCGACGGCGTATCTGCATCGGTTGTTATCCTGGCAATGGTAATCCTTTTCTTACTTATTCATTATTATTCCCCACCTAAATCCTGGGGAGACGTTTCTCAAAGTTTGATTTATCATCAGGTGAGAAAATACCTTCTAAGGCTCAGACAAGATAATATAAAGTACTGGAGACCTCAAATCCTTCTGCTCGTTGATAATCCACGAACTAGTTGGAAGTTAATTCGATTTTGTAACAATATGAAGAAAGGAGGTCTTTATATTTTAGGACATGTCACTGTGAGTACAGATTTTCAAGAGCAGTTTAGCGAGCTAAAAAAGCAACAGAGAGCTTGGATGAAGATCAGAGATTTAACGAAGATCAAGGCTTTTGTTCAAATAGGGACAGGCCCAACTCTAGCGTGGGGCATCAGAAACGTCTTCCTCGGGTCTGGGCTCGGTGGAATGAAACCTAATATTACTGTGGTTGGATTTTTCGATCTTCAACATTACTATACTAAGATCTCGTCTAACTCTAATGATAATGGAAACGGTAGAACACTCGAGAATATCGAAGCTCCAGAAATAACGAATTTGGGTAAAAGGCTACCGACTGATGAATGTAAAAACGAAGACAAGGTAAAAATTCAACAATGGGTCCAGATTATCGAAGATCTATCTCTCATGCAATCTAATATTGCCATAGCTCATGGCTTCAAAAGTTTGGATCTTCCAAAAAAATCCGATAAACGGGATGTCAAGAAATATATCGATCTGTATCCGATACAAATGTGTGCCCAAATGAAAGGTCACAATGATTCTCCATCTGTGACCACCACAAATTTTGACACTTACACGCTAATCCTTCAACTTGGTGCAATTCTCGTAACAGTTCCTCAGTGGAAGCATACACATACCATACGTGTCATTCTATTTGTGGAGAACGAATTGGATAGATCGGATGAAAATAGAAGAATGAATGATTTATTGAGCGTTTTAAGGATAGATGCCGAAGTGATTGTCGTCTCTTTAGATCAATTCAGAGTTTACAATACGATCGTAAAAGGGGATCCTATTAATTTCGAGTTCGTGAATACCAAATTGCATGACGATCCTTGGTGGATAGAGTTGCTCGAAGCCAGAGACACCATGAAACCAAAGCGTCGCTTTTCCATGGCAAATCCTATTTCTGTCAAGGCTAATAATCTGAAAGCAAATAAGTATAAGGTATCGAAGTTGCAAAGATTGGGGGTATCAATGACTATGAGCTCCTCTATGCCGCAAGCGGCATCAATAGCAAGCTTCGACTCCGATGAAGAGACTGACGTAGCTTCAATTCGTGATTCTTCGTCATCCATACCATCATTATCACAAAGGTTAAAATACGAGGGAAGCAGGAGGAAAAATATGGCCAGCAAAAATGCATCGTTGCTGCATAGGAATCGCGATGAAACTTTTAATGTTCAAAATTCAGGCCCAGTATTTTCGAGCAACAAGCTACCAGGCACAAAGGTCCTTGAGGATGGTAGTGGTGATAAACCAACAATAGTTCCAGTTGTTGAGGGTAATCAACTAGCTGAAAATCACGTAAAAACATCAAGAAATCCGGTCCTGCCGGAATTATCACCTTGCTGCTCGAAGGATAGTCTAGTTCTTGCCATGCAGAACTTAGCATTTAACGATTTGCCTGGGAAAGCCCAGCATTTGATATTAAATGATGTCATGACGCAGCTTTCAGGGCACTCTGGCCTGATATTCTCCACTTTGCCTATTCCGGCTCTCGGTACGCATGAGGATCCCGACGCTAGTTTACTCTATGTTGAGGATCTGCATATCTGGCTGGAGGGATTACCTCCGACGATGCTAATCAATTCGCAGACTATGACGGTAACTACAGCGTTATAGAAAATCGTAAATAAAAATGCATGATTGTTACGACCGGTGGATATAACTGCTTCGTAGTTTTGGGGATCAACTTCAACATTTTCACTTCTCAACGTAATCTCTAACCTTGCGGAAAACGAAGACGGTGTAGAAATATGCTGCCGCCTCCTTTTCATCACCTTCAACACCATACTTACCATCTGACCTTTGTAGTCCTTCTCTCATTCGAGGAGAAAACCTGTCGATCCAGTGCGGAATTTCCTGAACGAAGAATTTGTTGAACGGCATTTGCAATTCTAGTTCCAACCCGTATTCATCAGCTAAGCTTCTTAGAGTTTCAAATGGCACAACGTACTCGGGAACATTATCGATAGCGTCTTCCAGCCAAAACGTGTACATTTGACCAAAAGGGGACAGAAATTCGTGATCATTCTTCGAGTATTCATTGTTTTCGAAGGTCACCTTGTAAATGGAATTCCCCCAAGAAGGTTTCTCCACCTCTTTGTCAAACTTGTTTAGTTTATAACGTATAAATTCCGAATCTGGAATTGTCCCAAAGAAATGCCCACCGAGTCTTAAAGATTTTGAAACGTTGGATAACGCCCTTCTAGCTTTCTCTTCGGTCTCAAAGGCATAATGTAGACAGAACTGCACGGAAACAACGTCACATGGAAACCTACATTCCGGGAATGGTTCTACTGCGACTCCTAGAGATTCCCCGAAGCAATCCCCGGTTATTAGTATTACTTGAAATGACAAGTTTTTCATTGATTGGTATCGCTTGTGTGCTTCTTGAATCGATGCGTTAGATATATCCACGCCAATAAACTGGGAAATATTTGCTGCTCCATATTTTCTCAGGTCACCGCCCTTTCCACACCCCAATTCAAGCACAACGTCACCTGCCTTGGTATATTTATCAATTAGCATATACTTAATCGCGTTATTAAAGTTACGCAGCTTAATTATGGGCGATAGGTTCCTTCTGGATCTATTAGCGATGAAAGTTCGCTCGTTGTAATGTTGTCTCACAATTTGGTCCACATTTATGGTTCGATTGGCTGCCAATTCAATCTCATGTTTCTTCAGTTGTTCTTCACGTATCTTCTGGACCTTCAGCTTCCTCTGCCTCTCTTCGTGATCGAATCTTTCGTGCTTACGCTTCTGGATTTTGAAAACAGGTTTAGCTGGCTCCACTCCTTCAGATGCAATGTTGGAATCATCTTTTGTTTGATTTGCCGATTCATTGACGACGACTACTGGCGAGGTGGGTTTTAAACCCTTTCCATCGATTTCCTCATTTATGACACCATATTGTCTATCGTAATCCTCTTGAGACATCCATATTGGCTTTTCTGGTCTCGAAGACATCTTCCCAGAGCACTTTTCGACGCGGATTCCTTTAATATCTTACTTTGATGGTATTTCGTCTTTCGTAGTTTACTGTTCATCTCGGTGGCCGGTGGTTTTAAGACACTTTTCTGATACTCATGAAACCCAAAGAACTGAAAAAAGAACAAGAATAGTGGCCAATATACATATTCAGGATGCTACCTGTAAGTTCTAATGACAAGAATAAGGCTCAACTTTTGCGCGAAAGGCAAGACAAGTTGGCCAAATGGAAGCAAAAGAAAGCTCGTTTCGATCAACAGAAGAAAACTGAACAGACTCAGCAAGATACTAACAATGAGACTAATGAAAGTAAAATTGCCGCTAGACGTAGTAAGTTAGAAGCCTGGAAAAAAAGGAAGAGAGAAGGAGATCAGGAACGTTTACAGAATAAGGCTGTGGATGTAGATGCAAATAAGAGGAAGAAGAAGCAGAAAAAAAGCTCCAAAGAGAGGATAGCATTTGATTTAAGTGACGAAGAAAGTGATAACACTACAGTACAATTATTCAGACCGACTCAAAATAGTTTTCCTCAGAATGAGCTTAGTGGAGAACCTAAAGAGCCACCAGAAACCACTTCACCTATCGATCCACTCGAGGCGTATATGCAGAGCCTCTCGACAGCTAAAGACAACTCCAAAAGCTCTGCAGGTGAATTATTAGAACCGAAAGACGATGATCTAATGATGAGCAGCGATGATGATAATCTGAATGGTGTGGATGGCGATGCACGTTATACTCGTATGGCAAAGCTGAAACTAAAAAAGAAGGTCAAAGAAGTGACATATTCCACGGAAGACTTGGAACCATTTCGCAAAGAGTTTTATTCACAGTCAGAAGAGCTTAACTCAGTATCGGAGAGCGAGGCACAGGAATTGCGTTTAGCCATGGGGAACATTAAAATAAGAGGAGAGGGCTGCCCGCTGCCGGTCACCAGATGGTCACAATTGGGATTGACAACCGACATCATGAACTTTATAATTTACGATCTAAAATTTGAATTGCCGACACCTATTCAAGCACAAGCGATACCTGCTATCATGAGTGGAAGAGATGTGATTGGTATCTCGAAGACGGGATCTGGAAAGACAATATCGTACCTTTTACCATTGATTAGGCAGATAAAAGCGCAGAGGCCCCTATCTCTTGGTGAAACAGGTCCCCTGGGCTTAATTCTGGCTCCCACGAGAGAGCTAGCGCTACAGATTCATGAAGAAGTGAACATTTTCACCAGGAATGACACGTCAATAAACTCGATATGCTGTACGGGAGGATCGGAACTTAAGGGTCAGATAAATAAGTTGAAAAAAGGGACTGAGATCGTGGTTGCCACGCCTGGCAGGTTTATTGATTTATTAACCTTAAATACCGGGAGGCTTCTAACCACGAAGAGAATAACATTTGTGGTGCTCGATGAGGCAGATAGGCTTTTCGATCTGGGGTTTGAGCCGCAGATTAATCAAATAATGAAAACAGTAAGGCCGGATAAGCAGTGTGTTCTTTTTAGTGCCACTTTTCCTAACAAATTAAGAAGTTTTGCCACACATGTATTGAGCTCACCTTTAACTATCACAATCAACTCCAAAAGCTTGGTGAATGAAAATGTAAAACAGAAGTTTGCTATCTTCAAGACCGATGAAGAAAAATTTGCTGCGCTATTGAGTATATTGGATAAGCGAATGCAGGAGAAGCATGAGCAAGATGGGACTAAGGACCTTGACGAAGCTGAAGGTGACGACAAAATCATCATATTTGTTTCAAGCCAGCAAATATGTGACTTGCTCGATAAACGATTAGAAAATGAGGGATATAACGTCTTTTCAATTCACGCGGGGAAACCATATTCAGAAAGAATCAATAATTTGCAAAGATTCAAGACGACACGAAATGGTATGCTGCTTTGTACTGAAGTGTTATCTCGAGGACTGAACGTCCCAGAAGTGTCATTGGTTATTATATATAATGCTGTCAAGACCTTTGCCCAGTATGTTCACACTACTGGAAGGACTGCCCGTGGAATGCACAGTGGTGATGCCATTACACTTCTCTTGGATACTGAGATCAATTCAGCATATATATTACGGAAAGCGATGCGCGATGAGGAGCTATCAGATCATGATTCTAGCATGGTAAAAATCTTGACTGATATGAGCAACAAATTTGAGTCAGGAACAAAAGATGGCAAGTTTAAGATCTCCCAGGGGTTCGGCGGTAAGGGACTGGACAACTTGGAATCTAAAAGAGAAACGAAGCAAAAGGAGGAAAGAAAGTCTTTCGAAAAGGAACAGGATACTGGTGAAAGTCGTAACTATAAATCAAGCAATAGGGAAGAACAAGTTTCAAGCGACGCTTCCTCCCAAATTCAGGTTCCGAAACTTCAATATTCTATTTCTCAAATCTTAAACCCGGATGGTATAAAGACATTCAGCGCGGAAGTCAATGTCAATGACTTGCCACAAGTGATACGATGGGAAGCCACCAAGAACTCGACGCTAATGTTCATCAAGCATGAAACGGGATGCAGCATAACCAATAAAGGAAAATTCTATCCCGCGGGGAAAGAACCTCAATCAGCGGTAGACGAGCCAAAACTGTATCTTTTGATAGAATCTCAAAATGATAAAGATATCAGACTTAGTATTGAATTGCTGGAGCAAAAAGTCAAAGAGGGTGTGAGAAAAGCTGGTACGCAGTCAATCAGAGATACCAAGTATTGAGAGGCGATTTCTGGACCCATTTAGCCCAAACTCGAGAAAGTCTTGCTCAAGTTATCTGCGAAAGTGGTCAGTGAGCTGTTTCCTAGCCCATTGCTCCTTTGCGCTTTCCTTTGCAGAATATTAGATAAGATTCTATTTACCTAGCTGTCCTCCTTAATCACCGAGCCAAGGTGATCGGTTAGTCGTATACCAATTCTTTATTCGCCTGTTCAACTTGACGCTTTTCCACCTCTTTCATCATATGAGTCTTATGAGATTTGCTTCTTTCCTCGGCTAGTTTCTTACCTAGTGCACCTCTGGTCGATTTTTCGTTTGCCTCTTGTAGCCTTTTCTCTGCAGCCAGTCTGGCCGCTTCTTGAGCAGATAGCTTATCCTTGGTCTCATCGACCTCATCATTAATTCTGTGACCATCACTAGTCTTCACCGCGCTGGCGCCAGCTTGGGGCCGTGTACCTTGTTTTGGATTAGCTTTCTTGGGTAAACCACGAGACTTTCTCTTTGAGGCTCTACTTGGAGCAACGGGTGGAGCCGAGGAGGATTGATCAGCTTTACTGGCACATAATCCCATGGTTTGGACGATTGTATCTTTAGTCTTTTGTTAAGTTCCCTTGGATACTTTAGAGCCTCCTCAAAACATCGCAAAATTCAACTTCGTATCACAATACGTCGAACATCAGAATAAAATGAAAAATATCACCATTAACAAGAAGTGACAGAAAAGATAAAAAAAACAATTGTCTATAATAATTACGCCGTATAATGAATTATAAAGTTAAGATAATAATGGTAAAAGGTATAGAAATGGTTCAACATCAATGGAATATCTAGTGAGACGGAATATATTTCGATGAATATGAATAATGATCAGGTCAGTCTATCTCGAATCTCATTTGGCAGTTGAAATAAGAGAAAAATATGTATGCGAATATCACATGCAGTTGGGTTTCAAATTGTGTAGGTCTGGAACCGGAATATCGGAAACATTCAAGTCCTGGAATTCACTGAGTGCTTCTTGCAACACAGAATACTTGACTGCCGTACCTGTGGTTAATCTTGCTAGCTGTCTAGAATCACGACAGTATGGAGAGTAACGTTTGACGATTTTCAAGTACAAGTACATCCTTTCATTGACTGGGAATTGGTGGCCTTGTTGCTCTGGTCTTGATTGAGATTGTTCATTATCATCAAAGGCACCGGAAGCATTGGCCGCTTGTAATGCAGGATGAGAATAGTCTACATCACCATTTGACGCAGTGAAGAGTTCCGTACTAGCATTGCTCTTAGGGGATCCTGTAGTTGAATTGCTATGACTTTGTACATTGGACTGCTTGGCCGCTTGTTCCTTTTGGTATTGTGTCCAAGTAACAGTGGCATCCCTTAATGCCGCCCAATCTGCATTTGCGATGAACCTCTGGCCAATTTCATCCGATTTGACGATCAGGTGGATCCATCTTTGCAAAATCTCGACGTTACTTGCGTCATCCACAGAGCCCATCGACTTCAGTAAGATTCTATAGGCAACAATGGTCTTCGGGATATGGAACAATTCATAGCTCTTATCGATATATTCAATAATTTTACGGTCACGCCAAACAGTACATTTTGCTAAAATGATATTGAAGAAAGGCTCATCAATTGATTTGATTTGATTGTACGTCTGAATCAAATTTTGTAACGCTTGGAACCCTTGCACTTTATCTTGAGCGTAGTTTCCAAAGAAAATATCGAAAAAGGTATCATTTAAAGAGGAGGAGATACCGTGGTTAACGCCTTTACCATAATGGACAGAAGACTTATACCAGATTTCATACACGCGGTTGAAGTCATGAGTTTGGCTCCAAATATTTCTTAGGAAAGATTTGACGTATGAAACCTGTAGATCGATCTTGTATGGCATTTCATCATTCAGGGCCTTGTCGAAAAAAGTCTGGGCAACGTTTAAATCCTTACATTCACCAATAAAAGACAGATGAGTTTCAATCAAATAACCATATTTCATCTCTGTACTTTCTTCACAAAGTTTTTGGAACAGTTTTAGAGCCATTTCATTCTGACCTGCTGAAAGTGAAGCTCTGATCATACCGACTGACAAATTTGGGTGAAAGTAATTTATCATTGACGAGGATTTTTCGTACAAGGATTGAATCTCAGGATAAGAGACACCGTTATCATATAGAATGGGTAAAATGACACCAACAACTCTTGGATTTAAAAAGATATTTGCCGTGTATTGGTTATTACCATTAATGGCAGATTTCCAGATATCTACGGCTTCTTCAAACAACAACAATTCTTTGAAAGCAGTTATTAGATGCATGGCACCATACTCATTCAACTCCACTTTACCTTGTAATACGTCATCTGAAATTTCTCTTAGCGATTTACACAAATAATTGGTCATTTCCTTATGGAAACTTTGGGAATCGTAATCAGGTTTCTTGTTCATCCTAGTCAACTGATTCCTGTTGGCTCTCAGCCCATTATGCAGTAGATGTACTAACTTTGATACACGATCTGAGTTCAACTCTGGTGTGTTAATAAGATCATGGTAAAGATCCATGGCCCTTCCGATAGAATCCCAGAATAATGGGTTTGCATTAGAATTTGGATGCTCGGAACGATGTTTCATTGTCTTACGCCTTGGGGTCTGGGACATATACAAAGTTTGAGAAACACAGTCCTCAAAAGCACAGACTTTATGGTACCATGGCGAGTCTGTCGAAGTTGTGGATTGAGAAATATTGTGATTCGAGTTGTTGAACTGCTGTTGCAACGGTTTCCCCGTTTGGGCATTCAAATTGTTTCTTAAATGGCGAACTTTATTCACTGCCGCATTAACTTGGTTGCTTGTTTGAGCCAGGGGGTTATTGGCATTATTGTTCGAAGAATCTTGTCTCTCCAAGGTAACCGCGCTGTTGAACCTTATAGAATGGTTAAAAGAATTTCTGGCAGAAGCATGAGCAAACTGGTTTGGCAACCTGCCTTTAATCACTTGTGATTGCTGGGCAAATCTGAACATCACTGAGAATTTTTCTGTTTGAAGTGATTTTAGGAAAAACCAGAACGTGAGGAAAAAACAAAAGCTTCAAGATATAGGCTCGATGAGAAAGAAAAAGTTTGTGTAGCTTCGGAGTCGCCAGGATCTTGGTGGGAAGGTTTTGTTGATTTCCACCGCTTTTCGTATCGATGCAAAATAATCAGCCGAGTATGCAGTGGACTGATCTAAAGTTAACTTCCTGCCCGAGTGAGAAACTTTTGCAGCGAGTCCAGCTTTTTTTCTTCTCCTTTAGGTGCCCGCGTTTCTTTTTCTTCAGCAAGAGCCAACTTCTTCTTCTCGATATGGCTTCTCGTCAAACAAATCAAAGCTCTTTTGACGTCGAAAGGGATTTGATTGCTTTACTAGCGGCGTGTCTCGTTCAATCGAGGCTCGTAACGAATAGTTTAGTTTTAATGATTAGCAGAATGCAACAACCTGCGATAAGATATCGTATACAAAATATAGTTGAGCGTAACGGCCAGTAAGCGGGCTAGCACAAACTGTCGATAGTAATCGACTTCTTATATACTGCTGCCTCTGGTTGTTAATTACTCCCCAATTTGCCACCTTAATTTTACCCCAATATTGCCGTCGCATGTGATACTGTATTTATTACTTATGTAGAGGCAATTTGGCAGAACGATGTGTCATAGAATGGACGTCCAAGTAAAGACCTGCCATGTTCAATGATCAATGTTCAACGTTCAACGTTCAATTGGCGCTTCTCATTCGATAGATGAATGGATGCTCAATGAGGCAGGAGGCTTGGATTGCGGTTCGACACAAGGGAATTTCTGGAGCGTTTCTCTGGCGGGAATTCGGTCGATTCATGAAGAGATTATGATATGATGCCGAGAATCTAATCAATTCTTCTCAAGCGCAGCTTGGGCACTGTATTCCTTTGCTAACCGTAGCGCCTTTGGTTTGAGCATCCACCATGGGCATCATGTAGTCTTGTACGAAGCTTCCTACTTTAGATCAATAAAGCGAACAAACAAACATGTAAAAGTCGAAATGTAAACACATCTGTCTTTGAGACGTGATTACTCGTATCAGAACATTTCTATAGTCACATTGCGATGTCCAGTGCAAAGACAAATAAGGATATATTCACTCTCTTCGATAAGAAGGGTCAAGGTACCATTTCCAAACAATTGTTTGGCGATTATTTAAGGGCAATTGGTTATAATCCAACGAATCAATTGACGGAACAAATACTTTCAAATGGGAATGCATCCGATCAGCTATCTTTAGATTCTATCAATGGATTGATTCAGCAAAATGAACAGGAGCTGAATGCCACAACTACGGGTAAAGTTGAGGATTTTATAAAAGCTTTCCAGGTCTTCGATAAAGAGAACACAGGAAAAGTATCCGTTGGCGATATCAGGTATATGTTAACCTCTTTAGGTGAGAGATTATCGGATGAAGAAGTTGATGAACTGTTGAAAGGTGTTGAAGTTGATAGCGATGGCGGAGTTGATTATAAGAAATTCATTGAGGATATATTAAGGCAATGAAGATGTACAATTATTTACGTACGTATTGCAAATGAGAGAGTAGTTTAATTTTTTTCTTCTATCTTAGTTCAAAATTGGCATGAAGTTGCCCAATATCATCAATGGCAATCCCGAAACGTCCCTCTTTAACGTCCACATGCAACAACACTCTATTATGAGTCCCTTGATGGGACTCAGTATATTACAGATTTGCATTTGCTCAGAACCTTTAAAATCCTTGTATGCAACTTTAGAAAAAGTCTTGAAATAGTCCTCCACACTCCGATCATCTAAGATTTCAACAATGAAAGTCATCTTGTTCAGAAGTTCTTCCCTATTCCAACCGGTCAATATTTCGAACTCTTCATTGACATAAGAGATTTGTCCGTTGCGTCGCCAAACGCATGTCGGGGTACCAGTTTGAACTATAAATTTCGAATATTCCAACAACGTTCTTTGATAACACTGTTCCATAAATATCATATCTTCTTCGGTCAAAGTCACTGAACATGCAATGAAAATTGGGCGAAATTCTGCCAGCGATCGGCACATTTCAACCAGTGCCTGCTTATTGAATCTCTTCCTAAGATAAGTGAAAAGGTGATGGAACCCAGGAGTATGTGAAAAAGGTTCAGTGATCAATGTATAGACTTCCATCGGGGTAGAATATCTTAGCGAATGTTCCCATTCTGGGTTATTGAACGTTTGGGTTGCATCTGGCGAGCAGCTTTCGAGGGCAAAAGATACCGAATGCTGCTCGTTTCTATCTCTTTGTGATTTCCATACATTAATGACCTCTGGGTAGGTTAAATTTTCATTGTTCAGATAGTACTGATTTATCATTGGATTTTCTCGTATCTCGTTTGCTTCAGGTGAACGGTCACTCGGTAATAATCTCTTGAAACTTAGAGAAAAGTCGGGAGACTCTACAGGAGCCATAGGAAAATGATTGACAAATAGGTTGACTTGCGAAGAGACGATGTCCACCGAATCAGGGCCTAACAAAACTGAGTAAACGTTGTAGCCCGACGATGGATAAGGATGAGGCGGTACGTTGGCTTGGAAACTTCTGGTAATGGTTGACTCAGCATTTGGGGCAAAGTTCTTGTTTGAATATAAGAGATCTACTGGTATCTTGTTCAGTAAGGAATCCTGATTAATTATGTGTGACAAAATGGAGTACTCAGAATCAGCCGCATTGGAAAGAAATTTTGATTTATGAACAATATGTTGTGGGTCTTGAAACTTTTGTTGCTCATGACGGTAGTTCATGGAAATCTCCCTTTGTACTGGTTTTGCTAGCGAATCATCTGGTATCCCTGCTAAATACTTGCTCTTCTTTCTGGGAGCATCAACACATGTACTTTCCAATCCTTTGCTTATACATCGATGGCATGGTCTCTTTGCCTCACATGAGACATGCCATTTTGAGCAATTCACACATGCAATGTGAGTATTTCTTCTCGTCTTCTTGCGACGACCAACAGGGCTGGTCGAAGATTCTCCATCTGCTAATGGTGATAAATCTGGTGATCTTTGCTCAACTTCACTCAAATTTCTCATCATCCCACCTTGGCAGTGGACTTTGATCTTTAATAATACATAAAAGGACGAGCTTCAAACTATTATGGTCCTAGCTTATCCTTCTGTGCAATGAAAGTGACGAAAACTTGGCGGACATCACTTTTCGAATTGATTGTCTCTTTTTTTTTTTTCTCTTTCTTAGGTTAACGCTGGTTTGAATACAAAGAGTAACCGTGAGAGTAAAGGCAATGGCCAAGTGATTACTCCAGTCTTACGTTGGATGTCGAGAGCTTTGCTGGAAATGCATGACAGTAAATATAATCACCTGTATATACATACTCTTATTGTCACGTGTAAAGGATGAATCATCATCCAGGTTTCCTTTAAGGTCCGCCTATTTCTGAAAATTTTCATCTTGAATCACTAATGATTGGCAACTTTCGCACTTGAAGGGGGCCCATCAGAGATTAATAAGCGATGTCAGAACTAATCGAGAAATTCAAATCATTGTCATTTGAGCAAACATCTTCTCTCACTAGAGAGCAACAAGCTCAGGCCGCCGAATGGAAGTCAATCGTACTAAAGGGAAACCTAGCAAATGACTTGGAACGTCTAAACTTGTGCTTGAGAGACAATGCCTTCATTCTCTCTACTTTCGAACCAACCATTACTGATATTGAAGTATTCGAAGTTGCTCTACCCCTAATCAAGGAGTTGACCTTCAGTACCAAAGACATCAAAGCGATTTACGCTAAAAACAGGCACATCTTGAGATGGATTGATTTCTTACAAAGACTTTTGGAAGTTCCTGAAGCCGAGCAATTGAAGATCAACTATGATTTGGAGTTACCACATGAAGTTATCGAGAAGAAGAAGAAGAAGACCGATGAGACCAAGAAAACTGAGGAGCCAACTCCAAAAGAAGAGAAGAAGGCCGAAAAGTCTGATAAACCAAGAGGTAAACCAGATGAAGAGACTCTTAAAAAGCTTAGAGAGGAAGCCAAGGCCAAAAAAGCTGCAAAGAAGGCTGCTGCCGCAAACCAACCACAGCAAAAGCAAGACTCTGAAAAACCAAAGCCATCCGCTATTGATTTCCGTGTTGGTTTCATCCAGAAAGCTATCAAGCATCCTGATGCTGATTCTTTGTATGTGTCCACCATCGATGTTGGTGATGAAGAAGGTCCAAGAACAGTTTGCTCTGGGTTGGTCAAACATTTCCCACTCGAGGCATTGCAAGAGCGTTTGGTTGTTTGCGTATGCAATTTGAAGCCAGTTAATATGAGGGGGATCAAATCTTCAGCAATGGTGCTATGTGGATCTGACGAATCGAAAGTAGAATTTGTGGAGCCACCTGCAGGATCAAAAGCTGGGGACAAAGTTTTCTTTGAAGGCTATGGTGATGAGGAGCCACTAAAGCAATTGAATCCAAAGAAAAAGATCTGGGAACAGTTGCAACCTCACTTCACTACGGATGAGCAGCTACAAGTTATTTTCAAGGATGACGAAGATAAAGAGAAACCAGTGAGAAAATTGACTAATGCCAATGGTCAATCTTTCAAAGTGGCTACTTTGATGAATGCCCAAGTTCGCTAAAAAACTACGTTGAAAAAACTATATTTGTTCGTAACTAGTATATTATTATTTTTTTTCATGAAGAGTAGACGTCTTTGTAGAACTTCTCATTGTATTTCAATTGTAATTCCCAGAATTTCAATTGTGAACATGAATGAGTAGTATCCTCGCATGAGCAGAGTTGTTCTAGAATTCTGTCTCTCCATCTATTGACCAATTTTTCTGCGACCAAGACGTGTAACTCAAAGGTCAACTCAGCTTGATACTCTTCTTGGAAGCTTTCATTATTGTTGTTTAACAATTCGTTACAATGGTAAAGTACGGGTAAACTGGTCGAGTTTCTAACAATGAAATTTATTAGCGGAAACATTGAATATTGCAAAAAAGTTTGTGTTAAAAACCACGTTTCTAGTTCATGAGATAATTCAGGACATGTATACCCATGGACTACCGTTAGAATTGTAAATGCTATTGCCTGCCAATCAGGGTTATTCTGCCACTTTTCCTTGATCGTCCTAATCCAGCTGGAAATATTGAATGGATTTGCGTCATCGATAATTTGCTCTAAGCTCTTAGAGAACTCATACGGCAGCGTACGCTTCATATATGCAAGGAACCAAGTACAATATTCTAACCGACTCAAGATCATATTATCGTGGGTGTTTAACCACAGTATAGTATAGATTTTCTTCTCTACCAGATGATCGATGTACATTTTCCTTTTAGCTGAGGTTTCAATTTCTGCGTGAATATGATGATTGTTTGGTGATGGTAAGTTCAAAGAGTTGAATTCACAGTTTATGCTAAATTTACTGAATGGGCCTCGCCTTAAGTCAGTGCAACAAGAATTTTGATTTGTTTCATCTTCCAGTTTATCCAGGAAGTCGGAAAGAATCTTGTTCACATGCTTCTGATCATATCGCCTGTTCGAGAGTTCACCGTATACTGACTTGACCGCATTGTCATAGATTTTCAACCTCCTTATGCTTATCGTGAAGGAATCATCCGACCGATGGTCCTCAATGGCATCCACGCTCATTTTATTCTTCCGTTTCAACTCATTATCATCATCATCTTCGAGTTTCAATTTCACATCTTCCACGTCAGTTTCGCCATCACTATTGGGAGGCGATAGAGCCCTAAATTGTGTTAGATGTTTAAACCTTTGTTTTGAAATTTTTCTTCTCTTCTTCCCATTGCAATTCAATTGACTCATATTTACCAATTCGTCTGAATTTCGACTGACACGCTTATAGATGTTTTCATCCAACCATATTAGCCTGACATCGTAGCAACACTTGTCACCATGTTTGACACATAACGAACATCTCGGTTTAAGTTCGTCACAACGACGTTTCTTGAATCGACAAGCCCAACATCCTGTGAAAGTTCTACCCCTAAGCACCGCTCCACTCTTCTCAGTATCGCCTTCCGCCTTCTTCTTAGATTGCTGATGATCTCTCTTATTGCACTTGCTCATTGTCTTAAGAAGCTACAACAAATGCAATTGACCACTTTATCGACAACAGCACACTTCCATAATTACATTTATGAATAGCTACACACCTATGTACATATATATATATAATGGCAATAATGATGTGCTTCATAGCATTCCTACCTTCCCAAGCGCATGCTGCTGCATTAATAACGTACGATACTTGACCACGACCTCAATTTCTCTCATGACTACGACTAAGGGCAGCCGTTATCTCTAAAAGGGCCTGCCAAAGTATTCTACTACCATTACTGCTGCTGTTTTACAATTGGCGAAATGCAAATAGCATCGTACGCTGAAAAATATCTTAGGCGCACGAGCGACCTATGCATTTAGGCAGCGACCTATAACCCGGCCCTTTTTTGTCTACTGCAACCGCACTACAAAATAAGGACAAGTAACAGCAAACTAATAAAGAAACAGCGCCAAGAAGAGCGGTTATTTGAAGAGTTTATGAGCTATTCTTATATATGAGTATTCATCCATCTCAAAGTCCGGCGAATAGTCTAATATATCTAGGTAATGCTAAATTACTTTCCAGTAGGTCTAGCATTACGCGTAAGTTCGCAGTTCTCGGCCGACTTGTGCGATGACGCAAAGATTTTCTCGGCCGAGAAACTCCATATTTCCACTTGACGCAGGCTATACATGAGGGAACTAATAGAAGTTGGCGTCAAAATGTTTCGATGCATCATGTATTAGCCGCCAAGGTTGTTGATCACAAACGCCTGATGATGGTGATGGTGAGCCCATGTGATCTAGGTGAGACTCCCAAAGAGAAGGCCTTACGCTAAGATATATAGATGATTACGTAGATTCGGTCACGAGTTCTTGGACAGTTAGTGGCTATTTGTTCCCTACTGTTCAACAGCCTTCATGACTTCTTGTCTTGGTTCTGACTCAATAACCGGACCAAACTTGGGTGTAGGAGGCTTTGTGTCTTGTCTCCGGGATCCGATAATAGGTGTACAGCGTAAATGCTAGGGCAATAGCTGCAAAGATCATGTAGACGTAACCACCCAACATGCCGTGCACAATGGGGAAAGTATATGCAACGCACGCCGTCGCTAACCAGTTGCATACCGTTCCGTAACTCTGAGCAGTGGCCGCGTCTTGTGGAGCGCTCAATTGTCCAATGATTAAAAAGGGGATGGGGCCCAAGCCTAGGGCGAAGGCGGCGATATATACCAGTGTAGCGACAACCAAGAGTGTGGCAGCGTGAGAATTGATGCCCAAACTTATGGAGAAGGACGCCAAGGTCATGATGGAGGTGGAGAACATGAGTAGAGTCTTGGTTCCAAAATGGTCCATGACCAAAGAGGCTACAAAGGTCATTATTACGTTAAGGATCGAGATGGCAAAGTTAATCTGGATTGCATGCTCTGGAATCAACTGGCTTATCACTTTGACTCCGTAAAACACGATAGAGTTGATACCGCATAGTTGCTGTCCTACTAGTGTCATAGTGATGGCATTACGCGGTTTCTTATAGGTGGAGTCTGTGAGGTATTGCCACAACGAGGGCCCTTGGTCCTGCAGTTCTTGGTCGGGCAAGTCGCGCTGCCATTCTTGTATCTCATTCTTGGCTTCCTGGTACGAACCGCCACGTAATTTGTACAATGACATCTCCGCTTCAGAGATTTTGCCCTTCATAGTCAGCCATTTAGGCGATTCCCTAATCTGGAAAAGCAACACTAGGTTCAGTAGTGCTACGACGCCACCGGTGAACAACAACCATCTCCAGCGATACGAATCTGCCAATCTTAGGGCCAGAGTCTGTGTAAGCAGGATCCCTAAATTGATAAAGACTTGGTTCATTGATCCCAGGGCTCCCTTCCATTCAGAAGGGGCGATTTCATTGATTATCAGCGGGGTCACCACGATCGATGCTCCGCTCGATATTCCAACAACGATACGTCCCGCGATGAAGCCGCCATAACTGTTACTGCCAAAGAGTATCAGCGAGCCCACAATGCCGATTAAGCTAGTAAAAAATGCAACTTTCCGACGACCATACTCGTTTGCCAATTTCCCCGCGTAGTATGAACCAAGGACTCCCCCAACGCAAAACATCGCTGTGATCACACCAATTTGTTCATCATCTAGAGCAACGCACTGCTTGAAATTGTGTCTACCGAGCCAAGTCCTCTCGTAGGGCAAATTTTCACGTGGGATACGAAACTCAGAACATGACATGACCTGTTGAGGTGCATTTAACTCTGCTGTATGGTAGCCAAACTGCACTGATCCCAAACACGCTACAAACGTAACGAAGAGCACTTGCCCGGTCAAGCCATTACGCCTTGCATTCATTGAGATATTGGGAATTAGGTTACTTGCCTCAGTCATCAACCCTATATACTAGCCCCTAGGTAAGCACCATGCTACCAGGTGGATCGTGGTCTTCATCCCCTTGCTGCCCTTCCCTTGAATAAACAGGTTGTGCTATCTTGTGAGACTGTTTTCTTCACATCCGTGCATCTTACAGTTTTTATAATTCCACCCGTACATTGGCACTAAAGACGAATCTTCAGTTTTTTTTAACATGATACGTTTTCGGAAGTCACCACAACGGGCAGCGACTCAGCAAGGCGATTCATGCTCAGGTTAGTCCAGCTCTAAGATCACTTCGTTATTGAAAAGTTTCAGCGCAGGGTTAATTAATCTCTTGCACTTTCTTCGATGATATAGAAGTGTGAATACTAGACAATCAAGGATGCCAACCAGATTAACCAAGACTAGAAAACACAGAGGTCACGTCTCAGGTATGTAGTTCCGTTTGGAAGAGGGAATGAAAGAACCAAGGCTGTGATTCTCTTTTGTGTTTCGTGCAATTAACTTGTAATGTTGCCACTGTGCTGAGAAATATCGAGATCGTGAAAACAAATTGTTTGTTTTTCTCCCACTGTCCCCTCGGGGACTTTTGGACATATTTGCTGTTGCAAATTGCTCTGACTCTTCCATCGCGATCGAATTTCAATGCCCTTTGGTTAACAGGAAAGCCTGTTTATATTTTTACGTTGGGTTGCACGATTCGAAAAGAGAATAGCCATGTTGAATCAATTTTAGAACCTATTTTACTAACTTGTTGCGCTTGTTTGCGTTGTTATTAATAGCCGGTAAGGGTCGTATCGGTAAGCACAGAAAGCATCCCGGTGGTAGAGGTATGGCCGGTGGTCAACACCACCACAGAACTAACTTGGATAAATACCATCCAGGTTACTTCGGTAAGGTCGGTATGAGATACTTCCACTTGCAAAAGAACCATTTCTGGAAGCCAGTCTTGAACTTGGATAAGTTGTGGACTTTGATTCCTGAAGCCAAGAGAGACGAGTACTTGAAGTCTTCTTCTAAGTCTGCTGCTCCAGTTATTGACACTTTGGCTGCTGGTTACGGTAAGGTCTTGGGTAAGGGTAGAATCCCAGATGTCCCAGTTATCGTTAAGGCTAGATTCGTCTCTAAGTTGGCTGAAGAAAAAATCAAGGCTGCTGGTGGTGTTGTTGAATTGGTTGCTTAAATGAACTTTCATTTGAGTCCTGTTTACATAAAGATTTTGTATACCTTAATGTGATTTCACACTCCATTCACGTCTAAAAACTGCATTGCAAATCGTACAGTGTCTTTGATCTTTTATTGGACTAGAACAATTGAATCTAGAGCCTTCGTTTACATGCAAAAAGCATACTAACTTGAATGCTTTTTTGTAACTTGGGACTTCATAGTCCAGTCCAACTACCTTTTAATTAGTCGGGCAAGAACTTTAAGTAGCACTTTAGCAAAATGGATATTCGTATATCTCAGATAGCCTCGGAACTCTCCCTCTAAACTCGCGTTTAGTGGCCATATTATATCGGTTTCATTCTAGTCTTCGATATTTTTTTCGGCCCTCAGTTGTTTACATTTCGCCTGAAAATTGATCAATCGATGGACACCAAAGAGAGAAAATACAATATATGATCTCAAGTAATTGGAAGTTCTCAGCTTTCAATAGATCAAAAGTTCTGCTCTTCAGGAAAATGACTACATTCAATGAGAATACTGGTGTCTGGAAACCCCAAGATCATGTCCCAGCAGAAGTCCAAAGTGTACTCTCTAAACCTCATCCAAATTATGTGTTGGCATTCTTACACGTTGTTCAGCATTTAAAAATTCAGAAGAGAACAGGTTGGTTGGATCATGATATTAAGGAGTGTGAGAGTATATCCGATCATATGTATAGAATGGGTGTCACTTCGATGTTGATTAAAGATCCCAAAGTTAATCGCGATAAATGTGTTCGAATCGCAATGGTCCACGACATAGCTGAAGCACTCGTTGGCGACATTACACCATTCGACCCGGTTTCGAAAGAAGAAAAGCATCGTCGTGAATGGGAAACCATTCAATATCTATGTGAAGAGTTGATTAAACCCTATAACGAAACAGCGGCACAAGAGATTATGGAGAATTGGCTCGATTATGAAAATATATCTTCTTTGGAAGCTCGCTATATTAAAGACATTGATAAATATGAAATGTTGGTACAAGCATTTGAGTACGAAACTAAGTATAAAGGAGAAAAGAATCTTGAACAATTTTGGTCGGCCATGTCTAGCATTCATACGGAAGAGGTTAAAGGCTGGGCAAGCGATCTATTTACGCTCCGTCAGGATCTTTTCAAGGGCGACAAATCATAGTAATACTATCCATTGCCTTGCCTTTGTTTCTTTTTTGCTCTTTACGTACAAATATTCATAATTGAATTCCGTAATACTTTCGTGAAGTTCCCGTAAGGGTGTCTATTTATAATGATGATAGTGATAGTGATAGTGATATAAGAATATCTAAACAATTGCCCAGAGATTGTCGTGTCCAAATAAAAGTGCACCTAGCGTATGTCTCATAACAATGGCGGCTAACCCAATACAAAACTGTAGAGTTAAAATAAGGTTGCACAACTTATCCTCTCTCATTGGACCAAACCATACTAAGGCCAGGTTTATAAGCGTCATATTGGTGCATGAAACTATTTTTCCATCCTCAAATTCCAGATCAATTAATCTAAACTTGTAAAGAATCTTCAAAACTGGTTGAAATAATCTCTTGGGAGGGTCTTCTTTCAAATTTGCTCTCGATGGATAGAGCAGCCAATCTGCATCATTGAATTTAGGTAACCTATGCCTAGGGCATGGAACCAAACCGAATAATTGTGGACAAGAATAGATGAAGTTTAAAATTTGTGGTAGAAATAACAATAGCATCGTCTTTGAGAAATGACCCAGAATACCAACAACAGCAAATACCATACCAGCAAAATAACAATAGGTGTCTCCAACGAACACTCTAGCTGGCCAACGATTCCATTTCCATAGAGCAGCACTCACTCCTAGGAAAGGTAAAATTAGGATAGCGGAGAATCTATGACTTTCCCAAGATGCATTGGGTCCCATAGACAGATAAAGGGAATCATTTATCAGCGCAAGAATTCCCAGTACAATACTTTGACCCACTTCCAAACCATTGATTCCAGCTAGTATATTGATAGAGTTGGGACAGAAAATTGTCATCGAAATCATATAGGTATAGTACATCCAACCTAAATCAAAGTTTGTGATTTTTAGCCATTTTTGCAAGAAGGTCGGGACCAGGACATGAGTAGCACCAAAATCCACATAGTAAACTATTAACAGAGGAATTGCGCCCACAGCTGGTAAGAAGAATTTGTGTCTCCAACGCAAATCAAATAAATCATCAGCGATACCTAGAAGAACAGTGCTCTCCAAACATAATATGCTACTCAAGTACTCTGATAGCTTAGCATGAGGGAACAAGTTTCCTGTGAAGTCGCTATTTTCTATAACTGAAACATCACGTACTCCTCCGCCTGACGTGGTAGTAACCATGTACTTGTAGAACATAAACGGTATGCAGAAGAACATCAATAGTAGATAAACAGTAGCAGAAACTGCTCCAATGCTTTCAGGAATAACGGGTTTACCTGGCTTACTTTGATCCTTCCCATAAAGACCAATTTTAACGAATGATTCACCGACACGTGGAATTAGCCAATCTGTCACAATGTAGCCCACTATGGCGAAGCCTATAGCGGACACCACTGCAGAGTGCTTATTAGAGCATACTATGAGAAGCAGTGCAATTGAGGGTAAAATCAAACGAAACATGGTCGATGAGGTCCTCCAGATTGTTGTTCCGCCCAGCTCTTTAGTTGCTTTGTCAAACAGTTCTGCGATTTCATCGCGTTTCTTCGAGCTTTAATATTGAAAAACATCGAAGCGAATAAACTCAACAAACAATATACAAGTTTAGTATCATCGGCAGTAGTTACACCAGTTCGACTATGAGGCCGTTCGATAGTGGGCATGAGGATTTGGTTCATGATGCAGCATACGATTTTTTTGGGAGGCATGTGGCTACCTGCTCCTCTGATCAACATGTCAAAGTCTTCAGGCTAGATAAAGAAACAAACGAGTGGCAATTGAGCGATTCCTGGAGAGCCCACGATAGCAGTATTGTGTCGCTCGATTGGGCAAGTCCTGAATATGGACGGATCATCGCTACTGCATCTTATGATAAGACCATAAAACTCTGGGAAGAAGATCCTGATCAAGAAGAATGTTCTGGACGTCGTTGGGCCAAACTCTGTACTTTGAACGATTCAAAGGGTTCCTTGTATGATGTAAAGTTTGCACCAGCGCATTTAGGTCTGAGATTGGCATGTATTGGTAATGACGGAACTTTAAGAGTGTACGATGCCTTGGAGCCATCAGACTTAAGATCGTGGACTTTGACATCCGAAGTAAAGGTGCTTTCCGTGTCCCCTGCAAGCCATCTTCAATCCGATTTTAGTTTATCGTGGTGCCCATCAAGATTTTCCCCGGAAAAGCTTGTGGTTTGTGTCCTGGACCAGGCTCTTATCTATCAGAGGGGAAAGGACAACAGGTTATATGTTTCAGGCAAGTTGGAAGGTCACGGTGGATTGATCAGGAGCGTGAGTTGGGCACCCTCAATCGGCAGATGGTACCAGTTGATAGCTACGGGCTGCAAGGACGGCAAAATTCGTATTTACAAAGTGACTGAAAAAGCTTCATCTTCAGCTACCACAACCGCATCCTCTTTATCCGAAGATTTCGGTGATAACAGTAGCGATGTAAATATGGACTCGAGCGACAATGTCGGTGCTAAAAGATCTTCTACTAGTGGGCTGTATTCAGCTTTGCGAATAGAGTTATTGAGTGAACACGATGATCACAAAGCGGAAGTCTGGTCAGTGTCTTGGAATCTGACTGGTACAGTTTTAAGCAGTGCTGGTGATGATGGCAAAGTGCGCTTATGGCGCTCCACATACTCAAACGAGTTTAAATGTATGTCAGTAATCAGCGCTCAGCAACAACAGAAGCCCCAACAAGCACAGTTTCAAGCTCAGGAACAAGATTCACAGCCCACTGAGTAAGTATTAGTATAGTCATCCAAATATCTAAGTGAGTAAACAAGAAAGCGGAAAATCTAAAAACGGAGAAGCGAATAGCATCAAGAAATTCTAGGTTCTACCCAAGGTCACTATCTTGGCATTGCGACGAGAGTCTTGTCTTAACTCATTTTTTTAATTTTACGCTTGTTTGTTCTTATAGCCGGCTTCTTGCGTGGCGCATGAGTAAGCTCATCAGTGATGGCTCATCAGTGATGGCACATCAATGGAGGTTAATCAACTACGAATCAAGACTTAGCTCTCAGCATCAAGTACTTTAATCTCTTTCCTACCCTCTCTCTTTTTCTAGTAGTCTCCACTCATTTTGTGTTCTTGGCTGTCGTTCATCATTGCTCACAGCAAAAGCACCGTGCTTGACTTACTCCAAACCTTAAACCCCTAAAGTGGGCTATAAAAGACAGCCTGAATCCCTGATGCTGCTAACAAGGACCTTCCCCCGTCCTTCACACATTCCGCAACAGCTAGTAACAGTGAGAAAGAACACGTATAGAGTAATTTTGAGAAGCATGTCATCTAAATTCTACAGTTTGGCACCAAAGGATAGTAAGGGCGAGCCGTACCCTTTCAAGCAGCTCGAAGGAAAGGTGGTACTGATAGTGAACGTAGCATCAAAGTGTGGATTCACACCGCAGTACGATGATCTAGAGAAGCTGTACAAGAAGTATCAGAACCAGAATTTTATCATCTTGGGCTTTCCATGTAACCAGTTTGGTAATCAAGAACCCGGTACTGATGAAGAGATTGCGCAATTTTGTAAGGCAAAGTACGGTGTGAGTTTCCCAGTCCTGAAGAAGGTTGATGTCAACGGAAATAACGTTGATCCTGTTTACCAATTTTTGAAACAGGAAAAGTCGGGCATGCTAGGTCTAAATCGTATTAAGTGGAATTTTGAGAAGTTCTTAGTTGATAAGCACGGTAAGGTAGTCGACAGATATTCTTCTTTGACTAAACCACACTCTTTGGAAAGTGAAATCGAAAGGCTACTTAAGGAGTAATGCTGTAATGTATTGAAGAACGTCCTTTCTTTCGCAACTGGTTTGGTCTCTAAACAAGAAATACAGGCAGATTTTTTGTTTTATAAAGTTTTAAGAAAATGATATCGTATGATAGTTTTAGTAGTTCTCGTATTTGAATCTAGTTATGAATTTTCACTCAACTTTGATCTTCTTATGTGATTCGGGGTCTTTTTCATCAGGTTTCGGTTCACCTAGAGCGTCTTGATTCTCTTCTTTTTCCATCTCTTCCCTGAGCCGTTTGCCAGTCTCATCTTCTTCTGTCAACCGGTTCTTCAGGTCTTCGTCAAGCGGCAAGCCAGTGTTGAATTCCTTTTCCAAGCACTGTAGCAAAGTATTGGCCCTTCTCGCAAGCTCTACAGGAGTTCGGCTTTGGAAGTAGAAATCCAATTCGAACAAAGGACAATCTCGAATTTCATCACGGGTCAACTCATATACATCATCTCTGTCAAGGCCATATTTGAATAGCATGAGAAGAATAAACCGATCCTCCTCTTCAGAGAAGGTCCTTTTATTATTAGTCGATGGTGGATGTTTTAATTTTAGATCACACAAAGGATTGGAGTATTGGGAAATCTTACGACGCAATGCCTCTTGCTGCAACTTTACGCGTTTAATTTTCTCTTCTTCACTTTCGATGAACTTGAGGTGCTTTTCGTAATCTTCCACACGTTCAATATTAGACCAAAAAGCTGTCGCATACTTGTGGACCTCTTCTGTTGTCTTAGCTGGAGCTAATTCCATGGAAATGGCCTGAATGGAGTTTCTTCCATATTTTCCTGAGGCGGTTATAAATTTTCTAAATTCAGTCTTACTCCAGTTTGCAAAGCCTTCCTTTTCCCACTCGGACTTGAGCTTCTCTTCCTCCTCCGTTAACGGTTGAGCATTGTTGATCGATATCTTTAACAATTCAAGTTTTTGATTTTTTTCATTGTCATCCGCAAGATCGCCATACATTGCTTTAACATCTTCCAAGTTTGGAACGTATCCAGCTTTTTTTGCTGTCCACATACGCTCTTTCTCGTATAGTACCTTTAGTTGAGGAGGTTGCAGCTGGTGAGAGTAGAAAGCATGAGGTCTTGGCATTTTTGGGTGAGACGGTGTTGAGGCTCTCCCCGTCTGCAGGACGTCTTTATAGTATCCATCGACGGAGTAGTTCTCCTTACGCTCACGCTTTGTTGGGTTGATCCATAACGGACTTATAACCTCTTTTTGAGTCTTCTTCTTGAAGTCTTGGCCGTTCCACTCATAAGCAGAATCTTGATTAAACTTTTGCAAGTCGTCTAGACCCAGAGCAGAGTATTTTTTGTTTAGGGATTGGGTTTTATCTTGAGATTTAGCCAAAAGAGAATCCAAATCGAATTCTTCCTCTGCATCTTTTTCTTCCGGTTGAGGACTACCGCTGGAGCTGGTAGTAGCGCTTTGAAAGACATCAGCCGCACCGTGTTGAATCATTGACAGCAAAGCATCCTTAGACTCGGCTTTATTCTCCTTTTTCTTCTGGGATGAAACACGATTCTGTTGTATGACCAATTGATCTAGTCTTAGCTTTTGAGTTGCTCTTTCCAGAATCTTTTCTTCCACAGAATTGTCGGTTACAAATCTAAAAACCTTAACTTGCTTCTTTTGTCCGATACGATGTGCTCGATCCATAGCTTGTAAATCAGCCTGTGGATTCCAGTCAGAATCATATAGTACAACAACATCGGCGGTCGTTAGGTTTATACCGAGCCCACCGGCACGAGTAGTCAATAAGAAGATGAATTTTTCCGAATCAGGGCTGTTGTATTCGTCAATGGCTCTTATTCTATCTTCATGATCTGTCGAACCATCAATTCTACAGTAATCGTACTTTCTGAAAAAGCAGTAATCTTCCATGATATCCAAAACTCTCGACATTTGACTGAAAATCAGTACACGAGACCCTTGCTCCTTCAGTTTTTTCAGCAGTTTATCTAAAACTTTGAGCTTGGCCGAATTGTATACTAAATGCTCATCTGTAGTGTATGGTGGACCTGGTTCAGCGCCATCAAACAGATAGGGATGGTTGCAACACTTTCTCAATTGCATAACTATGTTCAATAGTCTGGTTTTGGATTCTTTGTTACCGTTCGCACCGTTGACAGCATCCAAATCCTTCTCCAGGATTTGTTTATACCACTTTTTCTGCATTGATGACATCCCTACGTATACATTAAGTTCTTTCTTTGGCAGAAGTGACTTTTCAACGTCGTTTTTAATACGACGGAGTAAAAATGGCTGCAGAACAGTATGCAATTGCCTCACAATTTTATCTTGATCTTCCTCAGTGGTTTCAGACGAAAACCAGTCATCGAAATCTTGGGAATCTGCAAAAATATCGGGAAGCAAAAAGTTCAATAAAGCCCACAGCTCGTGTAGGTTGTTCTGTAATGGAGTACCAGTAATAAGCAAACGATTACGTGAGCTGAATTCCCTCAAAACTTGTGATAGCATCGATTCCTCGTTCTTAATTCTGTGAGCTTCATCAATCACTATATATTGCCAGTCAATTTTCTTGAAAGATGATTTCTCCCTTATAATGATTTCGTAAGATGCAACAGCAACATCAAAATCGCATGATAACAGTTTCGTTCGAATTATTTCTGATCTCTCTTCCTTTGTCCCTTGTAAAATGAATGCATTCACCTCTGGTGTCCATCTGTTGATTTCTCTTAGCCAATTGTTCAAAGTTGATTTAGGGGCAATGACAAGAAATGGCCCAGGGACTTTCTCAACGTATCTGAGATAGCCCAGAAAGGCAATTGTCTGTAAGGTCTTACCTAAACCCATTTCATCAGCTAGAATACCGGCCAACCCGTTCTGATGCAGAGAGATCAACCAGTTCACACCTTGAATCTGATAGCTCCTCAGGGCACCGTTAACGAAACTTGGTGACTCATTGAATTGAAACGCAATGTCATCCACACCCGTTTCCTCTTCCTCTTCGCCTTTCAGCAATTCTGCATCTTCCTCCCGCTCAGTCTTACGTCTTCTTTTGTCCTCATGGTTACCTGATCTTCTGCCTTTGTCACCACCATCATTGTCTAATACATCAAGTACACGCTTGAAACGGTCATCTTTTTTAGCTTTGTTTTCGATGAAATGCCTGAATAATCCACTGAGTGACAGTAGATGTTGAAATCTTTTGGTCGTCCCTTCCACATCGAACTTACGACTATTAGGATCTTGCAAAAGATACCTTGACCTGTTGGATTCAGGATCACGAGAAGGAACGTCGACTTGAAGGGGCTTCAAGTCTTCCCAATACTTTTGATCTACAGTCATTATGTCCTTGTTATGCACCTATCTAGCAAATAAAGCCTGCGGTTGAAGGGTGAGATAGACTTCGAACACTCTCTTGAGACTTTTGAATGTGATTTGGATTTGTCGTGATCCGAATTTTGCATTCGCACTTGAAATTCAAAAGAGCATGTGACTGAGAATACATTACTATTAAACAGCTTCAATTATCCCTTCCAGCATCGATATCTCTATTTTCAGAAGTATACTTTCACCTTATTTGGTTGGGATGGTATAGTGAGTGTCAACACTGGCTAGTTATATGAAATTTCTGGATTTACTTCAAACAACGCCTCTGGTTCGCTGTTAAATGGCTTCATGATCTTCACGTTAAGACTATCAAAATTATACGTCCAGTATCATTCATAGTTTAGGTGTTTCTCGTGAGTTAACGAGTCTAAAAGAGACCTCAAATTTTGATCCAAGAATTGAAGTTGTGTCTGAGGAAAGAATTCCTAGTTTATAACACTCTGAAGGTTCATTCAATTCTTCTTCAATGACGGAAAATGTTTCAATAGACGGTCATGGCTTGAACCTCATCTCGTATGAGTATCCTTTAGGACGGAAATCAATTATTGGGCTCATCTATGCTGCTCTGAAATGCAATTCAAGATAGGTCGGCGGCTGTTACGTTTCAGTATGTTTGCGGCAACCATCTTCTTATTGTTGAACGCTTCTTTTCATGAGAACCTTCGCTTTTCGAGAGCATAACTATGATGTTTTATTTCTCTGTACTGTTGTTGAACGAGTGTGGTATTCTGTATGATTATAGCATTCGATGCCTGCTTGCGACTGCAGTATTGAATGAACAAGGCAGAAAGAAGAGGTTGGGAACTCACGTTAGCTTTACAGGTCCTCACATCGATATTTTAGCCGTACATTCACTGGTGTGGGCCGTTAGTAGCGGATACCACATCAGGGAGAGGTTTCAAGGAAGAACAACTATTTCGCGTGAGATGCCACTTGAACTGGCCTGGCCCGATCGTCTCATCAAGAGTGAGCCACCCCGGCAGCCATCACCTTTATGGGTTTGGCAGAATGACTACTCAAAATGAACTTATGATTCTGAAGCCGTTTAAGCACCTTTCATCAAATGAAGAGACCAAAATACCATTCCCGTGGCAATTTTAAGAGACAGTCTTTAAGTGACTGAGTAATTACGTAAGTATATTTTCCTTCAAATTGTTCCAGGTATGTGCTAAATAGACATCTCTCTTTGCCATCCCTCTATAGAAGTATAACAAGGCGCCAAGTTCAACTTGTCCCGTTAAAACAAGTCGTGTGAAAGGCATTGAGGTAATCAACACAAAAACGGGAGAAGACACCTACCTTTAAACTACGAACTGTGGGTTCAAGTAATCGTTATTAGCGAAAATTGCATTTTATAGCCGTTCCTGAGCAAATTTCGTTACTTAAGCATACATAGCTTTCGAACTAGGAAATAGAAATACAAGGAATAACTTGCATACTCTAATAAATCGAGTAAATACTACTCGTGTGAATAGCTATGCACGATGCTGCTCTAACCTCTAGATAGAACTGAATTGAGAGGTAGAGAGTTCACTCTTTGGGAACACAAATTGCCTCGTATACGATCAGTGTACCCAGTAACATGGCAGGTAGCTTTCTCAATGTTCTTGTTATATGATTTGGCTTAACAGTCGTGCCAATATAAGTTTCAGCTTGGTCGCGCTTTGAAAGCCATGCGATGAGTTTATCTGTAGCAGCGTTGTCAGGTAGTTTTACTTGCGGCAAACAAGCATGACAAGTACCGTGACTGACTCAATGAAGGAATCTGAGGTAGATGTATCTGTAAAGACTAGGTTGCCTCCATGCTGTCTTCGAATTTTTGAAAACAGGTTTGTTTTAGTGGGTACTTACCATTTGGACAAGGAATCTGGACAAAGGACGGGTTCTTTAGATCTATTCGATGAAAATCTTCAATTATTGAAAAGTTTCTCAACTCTTGGGGCAGTTTTAGACTTGAAACTTTCACCTTATGATAACCAGCTCTTTGCCACTGCTCATTCCACTGGTAATGTGACGATTTGGAAAATCTCGATGCCGGACTTAAATTTACCATCAATAGAAGCTGTTGCGAACTTACAAATTTTTGACACGAAAACTTTGATTACTTCTCTTCATTTCTCACCACTAGATCCGAGGTTGCTTTTAGTTACTAATACTGCTGGAGAATCAGCTTGTATTGATATTGTTAAAAACGATATAACCTTCAGCAGTGACAATGTAATCGATGTGTACTCAAAAGTTGAATCCAACCTGCACGGGGTTCTTGGCTGCGCTACGAAAGAGCCTGAGTTGTTTTTGAGCGACCACTCTTTAGAATGCTGGACGGGCGAATTTGGTTCATTACAACCTTTGCAGAATGTTGTGTTCACTGGGGGGGATGACGCAACCATCATTGCTCATGATTTACGTTGTAAGGAACTTATATGGTCGAATAATAGAATACATGAAGCAGGTGTTGTAAGTATTAAATGTAGCACACCTAATTTTCGCAGCTCCTTACCAACTTCAATTGTGACTGGTTCCTACGACGACCAGATACGGCTGATAGAATTACGAATGATGGGCAAAGACTCGATATATCCCGGTCAGAATACTCCTGTATCTAAGATATGGAGTGATAATCTGGGTGGAGGTGTATGGCGATTTAATGAACGACCCAAAGATTTAAGATTGACTCCGTCGTTCGGCACAGGACTCGCAAACGAAGACCAATTGCTTGTCTGCTGTATGTACAATGGTGCGAAGATTATCTCGATGAAGGATGATAAACCAAAGGATACTGAGGTTTTTACAGAAGTCAGTTACTTGAAGAAGGGGCATGATTCGATGTGTTACGGAGGCGATTGGTGTAAAGACTTTATTGTCACATGCTCCTTTTACGATAATTCGCTACAGAGGTGGACTCCCTGATAAGGAATGGTTCCTGACAAGGGATCTATTGAAGTGCAATCTCGGTTCTTTGTTGGATATACTATCATTCTTTATATTTTCTATTCAGGTTTTCGGACGCCGCCCTCATCGCAGCTCATCGCCTTGAAAATTTTATGCCATTTTTGTCATGGCAGGATATTAACCTGTGTAAAGCTTCATACATTAAGTCAATAGTAAACGACATCAGCGACTTTTACTTCCCTTTAAGACTTAATAATGCCTCTTAAAGAACAGCCAAAGAGGTGGAAACCACCCAAAGGTCCGAAACCAATCCAGCGTAAGAATAAAAACTCCATCGGTCTTGGAAGGGCAATAAAGTATGCACGTCAAAAGGAAAACGTAGTGGAATTCTTACCAGACGGTGAAATGAGGTTTACCACAGAGAAACATGAAGCAGATTGGGTGAAACTGAGATCTATCACACAGGAGTCGGCTTTGGATGAGTTTTTATCTACTGCTGAATTAGCCAACAAGGATTTTTCAGCCGATCGTCATTCGAATGTCAAGATCATTCGTATGGACAATGCTAATGATTCTGCTACTACGCAGGGATTATCTATATCGAATGAGAAGCGTGAGATGCTAAACTCTAAGCAGAGAGAGCGTGCGCGGGAGTTGATCGTTCCAAGGAGACCTGCCTGGGACGAAGGTATGACTAAATATCAGCTGGCAAGAAGAGAGAACGATGCCTTCTTGGAATGGAGAAGAAAACTTGCACACTTACAAGAGTCTGATGAAGACTTACTTTTGACTCCGTTTGAAAGAAATATTGAAGTGTGGAAGCAGCTATGGAGAGTTGTCGAGCGTTCGGATTTGATTGTACAAATTGTCGATGCCAGAGATCCACTACTCTTCAGATCTGTTGATTTGGAGAGGTATGTCAAAGAGCTCGACGAAAGAAGGCAAAATCTTTTACTGGTTAATAAAGCGGACCTCCTTACTCGCAAACAAAGGATATCATGGGCAAAGTACTTTTTATCAAGGAATATTGACTTTACGTTTTATTCAGCATTGAAAGCCAACCAACTTTTGGAACTGCAAGAAGAGTACGGTGATGATTATAAGCTTGAAGAGTTCAAGGAGGATGAAGCGAATGATGAGGATCTTGATAGCAAACTTCTGCAGAGTATAAAAATTTTGACGATCGAACAGCTAGAAGAGCTTTTCTTGTCGAAAGCACCCAAAGAGCCTATTCTTCCTCCTCTACCTGGGCAATCACCAATGATCCAAATTGGGTTAGTTGGCTATCCTAATGTGGGTAAATCTTCGACCATAAACTCTCTGGTAGGGGCTAAAAAGGTTTCCGTCTCTTCAACCCCCGGTAAGACCAAACACTTTCAAACTATAAAGCTATCTGACCGTGTAATGCTTTGCGACTGTCCCGGTCTCGTTTTTCCTAACTTCGCCTACAGTAAAGGTGAATTAGTGTGCAATGGTGTGTTGCCGATTGATCAACTACGTGACTACATTGGCCCGTGTACCCTGGTTGCAGAAAGAGTTCCTAAATTTTACCTGGAAGCTGTTTACGGTATCCACATAAAAACGAAATCCTCTGAAGAAAACGACAAAGATATCAATCCTACAGCGCAGGAGCTACTAGTAGCGTATGCTAGGGCCCGTGGTTACATGACTCAAGGTTTTGGTTCAGCAGACGAGTCCCGTGCGAGTCGTTACGTGCTGAAAGATTATGTCAATGGTAAACTTCTATATATTAATCCTCCTCCCCATTTGGAAGACGACACTCCTTACACCAGAGAGGAGTGTCAGGAGTTCAACAAAGAACTGTACACCTTTGAAAGACTGCCAGAAACCAGACAAGATCAGTTGCGGGAAGCTCTTAAGTCCAAGGCGATCGACGACTTCGATCTCGCCAGAGATCTAAATCAACTGACATTTTCTGCCCACACAGGTGGTAAGAACGGATCTGAAGCCCAGGGTGTTACCCATGGTGGTAAACAGGCTGCTCTATACAATGCAGCAGATGACCTGGACAGGGAATTTTTTCAAATGAACAATATTCAGGGCAAGCTTACGACACCTTTCCACAAGAATCAGGCCGATACAGGGAAGGGAAAGAAGCACAACAAAAAGAACAAGAAGGAGAAAAAAAAGGAGGAAAAAAAGTCAGCATGGCAAATATATGAATAGTTAGTAATTGATTTAGTCTATGTATAGGATAATCCTTATAGAGAGCCTTAACCTTCATAAAGAACCCTAACGCAACGTTTATTCATTACCCGCCTTGCCGAATGCTAGTATAAAAAGGTGAAGCTTCTTTCAACTGCCATTTCTCTCTTAACAACTTTATGATGTTTAAATAATTAAGGACAAAGATTACATCCCGGTGTGTTCAGTTCAATTGAGGAAGTGGACTTGATTCTTGGATTCTACTTACTGCATTATGTGAGAGTTTTTCTTGCTGCTTTAAGTGTCTCCTTGTTCCCATTTCCAATGCTTTCTTAGTTTGAACGCTATGCATACCCAAGTAACCACATTTGCCCAGAAACGGTTAATACCACGCCCTTTTCGCTAACAACGACTGATTAAACCCACAGTTCGTAGTTTGATAGTAGGTGGGCGGAAATATTTAAAAGCATTTAGTTCTTGTTACCTCAACCACTTTTCCAAGATGCTATTCTTTAAAATCTACGTAGAGCAGATTGTTCTATGGAATCATCGCCATCATGTATGACAAACTTGATAGTGAGTGCTCCGCTCGTCTTATCACTTCGCTGCAAGAACTGGTTTTGCTGGTAGGATAAGACATCAGAACGAGCCCCTGTAATCTTGGAACCGTTGAATCCTCTGATTGTATAGACTCTTCGACATGTGTATACGTAGCCCCCATAGTATTGTGTTTTCTAACTAGGTCCCATTATTCTGTTTTCAGCAGGATGATCCTCTGGACGAGGACTTTAGGAAAGTAGTTTAGGAGGACGAACGCTTGATTGTAAACCAAGAAGATTTAAGCGAGTAAGAATAAGCGTCATAGATGAATGTACCACTGAGCAATAACTTTTATAATGAGGTAGATACGGTTGACGATCCGTTCCTGACATTCCTTTTGAGTACAAAGCTTTCAGAGAATTTGAATATACTGAGGACAAAGGTTATAAGTGATCAGCTCAGTCCAGCAGACTTGCAATCACCGCAGACTGAAATTGAGCAGTTCCAGGATGATTATCCTACTATCGCCTTTGACTGTTTGCAAAAGCAGCACAGGATGTTGGACTTAATGGAGGGACAGTACAAAAGAACTCAAGAGGAGATCAGAACTAAGAGGTATAGCGTTGATTTCGATTCCGTAAAGAGTGAAAACGCTATTGATACGAACCCAAAATCGGTAAAATTGAAAGAAATCGACTTAGATGATTCTGAGGGAGGCACTGCTGAATTGAGAAAGCGTCTGCTTGGGAGTAAGGCTGAGGAAACAAATGGTCTTGACTCTAAAAAATCCTCTGAAAGACAAATTGAAGATCAGGAAAACATGCAGAATAGTCTGATAGAGGACATGACCAAGCTTGTTGGAAGCCTAAAGCAAGGCGCAACGGCTTTTCATAATGCTTTGAATGAAGATAAAGCTGTCTTGAGCGCTGCAGAGGTTGGTGTACAGGTAGCCTCAACAAGTCTCACAGACATTAGTGGCAAGCTTAGGAAGTATGATAAGAAGAAGCTGGGTTACTTATTCTACATTACCGTATTTTTATTCATGTTGGTGGGTCTTACCGTGACGTTCATAATAATACAGCTTTTTCCCGCTCTTTGAAGAGGGAGATGATTAGATATGTTCTGTATGAAATTAACTAGTTAGCTTTAGTAAGCAAGATTCTCTCGTATGTTTTACATACCACCTCCACTCTATTGATTGCCATAGATGAAATATTTCACTTTTCTTCAAGCTGATCACAGCAATTTTTTATAAGATTAGTTGAAAATAGATTAATTTCGAGATGAAGAGCCTGGTCTGATTAAAAATCCCTTAAGCCTAGTTTATAAGTAGTATACATTTGTAGTCTTAGAATGAGCGTGTGCAATCACAATGAATAGATTACGACATTCAATTATTTAACATCGATCATTAGATCGCTGACCTCTTGGGACTCACCCATAAACTCTCTACTTGCACCGGCCAACAATTCTCTTCTGATTTCAGGACCAACATCCCTATGTCCTCTCTGGCGAACAGTCTCTAATAAAAAGTCTCTTTGATCTTGTGTGATATCGTTTTTGTACCGCTGGGCAAATGTTAAAAATGCTTTATGCCATACTACTGGTAATACCCGAGTCGAATCCTCAACATTACTTCCATCTTCAAGCACCCTAAATCTCATGAAGTAGTAAACACACTCATCGACAGTTTGGTATGGCAAAGCGTACTTTTTCTCGAGCAAGACTTTTATAAAAACTGTTGTTGCGGGTGAAAAGGGCAACCTCAACAGATAACTCAAAGCTGCCGAAGAATGCAAAACTGGAACAGAAACTTTTGCCAACACACTACCAGCTATGGTAGCCTCACGAACATTACAACCGGATTCAACTAATGGGAACAGAAAACCCTTGAAAAACGCACTGGGTTTGTACAAAGATTTTTTCAGAGCGCGATAGATATGATAGTTCAAAGAATGGTCCTCGTTGGTTTCAATATTCTCACGAAAACGCTCGTAGAGAACAAGATTGACAAATTTCTGGGCTTCTTTAGCGGTCATGTTGGATACGAAAAGCTTAGTGGCTTCGTAAACGACATGAGGCGACCATTGTTCAGGATTTGTAACATATAAGATATCCTGCCAATTGTTCAAAGATGGTATAACTTTAAACAACTTTGGTAACTTCCCGTGAGTCCACGTTTGGAGAATAGTCGCCACAGCCGTGTATGCTCTAATCACCTTCTCTGGAAGAGCTACGCCTTCACCCTCTACTGCTTCAGTAACTTCTCTGTCATTCTGAACTGCGTCATTATCATGCTCCATTTCCTTTTCTCTGATGGAGGCCATGATTTTGTCAGCCAGGTTGTAACTTCCGTTTAAAGAGTTAAAACCTTCTGCCGCCTTGAAATACTGCTCAAACATAGCAGCATCCTCCTCATCGATATCAACCACCTCTTCTTCTTCTTCGATATATTCTCCTTCTGGTTCAAAGTCAGAAATGTTCTCATTTTCGTCATCTTCATCTTCATCGTCATTATCATTGTATGTGATTGATCTTAGTCTACCTAAGTCATTTCTCGCGCTCTGTGCCTCAGTTTCCTCTTCTTTCGAGATTTCATCCTGCTGCTCCCTTGCTAGCTGCAGAATTTTCCTGGAGGACTTAGAATCGACATACTCCTCATCTTCTGCTTCGATGTCTTGTGTTTGTTTCTTTCTCTGAGCTGTCTTTAAAGTTCCTTGCGCAGAATTCAGATCCTTCAAGAGAGGGTCATGTCTCTGCTTTCTCAGTTTAGTACCTGTTGCTCTACCCATTTCCAGTTACTTAGTGAGATTGGTTATATTACTTCACTGAATTCTGTTACTATAGGCGTTCTTTCTACTTTTCACAGCATCTCATCGGAGACTAAAAATTTTTCAAGTTTACCGATGAGCTCTGCTATGAGAAAATGTAATGACCTACATCGAAGAAACTAAACAAGTAGATGAAGGCAAACTAGCGAACTCATGACTGTGCATGAAAGATCAATGTTGATCGTGAATGGAATTTACCCCCAGTACTGTCTTATATATCTGAGCGAACCAAATAACCATCGCCCCAGACCCTGCGACATACAATGCAAAACAAACAAACGGTCCCGCTAGGACGCACACATCTGCCGTAGTAGACAACATGGCCATGACGAATGCCCCTGTTTTTAGTGTTCTTTTCAAACCAGGATGCATGTTTCCCTCCTTAGAGATGGAGGCACGTTGGATAGGTCGCACCTTCTGCTCAAGGTAATTTGTTATTATTTCTGTCGCCAAGGATTCTGTAGTCCCACTTGAAACCACTTCATATTGCGATACTCCATCGAGCAATTTGTAGTCCGTCTCTAGCACCAGAGACAAACCATCCTTAAGCTGTTGTAAATGCCTTGTGATACTTTTCACTGTTTTGTTGCTCCTTGTTACCTGCTGGGACTTCAGTGTTATTAGAGTATCAATCGCAGATATAATAAGCTGGTGGTCATGAAATTTGCGATCGACGGACGCCAGTAGGTGTCTTATTGTGTTAACGTTTTGTAACGCTTCATATAAGCTTCTATTTGAAGCTCTTCCCTCAATGTATAAGACGCATAATATTCTCTCGAAGATAACTATGATACCCTCAGAAGAGAGTTTCAAGCTATTAGTCTCAAGAGCAAAGGATGTTTGTATAAAGAGACCAACAACCATCATGCCAATTATTGTCAACCACGGTTTCATTCTTGTGTGTATCCTTTAAAATGAATCTACCTCAATGTATCTCCTTCCTCAACTGCTCCAATAATTCACCAGCTTTCCCGTTGAAAAGGAACAACTTAAAACAACTGATAAGTCCAGTTCATCTTTCGCTTCTGTTACCAATCGTGTCACATTTTTGTACCATTTACCGTCGTCTTCAATTCGGGCCCACGGAGCGTAGTAGAACTGCCTCTGACCGATGTCAAAACAAGGCACCTTCCTATACAACTCAAGCTAGATGGCATGTGTTCAAGTGCTCGCCAATGAGCCGGTAAATACTTTTACAATATATATATGCTTTAGCAGCCTTACCTGTCGGGATTAAATACGGTTGTTCGGGGGAGATGAAGTCTTCGATCGCACTTATTTCAATATTGGACCAATAAAGGCAACCTGGTTCGATAAGTCACTGAATTTTTACAGCATCCAATGCAGTTCTCCACATGTAAATTAATGGGATTAATTACAGCCGCTTAGAGGCCCCTTCCTCAGTTTTTGGGGCCAAAGGCCTTGCCGTTTTGCATTTAACTTCAAAATGTTCCATCAAGATACTTTGCTTTTGATGGTCTAAAGAAGTACTCTGTAGGGTTTTCCATGAGGACAAACAATAATATCAAAACTCCCTTAGCGAGTTTTGTGTCTATTTCCAAAAGGAGGTCACTGCCTTTAAAACAAAAAAGAGCGTTGAGTGCCATCATACTTCAAGATGAGAAGGCGTGATGAGACCTATTAGAGATCGAAATGCGTCAAGGTGGAACACAAATCATAAGTCACTGCCTTTCATTTCAGGAAACACTTCCGTTCACCGAAATGCTGAATCGCTTCTTCTAGTACTCATTGAAGGTTGGGCCTTTCCTGACAGGCTTCTAACCGAAATAAAGTGCAGCAGCAGTTGCGAAAGATGCACTGATTGGAAATAATCATGAAGGCTGCCATGCAGTCTTGTTTAACAACGTAAACATGGAGAACCGCAGATGAGTATCTCCGGCCAAAGCCAGAGCCACTGATTCGTACAATGATCATGGCAGTTGTTCGAGATAGAAATCACGACGTGCCTTATAAAGGGATATTTACCAGTATTTTATCAGCTAAAGTGGTGCTCATCCAAGTTTCTGTGTTGAGTTGTATGATGAATCTTCCGGCCATGAACAGTATCTTGAACACTTATGAGGCATAGAGTACAATACTGAAGCCAAGATGCACAAATTTCCGTATGTGACCCGCCAGGTGTTACAGAGATGCTGTCTAGAAGCTGGTTTTCCGCCAAACTAGGCCAGAATGACTTCGAAAGCTGGGATCCTCACGGTTGAACCGGCCTCTCTCGCATCATCGTGCATAGCAGCTGTCTAACTGGACCATTATTTGATGCAGTTGTTTAGACGCTGGTCCCGGGTTATACTATCTTCTCTTCTTGGCGGGATCACTTTGTTCTTAAACAAACCGCGAAGATTTTTCGGACAAGAATCCCTTCGATCAATAAACCCAACTGTTATTGAAGAACATACCAATCAACAGAAGCACTCTACAAGATGGTCAAGAGGGCGGCCAGTGCTGGACTGGATGGAAAAAATCACTTAAATGGAAAGAAAGTCTCCAAGACTCATGCTGCTCATGTCATCAATACGCAGGATGATTATAAACATTTGTATACATCAGTGCAATCGTTAGATATATTTTGCTGGGGTAGTGGTTCAATGTGCGAATTGGGATTAGGACCTTTGGCCAAGAATAAAGAAGTAAAAAGACCCAGATTAAATCCTTTCTTACCTCATGACCGGGTGAAGATTGTTGGGTTCGCAGTTGGTGGAATGCATACGTTGGCTGTCGATGCCGATAGCAATGTTTGGTCCTGGGGTTGTAATGACGTTGGAGCTCTAGGACGGAGCACATCAGCTACATCTGAGAAGTTAAAGGACATGGATGCTGATGATTCGAGTGACGACGAAGATGGAGATTTGAATGAACTGGAATCTACCCCAACTATGATTCCATCAGAATCATTCCCACCACTGAAAGAAGGTTATAAAGTCGTCCAGCTAGCAGCCACAGACAACCTGAGCTGCGTGCTGTTTGATAACGGTGATATATATGCATGGGGTACTTTCCGTTGCAACGAGGGTATCCTCGGATTCTATCAGGACGTAATCAAAACTCAACACACCCCTTGGAAAGTTCCAAATTTTTCGAAGTATAAAGTCGTTCAGTTGGCTCCTGGGAAAGATCATATTCTGTTTCTCGATGAGGAGGGTGTGGTTTTTGCTTGGGGTAATGGTCAACAGTACCAGTTAGGTAGAAAAGTGATGGAACGCTTTCGTTTAAAAACTTTAGATCCAAGACCCTTTGGTTTAAGACACATCAAATATATTGCTGCAGGAGAGAATCACAACTTTGCTTTAAACAAGGACGGAAAGCTAGTTAGCTGGGGCCTGAACCAGTTCGGTCAATGTGGTGTATCTGAGGAAATTGAAGATGGGGCTCTGGTTACAAAACCCAAAAGAGTCCTTTTACCAGATGGTATTGATGTTAAAATGGTCTCTGCGGGTGAGCATCATTCTTTAGTGCTATCACAATCCGGTGAACTGTATTCGTTTGGCAGATTGGATATGTTTGAAATCGGTATTGCTAAGGATAAGCTGCCGGAATATACCTATGTGGATGTTCATGAAAAAGCCCGTGCGGTTCCAATCCCAACGAAATTGGAAGATGTCCCTAAGTTCAAGAACGTGGCTGCGGGATCGCACCATTCTGTAGCGGTGGCACAAAACGGCATAGCATACTCCTGGGGATTCGGTGAAACGTATGCGGTTGGGTTAGGTCCTTCTGGTGAAGACATTGAGGTACCAACGAGAATCAAGAACACAGCAACTCAAGAACACAACATTGTATTTGTTGGCTGTGGTGGTCAATTTTCCGTGTCTGGCGGTGTCAAACTTTCTGAGGAGGAGGCTGAGAAAAGAGCTGATGAGATGGATGATTGAGCCTGGTTCCTTGAATGCGACTTGGGGACTTGAAGAATTGATATTAAAAGTATGTAAATTTATAAAAGTTGTACGCATAGATTACCTTCAGTATCACGCTGAAGAAAATAATCCTCATTGAAGTTGGGCAAACGTATTCAAGTGGAATCCATCCTCGCCTTGAAGCCGTGTTGTAATAGATGCTTCTTGACGTCCTTGACTGTGAATTCTCCTCTATGAAACATACCAGCACCTAGACAGGCATCTGCCCGCGTCTCTCTAAATGCCTCTTCGAAGTGCTGTGGATTACCTGCACCGCTAGACGCGATTACGGGGATTCTTACTGCATCCTTAACATGCTCAATTAATTCTAGATCGTACCCAGAGTTTGAACCATCCTTATCGATACAATTCAGCAGAATTTCACCGGCTCCCAAGGCTTCACAGGCTTTAGTCAACTCCCATACACCTAAGTCTCTCGTCTCTCTTCCACCTTTAACTGTACACTGATACCAACACCATTCTTGGCCTTTTTCGTTAGGAAATTTAGTTCTGAACGTCTTATTTGAGGTCTCGCTGGGGTTGTTCACATATGCTCTCTTTGGATCGACAGATATAACAACTGCTTGGGCACCGTAAGCTTTTGATATAGTTTCAATTGGTGATTTTCCATCGCCACGGCCACCAAGGGAATAGAATTTTTCTGCAGCATACACAGCGTCAGTCCCAATCGACACCTTGTCGGCTCCGGATCTGAAATAGAGACTTGCCACATCTAGTGCCGGAATTCTAGTTCCATCGACATCAACCACATCCTTTATACCACCCCCGACTGTCAAGGGAACAAAAATAGTCCTTGCAGCACGCTTCAACACTTCCAACATTGGTGTATCTTTCAATGGACAGTCTCTGAAAGATGTGATGTTCAAAAATGTAACTTCATCGGCTCCTTGTGCATAGTACTTCTGCGCCATTTCAACCGGTTTCCCCAGATTCCTAACATCGTTTCCTTCACTTTTTTCACGAACATCGTATTGGTCTCCCTTTGTAACAACGAGATCACCTTGGTCATTGGTACGCACGTCTAGGCAAGCAACGATTCTCCTGGCTAACCCGTAGTTCGAGTAATCATTAGTTAATAGAAGTTTTTCTTCATCAGTATAAGAAGCTACTGGATGCTGTTGCTTTAAGAAGTTATCGACGATTTGCAAACCAGCTACACTTGACTTTTCAGGATGGAATTGAGTAGCGAAGATATTGTCCTTAAAGACTGCAGCGGCAAATTCTTCGTCTCCATACTTCGCCTTAGCAATTTTCCAACCGTCTTGATGTAGTCGCTGTTCAAGATCTTGGTTTAAAATTGCTGCATACGAGTGAACGAAATAGTATCTCTTGTATGGGTCAATACCGTAAAATGAATCACCACTTGGCATACAACTATTCCAGCCAATTTCAGGCACAGGCTTAGTAGATTCATCAAATTTCGACAGAGAGGCTTTGACCAATCCTAATCCTGAGCTCGTTGGGCTTTCTTGAGAGGTCAAAAACAAAGCTTGCAACCCAACACATATCCCCATTATAGGTTTACCTGACTTGATGTATTCTCTGATTGGCTTCTCAAAACCACGAGAGTATAGATTATCAACAAAGTGACCGAAATTGCCAACTCCAGGCAAAATTAGTTTGGATGCATTGGCAAAGTCTGGATCATCTGCAGTCTTGATCAAGCGAACCTCGTAACCAAGATATTCAATGGCGTTAGTCAAAGACTGCAAATTCCCACTTTCTACGTCAACAATATGAACCACAGTCATTCTCGTATAACCAAATAATGAGGTCGTCTCTTATAAGTTCTCTAGCCAACGAAAGGGACCCGACAATCATAGAACCCGAAGGTGAAAGACCTTCATCGCTAGAAAGGTTATATAATGTTCTCTCGAGAGTGACTCAATCGATCTTCACGATCAAAATTGGTGCGGTTCTTGGGTGTTATGAAAAAAACCTACTTACAATATAATAAGATTGGACAAAAAGGTTAAGAATGCTATGGAATTCCTGCAAAAATGATTAAATATGTGCCATGACTAAGTTTTCAACTGGCTAGGTATTTGTAGTTTCAATTCTATTGCAGGAAGCGGACATTGAGAACTTGAGACAGAAGAGGAAAGAACTTTTAAGTGGGTAAATTATTTGTAATGCTCTCTTCTTTGTTTAACAGCATTAGCCAGTTTCGTCAACACTTCAACAGTAGTTTCCCATCCTATACAACCATCAGTTATTGATACACCATATTTCAACCCGGCTTTGCCCTCAGGTGGGATATTCTGCTTACCTTCGTTAATGTTGGATTCAATCATGACACCGATGATGGCCTTTTCACCATTGGCAATTTGTTCACAGACGGCGTCATTGACCTTTGGTTGGTTTCTGAAGTCTTTGCTGGAATTCCCGTGAGAATAGTCAACCATTAAACCGTTGGATCCTTCTGGCAATTGAGCCTTGGCCTCAGCGACCGATTTTGCATCGTAGTTAGTTCCTTTCTTACCACCTCTCAAAATAACAAAGCAGTTGTCATTACCCTTCGTTGTAGTAATTGCAGCTACACCATGCTTGGTAACACCCATGAAATGATGTGGGTGAGAAGCAGCTTGAACGGCATCAACAGCGACACCTAATGTACCATCGGTACCATTTTTGAAACCAACTGGGAAAGAAAGACCAGAGGCCAATTCTCTATGGAGTTGAGACTCCGTGGTTCTAGCACCGATGGCACCGAAGGACAAAAGATCTGCCAAGTATTGGGGAGAAATAGTATCCAACATTTCAGAACCGATTGGAAGACCTAGACTGGTCAAGTTAACGAACAGTTGTCTTGCTGATTGCAAACCTTTGTTGATATTGTAACTGTTGTTCACGTCTGGATCATTGATCAAACCTTTCCATCCAACGGTAGTTCTAGGTTTTTCCAAGTAAGCTCTCATAACGATACATAGTTCGCCTTTCAATTCATCAGATAATTGCTTCAATCTAGAGGCGTATTCCTGAGCAGCATCCAAATCATGGATAGAACAAGGACCAACAATAACTAGGACCCTGTCATCTCTGCCAGAAATGATTTCTACAGATTCTTTTCTTCCTCTCTTAGCAGTGTTCAGACATTCTGCTGAAGCTGGAACCTGAACTTGCAATAGAGCTGGAGAAACCAATGGGTCGTAGCCAAGAATTCTAACGTCTTCGCTTGGCTCTTGAGAACTGTCGGCTGGGAACATAGGCTTTTCAGACATAATTACTGGATTTTTTATTAAGACTTGATCCTATAGAGCTTTGAGAAGAGCTTCAGATCATCAAGTGAATATTCAAGAAATAAATATGTTCATCTGGAAAGCGTGTGAAGATGTTACTTTTGAGTCATTGCATGAAAATTTTTCAGATTTCGCCTTAGTAGGAAAAACATCATTTGATGGTGTCTGGAGCTCGAAGGAGAAATAAGTTCTGGAGAAATGGAATGACGCCGTTCCGTCCTAAAGACTGACCATTATATACTGTTTAAGTTAGAGTCATACGATATTACTCAAACCGTTCGGTTCCTCCTATATTCCAGCTTCTCTGGGCTGCAAACACAGCCAAGTTTTCAAGTGCGATCTTCAGCTCTGGGGTGGATGGACCCTTTGCCTTTCTTGGTAACAGGCGGAGCCCTCGAGCGAGGGTTCTCGCAATGAGCAGGTCTTGACCAGTTGATTGAGAGTCTGCTGGAATAGTATTGTAGTCCTAGTAGACGTCTATCGAATTGCAGATTAGTAGCAACTAGACTGTACTGCACTTTATTCTTTTTCTTATTCAACTCTCTGGGAGCCCTTGTTCGCGATGGTGCTATATACCTTCTGAAAAAAATGAAGGCATTAATGCAAACATAATCCTTCAAAAGGTTCGAGATGATATGATCAAACGGTTCTGTAACAAATTACTCATGAACTCTGGTAGAAAGGTGATTGTCATAGCAGGGACAACAGGAGTCGGTAAATCTCAGCTATCGATACATTTGGCTGAGAAGTTCAATGGCGAGATAATTAATTCTGATTCTATGCAGGTTTATAAAGGTGTCCCTATTATTACAAACAAACACCCAATTGAAGAACGTATGGGTATTCCTCACCATGTGATGAACCACGTCGACTGGACTGACGAGTACTTCTTACATCGGTTTGAGAGAGAGTGTATTGAAGCCATCAATGACATACATAGCAGGGGAAAAACGGCCATAATAGTGGGCGGAACTCATTATTATTTACAATCACTATTCAATAAACGAGTAGATGCCAGCGATCAAGAGCTAAGTATAGAGCAAAGCAATATACTGTCCTCTGGTGATCCTGAATTAGTGTATGGTACGCTGAAGAAATTTGACCCAGAAATTGCTAGCAGGTTTCATCCAAATGATACTAGAAGGGTACAAAGGATGTTGGAAATTTATTTCAAATCTGGAAAGAAGCCTAGTGAAACCTTTGCCGCACAGCAAACCGATCTACTATATGACACACTATTCTTCTGGCTATACAGTGATCCCGAGCCTTTGAATGAGAGGCTGGATAGTCGTGTTGACAAGATGCTTGAGACGGGGGGTATGGATGAAATAAAGGAGCTTTACAGATTTTATACCTCTAAAGGTTTCGGACCTGCGCAATGTGAAAATGGTGTATGGCAAGTTATAGGTTTTAAAGAGTTCTTACCTTGGTTAGAGCACGAGTCAAATGTATCCCTTGAGGAATGCGTTGATCGCATGAAAATCAGAACAAAGCAGTATGCTAAAAGACAGGTCAAATGGATTAAGAAAATGCTAATTCCAGATATACATGGTAAAATTTTCCTGTTGGACGCTACGGATCTGTCAAAATGGACCTCCGTTGCACAAGCAAGGGCGCAGTCAATTACAGAACAATTTGTCAACGATCAAAAAATCTCGGAGGAATACTCACCAGAAAGATTGAAACCTTTGATGAATTCAGAACCCAAAAAGAAGACGGATAATTTAAAACAATACGTCTGCACAGTATGTCGCGACCAAAATGGCAAACAATTGATCGCCATCGGTGAACGTAACTGGGAAATTCACTTGAAAAGTCGGCGACACAGATCCAATTTAACTAGAGGAACTCGCAAGGCAGCTTACGAGAAATGGAAGTCATTCCAAAGAGAGAGTGTTGAATTGGAGCTCCCGTCCTCAAGTGGGACATGAGCTATCTAATCCCGAGACATTGAAACGAAGGTTTTCTTCCAGCTTTCTCTTCTCTTCTCTTCTTGATGCTTCAAATTTTTGAACCTCAGAGAGTAAGGAGCTGGAGGCTTTCATTAGTTCCTGATAAAACTTAGCTCCTTCTTCGATGTTTCTTTTAACATCCTCTAACAACTGCAACGAATACCTGAGGTCTTCAATATACAGCTGAAAAGGTTCTAAGCGTTTTATTTCAGGCTTTTGTTCCTGCTGTTGCAGCTTATCAATCAGCTGGTTGTTTAGCACCCTCTGCTCCTGAACATAACCAAGATCAGCATCAAAATTTTTCAGGTGCTCTCTAAATAATGACTCAAAATTTTTATCCCCCGTACTCCTGTAGTTTGATATTATTCTTGGCAGAAACCTATGGTCACAAGACTTGGATTCAACTTTCTTGATGTAGTCGAGTCGTGCTCTGACAGCTTCCGCGGCTTCCCTAACGACAGGATTATTACTCTCCGGAAGTTTAATATCGGAGGTTATAAGTCGTCTATCGATAGAATGAAATAACGCCATGGTTTCGAGATCAATATCACTTCCCTGCTTTGCATAATTCTCCAGCTTGGCCAATTTTTCGTAAAAGCCTTTGTTCAGTTGGGATGATCTTTCAAGGTTCCAGTTTATTTCACCATATCGAGCGCTTAAGTAGTCGTTTGTTTCCGATTCTTTACTAAGCACCCCCCTGACCTCTTCAAGTAAAGCTTTGACTGTTTTATTATTTGTTTCTTGATCCGCAAGCGTCAAATTATACTGTTCCATCTCTTCATTTGGAACCGGTTTGAGCATAGGAGGTTTTTCGTACTTAGGAAGGCTTTCGTTAAGCAGTTTGTTTAGTGCTTCTAGCGGCTGTTCAATATGTTCTTTGATATAAGTATCTTGTCGTTCGTTGTAAGCCGTACATGCTTCTATTACCTCAATTGGAAGCAGAGCACCGAATAGATGATTTCCTCCGTCTATAGAATCCCCGAGGAACTCGCTGATTGGTAGCGCCTTCACCATTTGTGCCGGCTTTATTGGAGTGATATTGGAGGGAATGGGCTGCAGATAGATGAAATCATTATCACGCTCAGCATTCTTTAGTGCTTCCTGTACGGTCTCCGTGAAATTTGCTTTTGATGATAAATTACTTTTCTTGGTATATTCTAGGGCCATCCTCATTGACCTGACCATTGCACCGAATTTGCCACTTTGACCTAAAGCTAACGCATTTCGGTAAAGAGCAACAGCTTTGAAGTGCTCCCACTTCGACTTCAGATGTTCACTCCAGTCTCCTCGTACAAGCTCACTTTTCTTGGATGCCATTAGAGCTTCCTCATAGTAATCTGCGGTTTGTTGTGCTAAACGTGAGATCAAAGAATCTTTGTGGGAATCTTGCACTGCTTTAAACCAAAAACATTCCTGTGCTTGGGCCAACATCAAACCGACTAACGTAAAGCCAGTATTCTTGTCAAAAACAGGTTCCTTGGTATCCAGAAGATGGTCTAGAATATATTGAAAGCATCCGGCGCTCCGTTGGAAATAAAGGCAAAGCTTCTTCAAAGCCACGGGTGTCCCATCATTCGAATCTATGGCGAGTAATGAATACATAGATCCAATGTTATAAAGGACGTTCAGCTTTTCAAACTTCAAAGAATGTTGAGAGCATTCGCATGATTTCTGCGACAAGGTTTGAAACCATGTAAATTTAATCAAATTATCAGGAAATTTCTCTTGTAACTCGGAGACAGACGCCCAATATTGCTTCAATTCTTGCAATTTATTTTCGCTAACATCAGAATCGCAAACTTTCTCTCGTAAAGTCGATACTTTAGTTAAATCGTCATTGAAAAAGGATGAGCTTTGATAGGTAGTCGAATCTATAATATCGGATAGTTGTTTTTTCAAATCAACTCTCAAGGTCTGTTTGAAAGGTATGCATAGCAGGTCTGTCATAAGCGGCAGAGCAGTGTAGCTTTCCCTTACTCCTGTTGTGGTACCTACATCCATGGCGAATAACAATGGAGGGCCCCTTCCCTTCCTTATTAGAAGCGGCGATGGAAAAACAAACTAAAAAATCAAAAGATCAAGTACAAAATTACAATCTACTGTAATATCCAACTATATAAAGGCATTCAAGCTTTTAAAGTTCCTAGTAGCTAGTCATGAGCGGGACTCTAAGCAAGAACTGTGCCGCCTCCATATTTCGTGACGCTGTTTCGTTCTAGAACAGTTTTCCCCTAGTACTGGTCAATGTGATATCATCTACAGCATCTTGGAACTCGTCATCGCTCTTCTTGTTTCTCATTATGGACTTTCTTTTGCTTTCATTGATGTTATTGGAAGATACAGCTTTTAGAGAATGAGATCGTGCAATGTCGCTTTTATCTAAACCAATCACCTCATCCTCGTCAGGATCATGAATATGACTAGTCTCATCATCAATACTTTTCAGTTCACTAAGAAGGAAAGTGATGTTGGTAACTCTTGACTTCACAGACTGAGATCCGCGTATAGAGGTGTCCCGTTTGGCGTTCCCAGACGCATTATTTCCTCTCATTGCTCTTTTCAAATCTTCAATCTTTGGAGCAGAATTTCTAAGACTCTTCCATGACCTAGCGTCGCCCAGAGAATGTCCATTGAGCGTAGCGGTAGGTGCCATATTGCTTTTCTCTTTAGTGCTTTCATCCAATGTGTTATTAATAGTTGCGACAGCATCGATCGATGACTCTTGAGTCGCGTTTAGTGATGCTGAACGAAGACTATTATCAGCAAGTAGATCAGACGTCGAGAGTTGATTACGTTGAGACATCAATATTTGAGTCCCTTTTTTGCTGAATTTGTTTGAACCACTGTCTGAGTAGAAGTTAATCAGATCCTCTCGTGTGAAAATCTCATGTTTCTCCCTTTTAAATTCAGCTTGTGACTTATAATCTCCAAGGCCTAAAAACTTGGATGCTTCAATGTGATAAAAGTAATATGTCGGTTCTGGCTTAGTAACATTCTCGGTGAAGTAGTTCAAACCTGACAATAGTGCTAGGCTTTTGAACTTCCCGAAAACCTTCGCCATCAAAATTTGCTGCTCGTGTACAGAGCCGAGTTGACAGATGAATTGATAAAGCTTTGAAAAATGGAGGCTACCTGAAACCTGATCCTCCACAGTGTCAAAGAGCTGTGGAACTTCAGCTTTGTCGGCATACTGAGCCAAATCGAGAAACAGCTCCAACCCTATGCAAGGTTTTTCAATGTTTTTGATAAGTTCATGAATATCTTTGTTTATCACAGCTATCTCTCCTTCTTTCTTCGTAGACCTCAATTTCAATACAAATTCATATAACATATCTGAAGTTTGGCCTCTGTAGTATACCTTATTGTTCAGATCTTTCAAGGTGATACAACATTGGCGTACGATTTCATTATTGCCAACATTTTCCATTTGAAACTTCAAAATTTTCCTCATCATATCTAAGACACTCAATCCAACAATACTGACGTCTGACACCAACAGTGAGGATATCAGTTTCATAACAATGAGCGGTTTAGAAGTTTTATCACTTAATTGTCTAATCAGTAACAGGACAACGATGTATCTCAATTGAACAGGAATACCGTTACAAATAAACTCCAATAAGTTTTTATTAGGATTATTTTGCATAAAGTGTAGCAAGGCACGAATGGATAAAGTTAACTTGTCCGTCTCAGTAGTAGTAAAATAAGATTGTAATGCTTTAACTGATAAATCAGCTCCACTTTCAGATATATCATCCAACCCTGCAGTGCGCGTTTGAGTTCTGCTCAGTCTTTTGGACATCGCTTGCTCGCCTGAGGAATCCAAATGTGGAATTTTATAGCGTGGATTCCTCTCTAAGAATTTCTGCAGCACAAGAGTAACAGATTGAGGTATGAAATGGTTAATCTGAGGACTGCTGGCCAAATTACTTGTATGTGAGATATCAATGCAACCCTTCAGCAATAGATCGTCGTTGCGCAACATCTCAATGACAACTCGGAAGTATAAATCGGCAAATTCCTGATACATTTGAACAAACTCTGCATCACCATTGCACAGTGCCCCATCAACATTTTTGCATATGCTAGAGAATGTCTCTTCCACCAACTCTACCACGGAGACGTCATTATTGAAGTTGTTGTTCGACAATATACGTTTCATTATCTGAAGAAAGTCCTTAACGAAGACGTTCAGATTTTCTTTGCAATGATTAACGATCTTGGTCATCAATTCTAGTGTCACAGCAACATTTCCCACTCTTCGACGATTCAAATCAACGGCTGTCCTTTTAGCGAGATACGTGCTAACTTTCTCTAATTTACTACGTCTAGAATTCACGTAGTACAAAAGGTATGATGTTTCTGAGGATTTGGGCTTTTTATCAGTTGTTCTCCCTGATGGATAACATTGATTGACCAATTTTTGGTGCTTAGGAGCAAAAAATCGCATCTACCTTAGAACCTCTTGGACAGTCTGTTATATACAGGAAAATATGAGTGTTCTAATCTGTTCCAACTCCTTGAACTGTAAAAGAGAACCTTGCTAACACTTTCTTGCCAATGGATTCCTCTTCTTTTGGTTTGTTTAAGGCGCTTTCCCACTTGTTAGTGTATCTGGAGCGTGCAGCTTCGCGCTGGGTTAAATTTCAGTGAGATCGCCAAGTTTACCAACTCAAAGGAAGCAAGTTCAAAGAGTTCAAGGCACTAGGAAATTATCCAAGGAGTTGATTTGATGCCTCCGGTACCAGTCTATGTTAAAGGTGGGGTGTGGTCCAATTTAGAGGATCAAATTGTGAAAGCTGCGATCCAGAAATATGGTACTCATCAATGGAGTAAGGTAGCGTCACTTTTACAGAAAAAAACTGCAAAGCAGTGTGAAACAAGGTGGAATGAATACTTGAACCCCAAGTTAAACTTTGATCAGTTTAGTAAGGAGGAAGATGCCAGGCTTTTGGATTTGGCCAGAAGGCTCCCCAATCAATGGCGGACAATTGCTGGTGCGATGGGTCGAACCGCACAGGTTTGTATCGACCGCTATAGCAAACTTTTGGAAGGCGATGACGTTGATCCCGAACTAAATCTTGGATCATCGTTAGATTTCAAGGTTGGCGATTTGAACCCGAAATCCGATACTTTGGCAGCTAAGCCAGATGATGTAGAGTTAGCTGACGATGAACGTGAAATGTTGGCTGAAGCCAGAGCACGTTTGCTGAATACACAAGGTAAGAAAGCTACCAGAAAAATACGAGAAAGAATGTTAGAAGAATCCAAAAGGATTGCTCAGTTACAAAAGAGACGAGAATTGAAGCAGGCAGGTGTTAACACTACGATAAAGAAAGCAAAGAAAAAATATGCTGGAGAAATCGACTACAATGAAGATGTCATATATGAGCAAGCCCCGCTTCCCGGTCTTTATGATACTGCTCGAGAGGATGAGAGACTAGTAAAAGATTTTGAACGTTTTCAGGAAAGGGTTGATCGGAAGGGCCTTGAAAATAAAGAGGGTGTTGGTAATGATTCTAAAAGAGGTCAAAAGCGTAGAAAATCTCAGGAAGCTGTTGATCGGCTTTCCAAAGCTACTCATAATGGAAAGATTTTAAGCAATGACTATCAGAAACCAATCCTAGCTTTACCCGAACCTGGGGTTAAAAAGGCTATTGTGGAAGAGGACATTGAACTAAAGAGGCAGAACTTGGTAAATAGCCACCGGGTTGGGCCAGCTTTGAAAAGCGAAGGCACACCACAGTATAATCGACCCACTGTGTTGGAATCTAAAGTATCTGAGAGAGCCAGCAAAGTGTCGCTTAAGGATCTTTTCGCAAGCCTGCCCAAACCAAAGAATGACTTTGAAATTGTTCTTGAAGATGAAACAGAGGAAACGGAAGAAACAGATCAATCCAATACAGTCGCTGCTAGTGGAGCTGCAGAATCAACGTATGGCGATGATGTAATGGAAAGATCAAACGAGTCTCCTGAAATGGTACCAATGGAGTTAGAGTGTTTGAATCAAAGTCACTTGCCACTCCCACCGTTTATTGAGAATCCCAAGGATGAATTTGAGCAGGTTTTCAACGAGCTTGTGGCAATTTCAATGATAAAAGAAGACCTAATGCGGCCGTCCGATTCTCTTGAGTATCTCGGGAAAGTTGCAGACGAAATTAAACCAGTCGAACTGAATTGTACTGAAGACCCAATGAAAGACTGGACATTCCCATCTCGGAGTGAAATGCTGGCATCCATACGATCAAAGCTCCTTCGAGCAACAGAGCTACAGGAAAAACTGGCATACATTGCGCCAATTGTGTCACGCAATGGTAAGATTTCTAGGAAAATATGTGCTGAACAGATACCCCGCGTGCGAGAGTTGCAACATCGCTACTATGTGAATTACAGGATGTACCAAGACGAGCTACGTGGGATAGCGGAGAGAAAAGAGAGGCTGAAATCCGACTTAGATTCAGCCACTATCTGAAATTGTGCCTACACTGTTGATTTATACGACGTTTCGCGAGTATGAAGATATTAGCACGAGTAAGAGGCCAGGTCATCACTGTGCAAAAGTTGCATTCTACGGTAGCACTTTAAACCAAACTACAGGGCGATAGTCCTCCATGAATCTGAAAGCTTTTGTGAACGAGACTTTGCCAAGATCAGCTTTTTCTATGCACTCGTTGAATACTTTTTTAGTTGCTCTGTCGTATTACTAGTTTGGCAAGGTTCATTCCGAGCGGCGGGTAATATGCCTGAAAATTTTAATGTTGATGGCAGATGCACTCAGTCGAACCAGATGGAAAATAACGATATATTGAGAAAAAGGTAATAAGGCGTTGAAGACGTAGATAGAAGCATTTGGATACCCACGTGTGCTAAGAAATGGTCAGATATACTATTGAGGAGTTGTTGCAATTAAAACCCAGTGAAACTTTGACCGCTAATTTTGATGCCGAGAATTTCACAGCTATAATTGAAAACGTCAAGCAACTTCAAGCTTTGAAGGAAGAAGAGTTTTTGACTCATCATGGTGGCCACTTCAACCGTAGAAGGTCTTCTCACCATCATGGTAAACCTAAGATTAAGCACACCAAGCCCAAAGTGACTACAGATTCGGACGGCTGGTGTACTTTTGAAGCAAAGAAAAAAGGTAGTGGCGATGAGGAGGACGATGAAAATGTTAAGGAGGTTGCTCCTGTTCAAATTGCCCAAGAAACTTTGAAAGTAAAGCCTAATAACAAGAATATTTCATCTTCGAGACCGGCAGATACGAAGGACATCGTTGCTGATAAGCCAACTCTAAGTTTTAATGCATTTGCAGCACTCGAGAGTGAGGAAGAAGATGAGGAATAAGCATATAAGTGATCAGATACTGAAGTTTTTTTTTTTTTTATGTATTTTCCTTCCCTTCCATTCAATTCTTTGATTATACTGATTGAAGTTTCGTGTTGTATAAGTAAATATATTATAATTTGACAATGAATTGAGAAAGAAATCAATCCCTGAAGTTAGAGCATCGCTACATAATTTATCTTTCTGTGTCTTCGCCCTGCATGTTTCGCGCAGCTTACGTATGTGCTGGCGATTTGACATGCTGTTCGAAAACGCTTGCTACTCGTCGCCTTGGAAAGCAGTCAAGAAGCAGAAAAGTTCAACTTCAGTGACAATGCTCTTGCGTCTCTCAACTTTGCTACTGTCTATTGCTGTTTTCCCATTCGCTTTGGCTCAGGATTACTATTCTATCTTGGGTTTGGGTAAGGATGCTTCCGAGAAAGAGATCAAGTCATCCTACAGGCAATTATCGAAGAAGTTTCATCCCGATAAAAACCCAGGGGACGAAGAAGCACACCATAAATTCATAGAGATCGGTGAAGCGTATGAAGTATTGAGTGATCCAGAGAAGCGTAAGATTTTCGATCAGTATGGTGCCGATGCGTTAAAGAATGGTGGGCCCGGTGGGCCCGGTGGTCCTGGTGGAGGTGGCTTTCATGACCCCTTCGACATCTTCGAGCAAATGTTCAATCGAGGTGGTGGAGGGCATGGTGGTGGGGGGTTTGGCCATATGCAGAAGCCTCGTGGTCATAATCTAAAAGTACGTGAAGAAATATCGTTGAAGGAATACTATAAAGGTACTTCTATAGAGTTTAGCCTCGCATTGAACGACATCTGTGACCACTGTGAAGGTTCAGGTTCAGAAGATGGAAAAGTCACCCAATGTCCTGATTGCCAGGGTCGTGGTGTCGTGGTACAAGTTATTAGAATGGGAATGATTACGCAACAAATCCAACAAGTGTGTGGTAGATGTGGCGGTAGAGGGAATGTTATAAAGAATCATTGCAAAGTTTGTCATGGTGCCAAAGTGGTCAAGAAAGAAAAACCATTCCATGTTAAAGTTCCTGCAGGTGCGCCAAGACACTACACAGAGACCAAGAACGGAGCCTCCGACAAGGGAGCAGATTTTGAGCCTGGTGATGTGTATATCGAGTTCCATGAGAAGAAAACGAATAACCTAGGATATAGAAGACGTGGCCAACATCTATATAGAACAGAGGTCCTGACTATACGCGAGGCCTTGAAAGGTGGCTGGGAAAGAACTATAGAATTCCTGGATGAGACAAAGAAAATCAATATATCAAGACCCAAGAACGTGGTAGTACACGATGGAGAAATCGAGCGTATTCCAGGATTCGGAATGCCCCAGAAAAATGGGAAACATGATTTTGGTGATCTGTTCATCCATTACACGATCGTAATGCCCAAAGAGTTTTCCAAAGGTGGCATAAGAGACGAGCTGTAAATATCACACATTTATAGATAGTAACAAACAAAAAAGAGAACAAAAAATTGTAGCAAGAATTATGACCAACTGTATCAGATTTTGTAATTGAGTGGAAGAAAAAGGCTTCCCCTCTTATCAACAGCTGGAGATACATCTTCCTAGTAATATTAATCTACCATGTGATGCAAAAAGAAAGAACTGAACCCATCAAGCATCCAAAACCTTACCTATCGAGTATAAACTCAAGTAAGATGACGCCAATGGGAGCACATGGACACTTCAATCCTTCCTACAGTTTTAGTGCCAAATATATGTACCAAAGATTTGCATTGGGAGTCCTTTTATAGTTAGCAATTGGGAAACGCTCATCATTGCAAGGCTGCGTGACATCACGTGGAAGTGAAAAATTTTCTTTGACGCGATGTGTGCATATATAAAGGGACGATCGGTTTCGAAAACTATCACTCTCTCATGTTCTCTTACAGATCATTAAAGCAAAAAAGCTTCCGGAATACCACGCTTTGACGTATTATCGCCTCCATATGTCATTATCAAGCACAAATGGCCGGAAGCAGAACAGATCGCTCTCCTAGCATCGACCCACAAGGGAAGATGCTAATCCAAGATATTAGCTCGACAATTTAATTGCTCGATGGTCTATCTTTTGGTTCGCTGTAGGAGTACATACGCTTCTTGAACATTACTCGTGTTATTTCTTGATACCCTCGTAGACGGAATCGTACCATTCCTCTTCCTAATATATAACGACGAAATACGAACGTAAGCTGAGGTGGACAAGGCTTACGCAGATGCTCGCTTGGGTAGCCCTAAACGTGAGTATTTCTTCATACTTGTATGAGTGAATGGAGGGTATAGCCAGATTCCAAGTGGATAAAACTTCCACTTCGTCTAATTCTAAAATTGAACTCGGGGAGGAAGAGTTCGAATTTCTCTGCAGTAATCCGGATATGATATTTATTTGACTTTTACTTAACGGCTGCTAGTGGGTTATTCAGCTTTAGTATATTCTGTATTCATTAATCATGTTTTCTGTATTTAGGTGTTTCCAGTAAGAATGGTGATAAGAAGCATCGTGACATGCTTTTCTTCAAAAGATGTTTTGATAGCTCAGAGGGCTTGGGCGGTTAATGCAGCTCATAGGCTAATATAACTCACAAGCTGTGGTAATGTCTGGATCAGTTCCTGGTAAGTTATCTTGTGGAAAATAACTAGAGGATAATTTTTTTCTGCCACGACAGAGATGTAATGCCAACCCTTCCGAAGTCATTAACGAGCCTTTAGAGTTGTTTGAGACAATATATATCGAATTAAAACTACAACCTTGAAGAGCGAATTAAAAAAAGAAGAGGAAGCTATCTTATATTTCATTCTATGAAAATTCTATAAATTTATGATGTGTATAATGTGAGTTTTTAAACATACCGGATGTTCCTAAAGTTAAAGTAAACAAAGAAAAAGACCCCCTGTGGTCATTTACAAGCCCTTGGAGATCCTAGCTCTTACCAAAGAGTCTTCCTTGTTGTTTTGCAATCCTCCCCAGTAAGCCAAGCCAGCGCTAGCGGCAGCATAACTGCTGATTAAAATACTTAGATTTCTTGGAGTAAGAGAAGACTTGACAGTTTGAATCATTTTTCTTTCTAATGTTGATTATTTTTTTCACTACCAGTTGTGCTGATGCTCTTTTTCAGGTAGATTAATTCACTTGATACTTGAACTAATAGGCTCCTTTTATAGCTCATCGGATTTGCAGGCATATAAACGACAAAAAATTTATTGTTGGGAATAGCTCCCACCTGTTGTTGCCAAGGTTACCTCGTGCTAGCTTGCGGTTGTTTCATGCGAATTCCTGTATCTCTCTGTCTTTTCTCGTTTATTAGAAGGATACAGATCTTAAACGACACTTATTGTCTTTACTGGCGCGCTGTACAGGTATGTCCTCATCGGCGCGCTCTCCTTCCAATTATGGTTCTCCAGCGACTGGAAATACCGGTCCACTTTTGGCCAAGTCTGATGAACTGTTACAATCGTAAGCAATATCTATATACTAATATGGATACAAATTCTTGTGAGATAAAAGAAAAGCATTGCTCTCAGTATCAAAAGAAGTATGTCTAAGAGAGATGTTATGAAGTGGAAGCCAACCAAGAAATGGCCAGAATGGTTGGCGGATGAACTGATGCTTTTTAATGCCGTGGGTGTCCTGTTACTTCTTGGTACCAGCCAGGAATATCTGAACCACTTCCGTATAATTTTCGATCTGATACGTTGATATTGCCCATTCCCAGTGTGTCTTTCAACCAAGGATGGTTTACCAGTCCACCCGCGTCGGCTCTTTTTCTAGGATCTAGATGTAACATAGGCAGCAGAAAATCGGCGATATCTTGAGCCTCAGCGGGCGAGAAGTTGTATTTTTCTACCAAAACAGACTTTAGCGGCCAATGCTTCAACTTAGATATATTCCTGAGTTGTCCTCTTGAGTTGAAAAAGGTTCTTGTGTACCTACCTTCATTCAAAAGATAAGATGGAAATTCACCTAAAAGCTCCAATATTTGAGCAATATGATCATCATCTTTGGAATAAGAATGGCCTTCATCTGGTTCGAATAGTAAATCTCCCGTAATCAATTCGAAGATTAAGCAAGCGGTGGACCAAATATCGGCACTGCAACCCCAAGGCGCACCTAAGAGGACTTCTGGTGCCCTATACTCTCTGGTCTGAATCGAACTGGTGTAGTGTTCATCATACCAGCATGCATTACCCAAGTCAGCAATTTTAATCTGTATAACGTTCGTATCGGCGATTGCTAAGGATGGGGAATTCTCTGAATTTATCATTGGTTCTTCTCCTTGAGATATATCGAATGATGACAATGAATTAGCTAGTTGTTGTTCGCTAATTTGGGTGTTTGGGTTACCATTCAACATGCTAGTTGAGTGAGGGATGGCAACGTTGCTCTTGGAATGTACAAAACTTTGCCAATGGCTTGATGAAAAGCTGCTGGAATTACTATGCCCCAGGAATTGAGATTTCATTTCGTGAAAATTTGTTGAGCTCAAAGGCGATGGTAAAGGTTGTGAACCTGTAATAATCGTATGCCGTCTTGGCCGCCTGCTTGGTACCTTTTGTAAAGGAGTTGCTGTCGTTTCAAGAACATTGCTGGACGAAGATGAAGAGACTGGTGCTGGTTGCTGATTTGTTTGTGAACCGTAAGGTGATGAGGATTCCGACCAATCAACAGAAGATTGTTTCTGTAATTTTTTCAGGTCCTTCTTTTGTTTATCCATAAGTTCTACCATTTCCACGATTCCTTCGACATCACCAATTTCCATCAGAACATTTTCGGGTTTGATGTCGGTATGTATGACACCGCATCGCCTATGCATATAATCTAAACCTAACAGCAACTGTTTAGAAAGTTGTTTAACGTAAATCATTGGAATTCCGCGATGCTCGTATTTTTTGATGAGCGCCAGTAAATTCTCACCCAGAACTTCGAATACCATCACTATATGATCCCCATTGGGACCAGAGTGAACGAAGTTATCCAGGAGTCTCAGAATATACTTGGCGCCCAATTGATCCTCTTCAGAGTGGCTTCTTAACCTCTTCAGCAACTTAATTTCATCTAAGGCGGCCTCCGAGTAAACTTTATCACTCCTAACGATCTTCATCGCTACATGAGTATTCTTTAAACTTTGCAAATCACGGGCCAACCAAACGGTGGAAAAGTGACCCCATCCTAGCTTCCTCACTAGCACGTATCTGCCATTCTTGTATCTTTCACCTTTGTATGCAGGATGGTATCCACCAGGCTTGTAATCTTTCAAGGACTCTTCATTTTTCTCATCACACGATGAGTAATCATCTTCTTCGTCTTCACAGATATCTTCGGCAGGAATATGCTCTTCAGACAACGTCGTGCTGTCGCCCGGCTTCTTCCCGCTACAGTCATTTTTCAGAGCCAGGGATAGATTTGAAGTCGTAGTAGGGCACGATGGTGTCACAATAGGGGAAATCTTCTTCGAATTAACCTTGTCGACGAAATGTCTCTTGAATAAGGTAGATTCGTCCCTCTTGACAATGATATTTTTGTAGTTGTTGCTCGTTCTTGGAGTCTGTTCAACTCCCTTATCCTTTAATGAGTCATTGGACTCTCCCTTGGAATGTGGCTTGCTCACAAAACCGGGATAATTTATAGATGAGCCCATTTAAACAACCTACCAAATAAGGAATGTACTGAACTGCCCTCTAATCTTCGAAATAGGATCGAGATATTTTTCTAACCCTCTTCTTGATCCTCCGGTGGAAATTTTATGGAGTCTCTCACCAACGGGCTTGCAACTAAAAAGATAGGAAACAATCGGCTGATGACAATAAAAGAGGGCAAGAAAACTAAAAGAGCCTTTACTTAATGCCGCTGTTAATCCACTCCAGTGGGAAGAAAGTATGACAAAACAAACACTGTCAGATGCACCCTCCTAAATCTTGATCCCGCATTCTACCAGCTGTCCGACCCCCAACCGGCAAGCAGTCGGCGCATAAAGAATGAGACAGAGAGGACAGAAATCCGGGTAAACAAGCCACGCTCTAAGATGCTCATTAGGTCATTTTGTACGTAACTCAATACGTAAAATGGCCCTGAGGGCCATTTTACGGGAACGCAGCAGGTTCTTGGGATTTTCCACATTACCAGCAGCTGTCATAGGAAGCCGGCCAATATCTTAGCAGCTTAATTGTACCATCTTCTTCACCGTAGTATGCGTATATGGTTCTCTGATATGTGTTGTCTGAGAGTGTTTTCATTGAATAGCCGCCATCAAAAATAAAAAAGAGGATTTTCTTCTGCTCGGTTAAAAGGTTACCCGGTTTCGTGATATTGAAAGCCGTCGAATGTGACTTGATATCTTTTCTTTTGCAACTCTGACTTCTTGTGAAAAAAAAATTATTTCATCTCATCGCATCGCTTGTCTAATCTATTCGATTCTCAGTCGTATCTGGATTAGTTTACATATCAATTAACTCTCTAACTTATTCGAGTTTTAAGTACTTCTCATTCTTGCGGGCCACACAAGCGTTCGATAAAGGAAGTAGCAATAGCACAATCAAATGACTGAACAAGTTTCTAACATGTTCGACACCATTTTGGTGTTGGACTTCGGTTCCCAATATTCTCACTTGATCACTAGAAGATTGAGAGAATTTAACATCTATGCTGAGATGCTACCTTGCACGCAGAAAATTTCTGAGCTGGGTTGGAAACCAAAGGGTGTGATCCTCTCTGGTGGTCCCTACTCCGTCTATGAAGATGGTGCGCCTCACGTGGACCGTGCGGTGTTTGACTTGAACGTCCCTATTCTAGGTATCTGTTATGGTATGCAAGAGTTGGCATGGATTGATGGTAATCACGTTGCACGTGGAGAGAAGAGAGAGTACGGCCCAGCCACTTTGAACGTCAAGGACCGTGACAGTCTGCTGTTCCAGGGAATTGACCATTCTACTGTTTGGATGTCGCATGGTGACAAGCTACATGGGTTGCCAAAGGATTATGACATTATTGCCACTTCTGACAATTCACCTTACTGTGGTATTGCTCACAAGACCAAGCAGATTTTTGGTATTCAATTCCATCCTGAAGTGACTCATTCCACTCAAGGTAAAGTTCTTCTAAAGAACTTTGCAGTTTCCATTTGTAAAGCCAAGCAAAATTGGACCATGGAGAACTTTATCGACACTGAGATCCAAAGAATAAGAACCCTTGTGGGACCAACCGCTGAAGTTATTGGTGCCGTCTCCGGTGGTGTCGACTCTACTGTGGCCTCCAAGTTGATGACCGAGGCCATTGGAGACAGATTCCATGCTATCCTTGTTGACAACGGTGTGTTGAGGCTAAACGAGGCTCAGATCGTCAAGAAGACTTTGGTCGATGGCCTGGGAATCAATTTGACTGTCGTGGACGCGTCTGAAGAGTTTCTGACCAAATTAAAAGGCATCACCGATCCTGAGAAGAAGAGAAAGATCATCGGTAACACCTTTATTCACGTTTTTGAAAGAGAAGCTGCAAAGATCAAACCAAAGGACGGTAAGGATATCGAATTTTTGTTGCAAGGTACCTTATACCCGGATGTCATCGAATCTATCTCTTTCAAAGGGCCATCTCAAACCATTAAGACGCATCACAACGTCGGCGGTTTACTGGACGATATGAAACTGAAGTTGATCGAACCATTGAGGGAATTGTTCAAAGATGAAGTGAGACACTTAGGTGAACTTTTGGGTATCCCTCATGATTTGGTTTGGAGACATCCTTTCCCAGGTCCAGGTATTGCTATTCGTGTTTTAGGCGAAGTCACCAAGGAACAAGTTGAGATTGCAAGGAAGGCAGATCATATCTACATCACAGAAATAAAGAGCGCTGGTTTGTACAACAAGATTTCACAGGCATTTGCCTGTTTATTACCAGTCAAATCAGTTGGTGTCATGGGTGATCAGAGAACTTACGAGCAGGTAATCGCTTTGAGAGCCATCGAGACCACGGACTTCATGACTGCTGACTGGTACCCATTTGAACATGATTTCCTAAAGAGAGTTGCTTCTAGAATTGTCAATGAAGTTGACGGCGTGGCTAGAGTCACCTATGACATCACTTCGAAACCTCCTGCCACTGTCGAGTGGGAATGATGTTTGGCGATCAAGCAACATTGTATATATATATATAACTATCAATGTCAAGTGTTAAACGAAATAGATTTGTATTCTTCTACTAGCCTTATGAGGGAGGGTCGGTCAGAACCTTTCAAGGTATGTGCACGATAATTTTGACAACGCGACTTCTACCATAATTGGATGATAAAGAGACATCCGAGTCACCAGTAACAGATGAGGGTACTTCTTCTTAAGAATCAGACAGCCCAGCTGGATAAATATAAAATTGCGTTCGAGTCGAAATGTTTTGAACCGTTTTTCATTCCGTTGATAACTCATACCCATGTCCCTGAAGAGCTGTTGAGAATGCTGGGCAATAATGCGTATCTTGAAAACCTCCAGGATATCATTATTACCTCCCAAAGAACCGTTGAATGTCTCAGTGAATCCGTTCTACCGCAGCTGACTCCTTCTCTGCGAGAAATTTTATTAAGCAAGAACGTTTATGCTGTTGGCCCGGCAACAGAGGACTTTCTATTACGTATTGGATTTAAGAATGTTAAAGGCGGTGAAGATGCAGGAACTGGTAGTGTCTTGGCCGATATGATCATAGACGATCTTTCTAACGAAGACAAAAGTGGCAAAGAACACATTGAGCTTTTGTTGCTAGTAGGAGAAATAAGGAGAGATATCATTCCTTTGAAGTTGAGAAGCAACGGCCTCGAGGTAAGAGAAATTGTAACGTATAAGACAGAAGAACTTCAAGATAATTTGACAAGGTTCAAGTCTGCCATGGTACCAGGCAGTTGGGTGGTGTTATTCAGCCCTCAAGGAACTAAGGAAATTCTGGACTATCTTAAGAAGAACCCCGAATCCGGTGTTAGGATTGCCAGTATAGGGCCAACGACTGAGAAGTTTTTAAATGATAATGGGATTCAGCCGCAGGTAGTAAGTGCCAAACCAGACGCTGATCATCTCCTAGACGCTATTAATTCATACAATTCGATTAATGACTAAAATATATGTAGGTGGCAGCGATCTCAGCTTAAAAGACCAAAACAGAGTCAAAAGAATTGGCCTGATCAATTCTGCTGGGCTCTCCATTGTCTATATTTATTATTTCCACCTTTGGGTAATTTAAATAGCCCCTCTTGAGCGGGATGATATGCAAAGTAATTTCTGTAGAGTCAGCAAGAATCAGCATCCGCTTCTTCCCATGTACAAGCCAATCATTGCTGCTTGCAATCTCGAAGACGAAGGAACCAACCAGGCCTTCTCGTCCCCATTTTGAGTTTAAACTTTCGATTCCGATCTTGAATGGAATAGGAACCCCCACTTCATTCTTGCAAACGTCTTTGATGGTAAATTCTACGTGAAAGAATTGCTCAAACTTCGGTAGTTCGACCGGTACCATCAGCTTTCGAAAAGTGAGATTCTTAGTGTAGGCATTGACGTCAATCTCCGACAATTGAACACCGTGGATCAACCGGCTCAGGCACTGAATCATTGATCTACTTACCTCATTCTCAATTGCCATTTTCTTGAAAAAATTGCTCAATGTTTGTAATTTCAACGAGTCTTTCACAAGTACAATAATCAGCTTTTCTTTGAAAAAGTCGTAATCGTAGTAGAGCAGGGGCAGGACATATATTTCCCATACTAATTTCCATACTTCAAATTTGCTGTACCAATCGACATCACCTTGAACTAACACAGCGTCGGTCACCAAGCCGTCGAGTTGCTCCTTCAGAGTGTTGTATGTTATCTGCAGTTGAAAGGTGTCGCTAGGTTCAAAGGTTTCTGGAGTTGTGATTTGATAACAGTTCAGACAGTTCTCACCAGGATCAGCGGATAAGCACACAGAAGAATCCGGATCGTAATTTCCAGAGATGTAATAGTGTCTTTCATGCGGCGGAGATACTAATCTAGTGCTATGCAAAATAACAGGCTCCTCTAAGGTTGATGAATTCAAAAGGAACTTAAAAATGAAGAGATCTTTTTTGAAGATATCCTCGACCGATACTGAAAGCGGAAGGTAACATCCTATCCGAAACCGTCTTGTTTCACTATATTTCACTTTCGAGCCATTCTTGATGAACGAAAACTGTACGCGCAATACAAATAAGCTCACCGGTTCTTTGAGATAATAGGGCACTGTCGATATTTGGTCAACACCAGTAATGATCTTCTTGTTTGAATCTTCATCCTTGGCAAAACTGATAGGAAAAGTCGATGTTAAATCGTGTTTCTCAACAACCATTTCGGCTTCAGAAAAAGCCAATAGATTAGCATTAACACATGACAATTGGAGGGCATACTCTCCCAAGTTAAGTTCTAGTGCGTGCTTTACGTCAAAAGATACGCTGTCAGGACTGTAAAGTGGCTCGATTCGAATGTCGGTGCAGGTGTCATCCAAAAATTGTTCAACGAATGTTGTGTTTCCCATATTTATCTCTAAGGATACGGGTTTGAACTCCCCATAGATAATCTCAGTCGCTCTCAGCGAATGCTTTATCACATCTTTCCCAAGAATAACGTCTTGTTGCCGGAATTCGACAAAGCAATCATTACAATCTTTCAAAAGGAATGTGATTGCCTCAGCTTTGAACTCTTCTGGAAATTCATGGTTTCTTATTGAAACATCGATACCGAGAACATTAGGCTCCGCAAGATACGCGTGATCATCAAAATCAATACGAAATAAACCCTCCATGGAGTAAACAAGGCTCGTAGGTTTGTCCTGACGTATATTCAAAAATTCTTTCCACCACTTCTTCCTTTCGATGTCATCAGTTGAAATTCTCAAAATATTCAAGAACGCATTACTGAGAATGATGGAGACTGGCACAGGTTCATCATCAATAATCAGCTCAGTTATATGGGGACAGTTAGCCAATGAGTCCACGAAAACTTTCAGCAACTGTATACCTATGGGATCCCAGTCCGATTGCATGTAAAACTCATAACATGAGAGGAAAAGGGAAACAGCATTCTCATACTCTTTATTTTGATAATGCAAGAAGCCGATTTCGATAGAAAGAATATCTGCTGTCCTTTGACGTTTCCCTTCACATCGAGTATAGAGGGAAAGTATTTCCCTGGTGTATCTCAGATAATTTTTGTGAAACACCTCTTCGTTACTAAATGTGTCAGTCAACAGTCCAAATGTGTACCTACTAGCTGAAGTCGGGAAATTCTTTCCCATCAAAACGTAGTCAGTACATGCGAGTACGCCTTGAATCCAACAGTCACGTTTTGCTAAAAGGATTTCCGCTCTTATTTGTATTGATATCAAATTCTCTCCTAATGAAAGATGCGCTATGACTTCATCCAAAACAGAAAACTTAAACTCTAAGAATTTGGAGTCATCACCAAAATATTGAAACATTGTAAGGAGAAATCCACAAACTAGCTTATATGCTTTTACCGCGTTCAGTGAAATCGAATCCCTCTTTGCTAGTAGCTCAAACTGCTTTGTGAAGAAATACTTGTGAAATTGAAACATCGTCAGACCATTCTCCCGGAGCAATTTGCTTAATGGAGCTTGGTTATGTGTAGTATTCGCCTGGGAAAATCGAAAGGGAACTTCCAAGGTCCCTTTTGGTAGTACGCCACCCTTTAGTGGCAACAGTCGTTCTTTTATTTCATGCAATTCATTCGTAGCCTCCTCATACATGTTAAGGGCTGAGTATAGCTCCAGGATATTTTCTCTCCAGATCATCTCTTCATTGGGTTTACCGCCATCACTCCCACCTGTCAAGCGCATCTGATAGTATTCTAACCTTTGCTGGAACACGTACAAAATGAATGACTTCAACTGTTGACTAAGTTGTCCCCAGAATTCCTCCTTTTCTTTAGGTGACTTATACACCGACTTAAGCTCCATTACTTTTACGCCTGGGAAGTCCTTGGTGAATTTGTCAAGCAATGAAACGGATTTAAAGAGGTTGGAATCTACAACTTCTGAATTCGCATAGAGTAGTATTATTGGCATCGGTGATCGCCTAAGATCAGCCCTGTAATTGTCAGTTTCATCCGCAGGCAGCCATTTCCTTATCAGGGGACGGACCTTAGACCTATAATTTTCCACCGATATGCAATTCACTACAATGAATCGAATAAAAAGTTGGATGTTTTCACTGTCAATTTCTGCAGCCTTTGTTTCGGACACAAGGGAGATAGGAAGTCGATCAATTGTTCGTACAGCTCCATTAGGAGTTTTCCAATGTATGTTTTGAATTGGAAATACTTCTATAAACTGTTCCTTTACAGCATCGAAAACATCAAAAGGGTCAAAGTAGCTGATAGATACCGAATTTGAGGCTAATTGGTCTTCAAATGGCATTTTCTTCTACAATTGAACGTTCTTTGTCTTCGCCTGTTGAGTTTGGTCTTTGTAACTTCACTCGCTCTGCGCATTTTGAATCTCGATGAGAGAGTCCTGATGAACCGAAATACAGGATTACTTCCTCACATAATCAGTCTGAAACAAGGCAGCGAGACGGCCCACAAAGATGACAAAGAAACCTGATAGATCTAAAGATGAGAAAAGAACTCGACTGAAGCTCGTAACACCGAAAAGAAACTTAAGGCGGTTCGAGTCCGTTTTTCAACAGTGTTCGAATGGTCCCATGATGCCAACTGCCGCTGCCACTTATCGAGGAAGACGCAGTTTACATTACCGCATCCACAAATCTAAGACATCAGTGGACACTACAAAAGAAGCCTTACGAGGACATGCTATTGAGGATGAAAGTTCAAACGCCCTTAAGTGGGTCAATTCAATGATAAAAAGGGGTCGCTCAATATTATCTTCAATGAAAGAAGACGAGAGGACGTTCGAAATGGAGCTAGAGGAGGAGAGCAGATACTCTTTGGTCAAGGAAAGACTAGTCGAAAATATCCTTGTCGAACCGCTTGAAGGGAATGATTCTTTATCGGGTACCAGAGACTATGGGACTGATACTTCCTTCAAAAATTTCAACAGCACTTTACGTAATAGCTTTGCAGATTCTGAGGTTTTAGGCGACGACCTTTCAGAAGAGCTAGCACACAGTGATCTTGAAGAAGTTGCTGATGTGTCGTTCAAACAAGATGATGGGGCTAAAGCGACTCGAAACTCGCTTGCAATTCTATCAGATGGCGGGGACGAAACTTCAGGCGCTGAAGAAATGCCCGATATCGAATCGAATTCTACGGGGCTACCCAATCACCAATTAAGCAACGAGGATAATAGTGAACATGTGTACGATCAAGATGTCGTTGAAATAATGAGCTGCAGCGAGAATGAAAATGACACCAGCGAGGACTTAGGAGAGCAACAAGGTGTTGAGAAGGACATTCTTTCGAGTGGTGACGAATTAGAAGGGCAGGAGGACGAAGAAGAGGATAGTGAAGAAGACGAAGAAGACGAAGAAGACGAAGAAGAGGATATAGAAGAGGATATAGAAGGGGATCAAGAAGAGGATGAAGAAGAGGATGAAGAAGAGGATGAGGACGAAGAAATACAGCACCCTATACAACGCTCACACGAAGTAGCATTTGAGAGAGGACTTATGAAGGAAAGCGGTGGGTTTTCTATCAAAGATGAGTATAGTGATGAGGATGCAGAAGAAGCTATTAACTTGAAAATTCAAAGAGAGGGGATTTTAGGCGCAAAGGAACACCCAACAGCAATCTCATATCAACTAATATCTTCAGACGAGCAAGAAGCCAAAAATTGCGATTGGGGGACGCCTGATACCTTCTCGGAATCAGTATCTGAAACCGAAGATGCTGAAGAAAACCATATTGCGAAAACCTCGCTTGAAGAGAACTTCGATTCTCAGGAAAAATCCTATGAACAACTCATGAATGGGGAGGTACCAAGCATTAAGGTTGAACATCTGGTCGGCAGTATTGACTCTCAAGAACGCCTGCCGGCAGGAACTTCAGCAGATTCACTAAATGAATTGAGTACGGGTAATAACTCCAGCGCGAGCGAGGGCAATTTCCAGCTGCCCCATGATCTTTATGATTATAAAGCGATAGCGCATGAGGTGTTGGAGCAGATAGAACCACAGCACAATGTTGAAGAAGAAACAGGTGACATAGGTAGCGACAAATGGGACAAGGAAACCTCCAATAAGACGGATGATTCCTCCAGTGGAGTGGAGACAGTGGCTGGCGATTCCTCGGTTGCAATTGCCATTGGAGGCCCAGCATGTTCAAATATTTCTTACGAATTTGAATCAGCAGAGCAAGATTTACCGCTTTCTTCTACTGAGAGCAAACGCAAAGAAGATAATGCCAGTTTAAGCCCAGAATCATCAGGTCAAGTAAAACCTCAGGCCATTGGACAAAACCCTGAGAATAGCTTTCTCTCTGTTGGTAATGATACACTCTATCATTCTTTCGAAAAGGATGATGATATGGGAGTTGAAAACTCCCCCAAACAGGAACTTCAAACAAATGCCAGGTACAAAATAGTTTTTCTAGGATCCCCTTATAGCTCGTCATCTCATGAGGATAACCCAGACTCACGGGCAGACTACATTTCACCCTTGGCCGAAAATCCCTTTTTGTCCAGTTACGATGGCGATCCCAAATTGATTCTCAAGAGTACTTTAGCATCGCTCGGAAATTTGGTAGCAGAACGAAATACTAAAAACGTTCAAATTCCTTTACGAAACGATAGAGGGCTTGTAGATCTTGAGGATCAACCTCAGGAACATTTTCATGTGTATTCGGCAGAAGAGGATGATACCAATTCGCCGGAGAGATCTAGTCCAATAGGAGAAAAGCGTGATTTGAAGGGTTTGCCAGCGGAGAAAGATATGGAAGTAGATAACTCCTCTTGCTTTGGTTCCTTTAAAGTCAGTACCGAGATAAATGACACCGCAATACTAAGACAAAATGAGGCTTACTCAACCTTAAGGGTGGAGCCTTCCTTTAAGCATGACGAGCTTGACGATCTTAGTCAATCCAAGGAAGAGGAAATTTCGGAATACGTTAGTGCTGTACTTGAGGTATCAGGTAGGATAGAAGACGGAGCAGATCCTAGTCAGCCAGAGCCAACTTTTTTTGTCATAGAACTAGACTCAGATGATAATCATGTTTCTTATCCAGTTGTTCAAACAGAACCCATAGTTGAACCTGTTGAATCAGCCAAAAGTGATTTAGAAATATACACACAGGAGGGCGATCTACGCATCAAGTACGACGAGCTAGAGGATGTAACAGATCTCTTTTTGGATGGTGGAGATTGGACTCATATTCAAACGGAACCTACCATTCAGCTTCCATCGACAAACTATGAATTGTTGTCTGCCCATTGGCCTGCTTCGCGAATCCAAAGAGGATCTGACACCTTCTACTCTACAAACGAAGCAATCAAATACTTTGATAACCTCAAAAGTGACTCTACGAGTGGAAGAGTCTCCCCAGCAAATCATTTAAGCACTGTCATGCCCAAAAATCCCCGGCACCCAGTTGACCCTTCTTCAGCCAACAATGACAATATTTTTACTTTAAAAAAAAAGGAAGCCTCATCAGAGAACTCCTCGTCGGTCGAAATTTTGGAAAGCACTATAATGAGAAGCCAAAGCTGCGAGGATAGTACACCAAAGGAGCAGCAACTGTCTAGCGATTCGACTTCGGTCAATGATATGACTGGTGATTTATCTGCTCTCTCGGCTCAGCGCCACGATTCGAACACCTTTGTTCAACAACCATCCCGGCCTCGGTCCGTTGGGACTAAGTTACTTTCTTCTCCCGCTCATATGATCTCATCTCTATTTTCTGGAATCAAAAGATTTGGGAATGTTGCCACAGATTTTGTCAGGACTCTCGATGCCATGGATATTGAAACAGAGAATGACGATCGGCCAAATCTTGACGGGGGACAGGTTGTGCAGAATGATGTAGATGAAGAGCGTTTCGACGAAAGTGATGTCAAATTGAAGGATGAGTGCAGATATGGCTCAAATGAAGAGAAATATAACGTTAATGAGACATCTTTGGAGATTGTAGACTCTGAAGGACATATACCGGCTAATGAAGAATTGAAGAAGGAAATTGGAACCAGTGCTATTGAAAATTTTGATATAGAGAGCATGTATTCTTCAAAGCTCAGTTCAAGAAGCACTGGTTCAAAAAGCTCTGCCTGTAGTAATGAAGCTGATGAATTTCGTATGACACGTTCTGAAGGTGAACATATTTGTATGCCTGAGGGAAGACTGGAACATAATATGGGAAGCCAGAAAGTGATATCTCAGGTCCTTGCTCTGCAACAGCTAGCCAATTCGATTAAAGTTTTGCCGCAGACGGAACCCCGAGAGATCCGGACTCGCGATTCGCATGTGATGGAAAAACTTGATAGCTCTAATGTAGCAATCGATGTTGAAGTCGATCCCGAAATTGAGATCGACGTTGGTGAGACCTTAGGGGAAGTCATTGCGACTCATGTTGAACGTTCTGACGAAAATAGTGAACATGGTTACCGTCCAGTGGTGTCAGCTCTGGCGCTAGACAGAAAGACCTCGAAGGATGATGAGGATGAGGATACATCTCTTGACAGTTCTGAAACAGCTTCAATAAAAGTGCAGGTAGGACAAACGACTGAAGTCCCCTCGTCGCAGTTTACTCTTAAAAGCTGTGAACCGCATGAGTCACCTGCCTACCTGCCGTCTGATCCACCTTCAGAGGATGGCGCTGCACAAGATGGTGACGAACAAGATGGAGTCAAAAAAGACAAAATTATATCAGTAGGCAGTGACCTCCCTGAAACTAGCGGTAACGCCGCTACAGCTGATTACAGATCCAGGCGTGACCTTAAGCCGCATATTGGAGACACTAGCGCTTCTAAATCAAGTGCCACTGATGACATCGAAGATGAAGTGGCACCAAGGTCTGTACCAATTGAGTTCAATGAGAAAACGAATGCTACTCCGGTTCCCGTTGACGTTGACGTTAATGAATACGGATCTGATAATAAGCTTTCTGCGGAACAATTGGAAAAGAGCGATTTTCAAGTGGATGAAGAGAACTCCCAAGAGAAGGATGGCTGTATTACTGCTTCCGATGACTCTTCAGGAGGTCAAGGTAATTTAGGAAACAGCCAAGAGGATATCAATATTCCAGATTCCCGCAAGAGGTTACGTTCTAGTTTAGCCGATGAAAAGCGCTCTAAAAGGCAACAAAAGAGCAGAATTAAAGCTGTTCGAGCCAAGAAGAGGCAATCAAAGAGAAGAAACAAGCTTTCAAGGAATAGAAACCCGAAGTAATCCTTAGACATAAGTAGTTGTTTAAGAAATTTTAGTGTTCGTTTATTTGAAATATATGGTTTATGGGTGTATCAGTGAAGAATCGCAGATCGATTAAAGGTTGAGTTCCTTCCTGCTTAGCATTACTAGCATCCAAAGGTAAATAGGAGCTGTTGGCCAATGGAACAAAAGAGGGCATTCAGTGCTCCAGGAAAAGCACTACTTGTTGGTGGTTACTTGGTTCTTGACCCCAAGTACAAGGCTTATGTTGTTGCGCTGTCGGCACGCATGCATGCGGTGGTCTCAACGATCAAATTGAGCGAAGGAAGAACTACAGTAACGGTGACAAGCTCCCAGTTTAACAATGATTGCTGGTCTTATACGATTGATTACAAGAATGGATTTAATCCGATCTCGAGGGATGGCAGACGGAATCCATTCATTGAGATGGTAATTTTCAATGTCTTCAACTACTTCCAGCCTTCATCGGAGATACTAGATATAAAAATAAGCATCTTTTCAGATTCTGGGTATCATTCTCAAACGAAAAGTATTTTGAAAAGGAACGGCTTCAAAGAATTTGCCTATCACACTAACACGATTTCTGAGGTACCAAAAACTGGTCTTGGATCGTCCGCTGGACTTGCCACGGTTGTTACAGCCGCACTAGCTTCGGTTTTCAAACCAAGACTGAATGTCAATGACATTCAGGACTTAACTATGATTCATAGTTTGGCCCAAGTAGCTCATTGTCAAGCTCAAGGTAAAGTTGGAAGCGGTTTCGATGTTGCTGCAGCAACGTACGGTTCAATCATTTATCAGCGTTTCCCCCCGGAATTGATATCAAACCTTCCAAAACATGATTCAGGATTGATCTATCAAGGAAAGCTAAAAGCTCTGGTTGATGAGCAAGATTGGCAGATTACCGCTGACAGGATCAGATTGCCTGATGGACTAAGGTTGATAATGGGAGATGTAAACAGCGGTTCAGAAACGACAAAGCTGGTGGCAAAGGTAAATTCATGGTATAGGTCCAATTTGCCTCAAAGTCTCAATCTATATGAAAGTATGAATTACCACAATATGGAATTCATAAACATGTTGGCGCAGCTCAACTACCTGAGCACCAATGACCCAACAATGTATAAAAAAATGATCGAAACGATAGTCCAAGGTGATGCTAACCGAATTGAGAAAATTGCAGAGTTTGCCAGTATTAGAAGTTCTGTAAATGGCATCCGCGAAGGATTTCGATTAATCACGAAAGAAAGTGGGGCCGCTATTGAACCACAGGTTCAGACTGAAGTTTTAGACGCGTGTGGTAAATTGAAGGGTGTCTTAACGGCTTTAATTCCTGGTGCTGGTGGATATGACGCAATTTCATTGATCGTGGCAGAAAATGCAGACCTGCAATCACAAACTAAGTTTGATGAAACTTTCAAAAATGTAACTTGGCTTGACCTGAAGCAGGCAGATATCGGTTTAATGGAAGAGAACCCTCAACACTATCAAGGTTTCCAGTGAACAAGAACTTTATAAATTTTATAGATAACCGTCGGTTAAGCATATATACACGTATGATGCCCTGGTTTGATCCATGTAGTTGTTAGCCTCTCTTTCTTATGCCTGCTACACCGCCTTCATATTTAGACAAGACGTTTCGTATTCTGTCACTGGAGACCAGCTCATTGATCTTGACTTTTTCAAATACAGGTTTTGAACTCATTTGTTTTTCTGGGGTATATCTATTTCTTGAAGGAAGAACCCAATCCGATCTTCTGTATGGCTCTTTGACCTTAGGAACCAAGGATTCGTAGAGATCTCTTATATTGATGCCCCCAGTCTCAGTCGTATCGAAGCCTGCAGAATCGCCTGAGCTTACACCACCAGAGTTTTCATTTACTCTTTGAGATAATCTTGACGACCTCCTAATGTGTCCTTCTGATCCATCAGCAGTGATAATGCTAGTGACAGAGATATCCCCATTTATCAGTTTTTTGTCGGGTTGTTCAGACTTTTCTAAAGGCTGAGATTCAGCATTTTTTTGCGTCACCTTACGTGCTGCTACTTGAGCCCTTGTCATTCTCTTGTCTGTTGTTCCAGCCGAGCCCTCGTCTGTTCCATTACTACCACCAATAGGGAACTGATTGCCATCATTGCCCTTGTCCTCTTCCTCATCAGCATATTCACCTTCGTCAGATAAGGTACTGTTGGACGCAGAACTCGCCGATTCTCGTGTACTGGTGGTATTCGTTGCCCTTTTGTTCCTCTTGTAGAATCGACCATTATCCCTCCTTCTTAAAGCCTCGATATCAACGTGCCCGCTAAAAGATATGCCTTTCTTGAAAGTGTGGATCGTAAAATACTCATGGTACGACTCAAACTCTATTGGTTTGATGCTCTGTGAGAATTCCCTGATTTCTTGATTCAGTTCCCTCCTTTTCCTACTTAACTGCAGAATCTTGTCCAAATTCGCCCCACCCGAGGAATTCAAATACAAGAACGATTGTTTTCTAGCATCAGATCTATCTGACCGCATAAGTTTCAGTACTTCAGCCTCAGTAGTTGTCATCTGGCTCTTCTTTCCACTTGATATTACTGTCATTGCCCTTGTGAGTTTCGACTTGACGCCCGCTGTTGAGGAAAAAAAATAATGAAAAAGAGATAAACATAATTAGCCAACAAACATATCGTTAGAGGGTCTGAGTAGAGTTTACTGATCTCTGAACTACCTTAACTAGTAAAAAAATGCTATAGAAATCATAAATAAATATTTGGTCCTACATAAATGTCTTCTGACAGCTTAAAGGCTGCTGTCTAGGCAAATCTCACCTGGCATATTGACGCGCCAGCCTTTTTACCTATGTCTTTATCCCTATATGCCTTACCACTAATTGAGAATCTGAATATTGTTTCCTTTTGTTAAGATGAGAGTATTTGAGCATTCAGTTTCTATCATGGCCTTGGAGTAAGGCGCACTAATGCAACATCTAGGTACTGCCGTAAGGCGCTGTCGTACCTGAACTTCCTTCAGGGACGTCTTGCTCTTTTATTTGCTTTCTGTTACGAACTTGTATTTGGACATTTCTGATTAAAACAAAACTGGAAGCAATTGTTGCCAAAACAAGAACGGAATTGACTGGTAGAGGATTCATCTTGAACGTGGTATGTGTCCAATCATCAAGGACACTTTGGAACATGTTACAAAGGCCCGAGATTGAAATCAACGTACCATAGACGGTTCCAAACGTATCAAAGCCAAAAATTTTTGAAACATAATCCGAAATTACCGTATAATAAAACGGTCTATAAACAACAAGCAGCAAAATTCCCATCAGATTCGCAATAAAAGAATGTGGGACTAGACCCAAGACTCCAATAATGATGGATGTCGCTGAAACCAACATCAAAGTGCTTAGAGTATCAAAATGGTCCAGGATCAATCCGGTAAATGGAATAGAAACAACACCTCCAAGTGGCAACGCAACATCGAATATGGCATTCATTTTCAAAGCAAGGTGGGGATCTCCTAGTAAATATTCTTCTTGCGACCTTATTGTGGCGACGAAATAGTTGATTCTAAGCATACAAACCGTGGCAAAGATAACCATCAGATAAAACAGTGGACTGCGAAGCTGTTCCTTGACAGGGAGTCCATGCAAAATTCCAAAAGCACCACCGGTTTTTCTTTCCAACTTAGCCTCTACATACGTTTCAAGAACAGATTTTCTGCGCCCCAAGTTGGATTGGACATCTTGATTGTATTCCAATGCTTCCTGAGATAATAAAGATTGACGCTCCTGCTCATCTGGTATGATCGCAGATCCATCGTCCCCTTCCAGCAACTGGCCGTTCTCGTCCAAACCTTCCACAGTTAACTTTGCAACGTCCGCCTGAGTTCTGTAAGAATCATGCGGCATTATGGTTATCTGGCATACGATGATAAAGAGAGGAACCAGTAAATAGATTTTGAAGAATTTGGATAAATGAAAATTTGGATCCCATTTTTGGTAGATTAATCTATAGATCAAAAATAGGGCGGATGATGAATCAAAAGTTCCAGTAATAAGAGCCAGGATGGAACCCGACCTTTTTGGGAAACTGTTTGCCAATTGGAAGCAAGAAATGAACACAAAAGGTCCTCCAACTGCAAGAAACGAATATCCAATCAAATATGGATCCATGTGGGCCTCCAATTTCCCGGACCAAACAAACACCAGCGAGGCACAGGTAATCCAGAGGGCTCCAAATATTCCGCAAATACGTGGTCCATAATAATCCAAGACCCAGCCAACGGGCAACGCTATGACATTAGTCACACCAGCTGCCACTGTGAACAGTAGGTTCAATTTCAGGTCTTGCTCAACACAGGGACCTCCTTTTGGATTGCCATCATCTGAAGACGATTTTGGACGACATAAATCCGAGTAAATACCTTCACTGATCAAAACTGTCTTAAACGCAGCAAACCCAAAGACAATACCAGCTGCAAACAAACACCATAAACTAGCGCAGAAAATCTGCGCAATTTTCAAATTTCGAGACTCAGACATTTCTGAACAGCTTATTAGCTATCTATAGAGAAAGATCAGGACGTCCCTAGCTCAATGCTTTATTTACTTTGCACTGTTTTATATACTAGTGCACTTTTCATTTGAGCTTATCATAACAAAATCAGGCATTATGCGCGAGATAAGGCGAACAAAGAAAGCAGATTCCCCTATCAGATTTGACCAAAATAAACTTAATCAACCCTATAATCGGAGCTATTTTAATGGTTCAAGGAGGCAATCATCATAATTATGCACTTAATTAGTCTATACCTTGTCCATAATTATTTAAACAGCCCTTAACGGCATTTGCCCTCTTGATGTTTGCGACTGTAATCAAGGGTCAACTTTTTGTAGCCAATCTACCACTTTCTTGGCAAAACCTCTAGAATTAGGAACGTAGTGACCTCCGGCATGTTTCAAGAAAGTTCTCGTCTCTGGGGTACAAGAGTTGAAAAGAGCTTCAACCTTGAACGGCTCCGTAATAGTGTCCAATTCACCTTGTACATGAAGGGAAGGAATTGTGATTGGATGATTGTCATATTGGCTTTGATAGCACTCAGGTCTGAATCTGAAACCGCTAAAAGCCATAAAAAAATGTAAGGGAGGCTGTTGTTCCAACGTTACGTTTAAAAGACCATTGAAATCGGTCATCAAGTACCCTGCAACACCAGCACCTTGACTAAAGCCAAGAACACCGTCAAAGGGACCATTCTCAATGACGAAGTTGTGCAAATAATCGATGGTTGTCTGTGGCAGCTTGTAACTGTTATTGGCAATGTCATCTTCAATCCACGCAAGCACATGATTATCATCGCCTGTGGTTTCGACATCACCTAGAGCATCCGGGATGTCAGCCGGTGAGTACTTGTTAGGGGCAGTGGCATAAATCAGCTCGTAACCTTGCTTTTCGAGCTCATTCCTTAAACCCTTCGTCTTTGATCGAAAATAATCGCCGGACTGGGCTAACCCATGGAGCGCCAATATCTTCTTGCCCATTCTCTCTGTTTTGCTGCGATCCTCAGATACAGCTCTCAATCTTGGGAAAAACTTCTATTCATACCGTTACTGTTTATAATCTTGAAAGGTTGTCAAAAAGGACGACCTTTTAAATCATCATATGGTTTTTGAAATTTTAATAAAGTTTCAGACAGCAGACAAGAGACAAAAAAAACCGTTTTACCAAAGGCATTGTATAAAGCACTTTGACACGGTATTCTGTTGGAGCACCTGTCTTCAGACGTTGCTTATACGATACTGTCATTTTTGTGAGTGAATCTGAAAGGACCTCTCCGATACAAGGAGCCAGATCATTTCAGAGATCGGAAGTTGGAGAGATCTCTAGAGGATCATCATGACGGGATGTCAGCACATAGAACAGGTTTTTCAAAATGAGAAATCTAAAGAAGGGGTCTTAAAGACTTGTAACGCAGCAAGATACATGATAAATCATTTTTCTTCAAGAGACAAGTACATACATTCTATGAAATGCTCAGAATGCCAGGAGATTAATTCGGGTGCCAATTTTATGTGTTTACAGTGCGGCTTCTGTGGATGTTGGAATGGCAAACACTTTTTGACACATAGTAAAAAAGTTGGACATGTCTTTGGCATTAGTTCCAGCAATGGATTGTTATTCTGTTTCAAATGTGGAGACTACATCGGCGATAATGAGCTCATCACGGCCTCAATGCTCAACAAATACTGGGATGATGTTTCTATAAAGACTTCTATTCCAGCGTTAGAAAGAAGAGATGGCTTGTGCGGTCTCTTGAATTTAGGCTCCACCTGTTTCATGAGTAGCACCCTACAGGTTCTGATTCGCAACCCGTATTTTTTCAATTTCTCGATCAATCAACTGCATAGCAAAATCTGCCCCATCCAAAGTTCAACGTCATGTATTTCCTGTGCACTAGAAAAAATGGTTTGCGAGTTTTACGGCTCTCCTCCTAGTCATATGGCAGAAGATGAGCCTCAACCACTTTGCTCTGGTTTCATTGGCTTACTTACTTGCTCTTGGAAGATTAATGAAAATTTAGCTGGCTATTCACAACAGGACGCTCATGAATTTTGGCAGTTTCTGCTAAATCAATTACATCATGATTACCAGGTGTGTCATGGTAAACCTGTCAACGATTCAATCACTGATTATGGTTGCAACTGCATCGCACATTCCACTTTCCAGGGCTCACTGAAGAGCGCTATAGTTTGTCCCGAATGTCATAATGATTCTAAGATCACGATAGATCCCTTCATGGACTTATCCCTTGACATAAAGGGAAAATCCACCCTTTACCAATGTTTGGATAGTTTTCATAAGAAGGAGCAATTGCATGACTTCAATTACCATTGTAGGCGGTGCAATACATCACAGGACGCCATAAAACATTTGAGTGTACATAAGTTACCTCCCGTACTAGTGTTTCAATTGAAAAGGTTTGAGCATCTATTGAACGGAAATAGTTTGAAGCTAAACGACTTCATTGAATATCCATCTTACTTAAACATGCGAAACTATTGTGATCCAGGTAAATCTGGGAGCGAGGTTCCCGATATGATTTACGAGTTGATAGGGATTGTTGCTCACAAAGGTACGGTTAACGAAGGACACTATGTGACAACAGCCAAAATAGCGGGCAGGCAATGGTTTAAATTCAACGATTCAATGATTTCATCAATCACACAAGAAGACTCTCTGAATGAGCAAGCATATTTGCTTTTTTATTCAGTGCTTCAAGTAAATTGATCATCATATTGCATTCTATTTAACTAAGCTATCAGGGCTTTATTTACATACTGGCTTGATTACGCCTAATCGAAAAAGTCATCGTCATCTTGTCCCTCAATCGAGTCGGCACCAGTTCCAAGATTGAATTTCCCGTTTATTCCCGATCTGATTCCTTTCTTGGGAAAATTTAGTCTCCTGGCCTCCACAGCTTCCTCACTCTCTTGGTTCATTGTTAATCTATCATCTCTATCAGAAACGGCCCCTAACTTTACCATTAGTTGCTCAATGTCTTTGGCATTTGTGTCGTTGCCACCTAGTTCGAGTAAAGTTATCATGTTTTTTATTACATCACCTTTATAATATACTAAAAGCGTAGGACAATTCGATTCAGGATAATTTTCGATTGCTCTATTAGCAGTTATTTCAACAAATTTAATCTCACGAAACTTAGGCGCTAATAGTCGAAATATATGTGACAGAATACGACTTTGTAACTTACTCTGCAAAGAAAGGTGAACAAACACGTATACTCCTTCAGAACTCCTTTCGTTATCGTTCTCTTGATTTGAGTCGAGTTGATGGCCTTCTTTTGAAGAGGCACCCATGCTAGCCTGAGTTATTTCCTTGTTATATTCGGGCTTGTTAATTTCGTAAACTTCACCAAATTGGGATTTTTCTCGTAACTTTGCAATCTCAGCCAACCTCTTTCTTTTGTACATTTCCAAGAATTCTTCATCCTCGTCATCTTCCAGCTCTTCTAAGTCAGATAGGGCTTTTCCTTCAAGTCTATTCTCATGCTGCTTGGCTATTGCTTCTTCCAACGCCTCCTCTAGTTGTGCTGTGGGCGACGGTGGTCTTTCTGGTATGACACCTTTCTGTCTTAGGATATCGTTCCACTCGGTATCCTCCGACTCGTCAACCTGAACTTGGAACATTGGTTCATTCTGCATGGTTTCGGGTGCTATTCTGAGTCTACTTAATTGTTATCCGTGCTCTTTGGCGTTGAGTATAGCGCACTTTTAATTTTCTTCAATGTATTTGAATTTTCATGATGTTGTTACATTGAACAAAATGTTTATGTTTCCGTTCTTCTCTACAAGATTAAAAGTGAGTTGAACCGGCAAGAGACAGAGACAATGATGCAATTCTTGAATACTTTTGAGATTGAACAAATAAATAATCTATTTCCTTTTTCTAGCTAAAAGAGTACTTAAAATATCAGTCTTGGGCGTCTTTGTTGCCCTAGACCTCGTCGCCTGCGCCTTTCTTCCACCGCTAGGAACACTTCTCCTGGATGTGCTCGAAGTTGACGATGGACCAGCTGTAGTGCTGGACACATCGTTCTCTTCATCGCTCAAAATAATGTTAATGTCTTCGTTGTGATCCAGCTCTTCATTTTCATTGTCCGACAGTACTAATGAGTCGCTCACTTCAGACATGCCGGCCTTCTTCCTTGGAGTCCTTCTCCTCCGGGTCTTTTGGGCCACTTCTTGTCCAGTTTCCTGCCCATTTCCTGGACATTTGGTTATCCTAGATTGCTTGGGAACAGTATCCTCTCTGTTTAGTATATTTTGTGCCGCTGCAATCTCGTTGAGCGAAGGACTGTTGGTATTGGCTTTCTTCACTTGTTTGATTAATTCCTTGATGTGTTCTGGATTTTCAGACTGCAAAAATCCCTTGTTGGATACCAGGATATCAACTTCATTATCTATTTCGTGATCTATAAAGTCTTTCAGTGCATGCTTCTCATCCTTATCGACAAAATTCTTTACTGCCTCGTTCATCCCATTTTCGGGCAGCAAGGATAATTGCATCTTATTCAGTAGATCGTTTATTAGTGTTTGAATTTCAAGCTCGCCACCCTCCTCATTAATCAGTTTTTCAATATCGGTATCTTTCATTGCAGCATTGACGCGTTTCTTAGACGTCGAAACTGGCAACTTCTTCTTTTTATAAAATTGGATGACTGTATTACCATTGGCCACACGTCCCGCGAATTTGTTACTTATTCGACGTGGATTTTCAACTTGATAGTCGATCATGGAGGACCCATTGGTAGGTCCGCTGTAATCAACGCGTAATCTTATCAGAGGTAGAGGCAAGTTTGCGGTCATTTCTTCATCTTCATCTTCACCATAAGCCTCCTTAAGCTTTTCCTTCGTTTCCGTGTTTGCTTCTTCTATCATTTCTTCAATTTGTTCTACCAAAAATTTCGTTATTGCTTCTTTATCATGAGGCCTCAACTGCAATTGTTCCTGTAAGGAAATAGATCTCATTATAAATGTTCGTACGCTCGTTAGAGGTATCGTAATCAAATTCGGCGCCTTGTCGTATCTTAATTCTAAAATGAAGACGTTTTTGGCTTTGGCTTCAGCATCGCAGAGGGATGTGGCCACCGAAGAACCAGGCTGTAAAACATCGAAGTTCTTGGCAGGATTGTGGACTAGATGTGGTATGCATTCGTGTTCATGACCCCATATCACGATATCAAGAAAATCTGGCAGAAATTGCTCTGGTAGAAAAGCTGTATTGGTATGGCCCGTGTGATTCTGATGAACACACATAAGGTTAAACCACTCGCCCTCCCTCATGGATGGGACTTCAAATGTGACCTTTCCGTCTTTAAACGTCCGAAACAAACGTTCATCACGGACTGATGCCATTCCATAAAGGGCCAGCTTTGTGTTGCCCTTTTGAAACAGCAGAGGCATCACTTGAATCTTGTCGGCCTCCATTACCTTGCCAAAATGATTTAAAAGCCCGCTAACTTGCAGCAAATCCATTGGGCATAAAAGACTATCACCCGTGGCATCATCGTGGTTTCCTGCGATCGCAAAAACAGGAATTGATATGTTAAAATTGGGATCTTCATAATTAACATTGGTAAACTCGTTGTAATAGAACACCTTTGATGGATCACTCAATAGCTCTAATTCGCAAGGCTTATCGCCCATGCATGCTAACCTCAGCGACTTCATCACCTGGTATAAAGATTTCTTTGAAGGTTTGTTAACGTGAAACAAGTCACCTCCCTGTAAGACCATGTCGACATTCTTACTCTTGGCGATCATCATGATCTCATGAAAGGTCTTCCACGAATCATCTCCAGTAACCGGATCATTCTCATTGTAGCCAACATGATTATCAGTAGTTATCAGAATACGAATGGTGTCCTCATCTGGATAGTCCATCAGTGCGCTAAAGGACAAACTTTCACGGATTTCATCAGTATGGACGTTTTTCCTTTAATGGCATCCACGTTCAGAGCGGAAATTTTTCTAACAATTTTAATGGAGGAATTGACTTATGACTATCAATTGATATACTTTACAGTGAGAAAGAGCAGCTAATCGTCACAGGCTTCAAAGATATAATGACCAGAGATATTCCATTTTATTGCAATAACGAAGATCCAGAAATAGTGAGGTTGTTTGTGATTAGACATGGCCAAACTGAACACAACGTGCAAAAGATTCTGCAAGGGCACCTCGATACAGATCTAAACCACACCGGGATAGAACAGGCTGAGAAGCTGGGTCTGTACTTAAGCCAAAGACATATCGCATTTGATAGAGTAGCAAGTAGCGATTTGAAAAGATGCAAGCAAACATTACAAGCGGTATTGGAGGTATCTCACCAGGATCCTCCTGTCAAATTTTACAAGGATTTGAGAGAGCGCTGCATGGGAGTTATTGAAGGTATGCATATCAGGGAAGCTGAAGCGTATGCTGATAAACACGGGAAGGGCTCATTTAGAGATTTTGGTGAGAATGCCGACGAGTTTTTGGGTAGACTCACCGGTTGTCTTAACTCAGTTGTGAACGAAGCTGCAGAAGGCGGTGATGTCAAAAATATGGCTATTATAAGCCATGGTGGTGCGATCCGAACCCTACTAAGATGGTTACACTACGAGGAGCATAACGCACATAATATTATTGTGTTCAACACTTCAGTGACCATCATAGACTTCGTTAAAAACACAGGACAATACATCGTGAGACGTGTAGGAAATACTCAGCATCTGGGAGAAGGTGAATTTATAGTCAGCGACTTGAGATTACGTTGAACTGACAGATAGAATAAATAGATGATAGATAATTTACAGGTTTCAAATATTATGCCAATTCAAAGAGCTCTACTTTCAGAGTAGGACGCATCTGCGGGCTGGCCTGACTCGATTCACACTATCCACTTTGCCCTTGGAGGTCAATATTTCCCCTCTACCTAATGCTGTTGAAGTTTTTATTCTATACAATTGCTTTCGCATTCGTCAACCCTGAGGCGATAAACAAGGGATTTACCTCATGATGATATAAAGGGGGTGTCTTTTTGTAGTTTTGGACACAAACGAAACGGTTGTCACGGAGAACCACATAGATACCGCCAGATTAATTGACTGCGTATCACTTAATAGCATTAGACTTGTATTTGATCATGTGGAAAGCTATAGTTAATGCTTGGAACGGCACTAGTGATGATGTGGTAGCAAGGGAAAACACAAAAGTTTACGATTTCGAGGGAATGAAAGAGCTTGTCCACAAAAAGGATCCTTCAGTAGTGTTAATTGATGTTCGTGAGCCAAAGGAGTTCGAGGTGGTTAGCGTCCCAGGTTCTGTAAACGTACCTTTCAGAACTCACCCGGAAGGCCTTAGCCTGGACGATGCAGACTTCAAACACACCTTTGGATTCCCTAAGCCAAGCAAGGACAAAGAATTAGTTTTTTTCTGTGCATCAGGTAGAAGAGCTGCAAGTGCTGAGGGTGTTGCAGAGAAACATGGGTACCATAACACTTCTTTGTACCCCGGATCGCTTAATGATTGGGTCGCCAAGGGTGGGGATAAACTCAAGCTATGAAAGAAGGTAGGGCGGACTTAGATCTGTATTGCTACTTTTATATAGAGTGATGAAATTAGATTTTTAATCATGATACTTGTATAGGCATCTTGTTTTGTATTGCGATTCAGCTTTCAAAAGAGATTATTTGAACTCATCTAGTCCGTGATATACCACTAAAATAATACACCATGTGTATATTGATCTAAGCAGAAACCATAACTAAACAGGCGGGTACCCTTACTGTTCAAGTGTCCATCGTTTATTTTCAAAGGCGACTTATTAAAACAAGCTCAGCGTATCTTGTTAAAGCAATCACTCATCAGAGAAAAAAAGACACATCCTTAGTAACGCACCTGGAAAAATCAGCAGTAAAGAGACTAATATTATTCGAGATGCTTAGAACTGCCACTAGATCCGTTCATCCTAGAATTTCAACTCGTCTCTTTCTAAGAGCCTTATCTTCCAATGCTCCAAAGACTTATGATTTCGAGAATATCAAGCAGCTTGTGGAAGAACCCGACAGCAGCAAAGTTTTAGTCGATGTAAGAGAACCTAGTGAACTGGAGTCATACAAAATGCCAACCTCTATCAACATCCCCTTGCAAAGTGCACCTGGTGCATTAAGCTTGTCTCCAGAAGAGTTCAAAGGCGTTTTCCATTTCCCTAAACCAGAGAAAGACCAAGAACTAATCTTTTTCTGCTTAAAGGGCATTAGAGCTAGTGCAGCTGAAGAATTGGCTAGGTCTTATGGGTATGGTAAAACGGGCGTATACCCTGGATCGATTAACGATTGGCTGCAAAAGGGGGGCGCCGATATTACTCCCAAATAGTTTTATGTTCCAGTTGATAATTATCGCTTTGACATCAAGATTGATATATTATACGGTACGGGGTTATACCTTATGTTTATAGTTTACCTAGCTTTATGAAACTCGAATTGTTTAAATTCTTTACCTAATCTTTTCTTTCTCTTTCTCTCCATAACCTTCTCACGTTGGTTTGCCTTCATATGGTCAAATTTCCACTTCTGAATAACCTTGCGTTTCTCATTCTTCTTTAGATGAAATTTGTTCTTGTTGTCTTTGTTGATTCTTTGCTCATATTCTTTAACAATTTGCTTTTCCAGATCTTTGTTCTTCGCAGTTTGCAATTTTGATCTCATACTTTTCAATTGTTCTTCCATGTCATGTAGTTCATAATCTGAAATTTTAGAGATTAACTTACGATTTTTCAGAATGCCCTCTAACTCTTTAATTTCCTTTTCTCTGTACTCATCCAAAAACTGGTAACGCCGTCTTATTTCTGTTAAGTCGGACGGCTCCCCCGTCGATTTATCAAATCGAACATCCTTATATAAGTTGGGGTTTCTGTTCTGTGGAATATCTAATCCTGGAATCTTTCTAATCTTCGACACTCTCTTCTTTGATGATTGTTCTGTGGGTGCGTGCTTCCTTTTCTTCTTCTTCTCTCCCTTTTTGTCTCTCTTATGGTGGGCTCCATCAGTCCCATTCTCCTCGAAGAAACCTGCATCTTCAGAATCTGTATCAGATTCTGATACCGAATCAGGCTCGCTGCCTTCCTTATCTTCTTCATTCCTCGTTTCTTCCCTGAAGCGTTTCGGCCTTTCTCTAGCTGGAATCCTCACATCTTCCACTTCATCCTCCTCTTCTGACAGAATATCATTTGCTTTCTTCAATGAGCCAAAGGATAACGTTTTCAGTTCTTCGTCAGTTGACTCCTCTTCTTCATCGGTTCTTCTGTTCTTCTTCAGCAAATATTCCAACTCGTCTTCTTGGTCTGATTCCGCATCGTAACCTGGTTTTAAGTTCTTGAAATAGTAAGACATAGCCTTTGACCTACCTAGAGAGCGTGATCCTAAGCCTTAATCCGATTGGACCCCAGGTGTATGTTTATATTAACTCAATCTTAAGCTCATCGCTACAATTTTTCAGACAAAGCGAAAACAGACCATGCAAACTCTTCAACATTCAATCGAACGAATAAAGCATACTGTATGCGTAATACAGAAGGAAATGTATAATACTATTTACTGAAGAAAAGCTGTAATAGGCGTCTTGACATTAATTGAAAATTTTTTTACAAATATTTACAGGTGTTACTAAAGGTATTAGTTGGCTCAACTTTTCTCAATAGTCTCTTTCAAACTTAATTGTCTTGAATGACGATCAAAATAATTTGCCAATTCTTGGAACGTTACTGTTGAAGGATCTATTTCCATTTCTTTCTTGTCCTTGAAGGTGATCCTAACTATTGGGCTATTTTTGGAGTTTGTAGTAAGCACCTCGTTCTGAATTTGTGTACCCTGTATCCTCTGTGCCGGTGGAATTGAACTCAAGAGAAGTCTAGCGGTCTTAGCTGTATTTGATATATGGATATTGTTAGCATTGCATTATTCTTTGTGTCTTACAAATTGAACCTCAAATCGCGACATACCTTCTTTCCCAAACGGATTGAACTTAACGACGACTTTGGCAAAATACTTCGTGATCATAATAAAAATCGGATTAAGCCCTTGCCTCTTAGCTACTATTCATGTCTGAACCATGGTCAGTCAGTCCGTTATTTTATCCAATTTTTTATCTAATTAAGCTAAAAGATGGCATCCTCTTATACGAGTGCCCAAAGGATATCAACAAATGCTTCAAAAGGCAGTATTTAACTTATTTACAATTCATCATGGACGATGTGCCTATTGGACTTGGCTCCTGGAGATTTCTTGCCGGTTTTCAAAAAGCTCAGGTACTGCTCTCGTTTGCTTGATGGACCTTCTTTTGGCACTAGTTTGTAAGTGTCGGACACAAACTTAGAGACATGAAACTTGGTAAATGCTTCTCCATCAAAGACTTCAAAACTGTCATTGGCCCCATCGAATGCTACTAGCATACTCTCTTTGCTGTTCATTTGGACCGATATGAGCTCCTGAAGAAATTGGAAAATTTGTGGATGGGTTTCAGCTAGTTTATCATCCTTGCCTAATGGACGTAACTTAACGTTGGGAACCATGTAACAATCAAGAACACCAAGCCAATCTAGTGCTACAGTCTTGTAGACTGGTGAAACATTATCCTTCTTCGAAAACAGAAGTAGAGTCCTTCGGGAGGAATTCTGAAGGACTGAGCCTAATTTACTTAGGCCATTTAGTCTTTTAACATAGTTTTTGATCCTTGAGATAGCAAAATCAACTATCGGAGTCAATTTTCTCACGCCTTGGTAGAGTTCGTTGGCGTGATTCTTGAGATGGAGTTGCTCTGAACTAGGCTTGGTGACATCGAACTTAGGTGGTCTAAACACCATTAAGGTGGGGAAACCGTGAACCTTATGTTGCGCACAAAGTTTTTTATTCTTTGCTAGATCACAGTTCACAGATGCTACTTGAATTATTCCATCCAGTGCCTTAGCTACTTTTTTCATTGTCCCTTTCAACTGTTGACAATAACCACACCAAGGAGCATAAAACTCCAAAAGTGTGGTGTAGTTCGTCTGATGAATAACTCGTTCAAAACTCTTAGGTGTCAACTCCATTATATGTGGATCGGAGTCATAGAAGTTCTGGCACAGTACCATGTTTTGAAAGCTCACTAGCATGCATATCACCCACCCAGATATCCACATGTTAATAAATCGAAACGCAATGCCTTATAAGGTGGTTCACAGTTGACTGATTTTACAGATGCTTCAGAGGTATACCATACTTTTTAATTCGATGTGCACTATTTTAGGATTGATGATCACATGATTTGATCCAAAGTCCATGCTCGAGGAAAGGCTTGAAAGGACACATCCCTTTAACCACTGAACAGACGTATTACTTGAAAGTTTCATCATTCAGACTTAGCTTATTGAACTTACCACTGGAAGATGTCTACAAAGAGCTCGCCTTATGCTTTTTATGCGTTTTATACGCTCTATAGTACCCTCCACGAAGGAACCCATTTCACAGCATCTTCAACAGATGGTAGTTTATCTTTCGCCGAGATTTGTAACAAGCTATATCCTCACCAAGATATCGATAGTAGTTCAAGTACGTCTTTGTTCATAACGTGGAAGAAAAAAGTAAGGCAGCAATCTGGACACGGAGAGGATTATGCTCTAAGAGGTTGTATTGGGACGTTTGCTAAATTGCCGGTTGTCTCAGGGATAAAGAAGTATTCTTTGATTGCTGCTTTGCAAGACAGAAGATTTCCACCAATAGATAAGAAAGAGCTAAGCCAATTGAAGTGTAGCTGTAACATTCTGCAAGACTTTGAGAAGATTTATGATGGTAAGACCCATGCAGGCGATATTTTCAATTGGGAAATTGGTACACATGGCATCGAGTTATTTTTCAAGCACCCGCAAACAGGTTCAATATGTAGTGCTACCTTCTTGCCTGAAGTGATGCCTGAACAGGGTTGGGATAAGGAGGAGACTTTCCTCAATTTGATTGAGAAGGCTGGCGTATACGCGCATGCCAAAGAGATACTGGAAGACTATAAAAATAGCTTCATCAAAGTTATAAGGTATGAGGGCAAAAAAAGCGCAATATCTTACGACGAGTTTATGGAGCAATTGGGAAAGCTCAACAATGAGCAATGAGGTTTTTTTGGATAGTATATATATAGGAAAAGTTCGAGGATATAAAATAAATGGAGTTAAAGATTTATCGTAATCCTTTCACAATCCACCACGGTAAAGGTGGTATGGAGATGCTTGATTAGTGGCGAAAAGTAATACATCTGCAACGACAGTATTTTGTTTCCTTGATGTTGCATAAACGATCAAATCGGCGACGTCTTCGGCGACCAGCGGTTCGGTGTTTTCATACACTTTACTTGCTTTTTCAGAATCACCTTTGTATCTTACCAAGGAAAACTCAGTCTCGACATTACCAGGATCGACCTCTATAACTCTGATCTTGGTATCGATCAACTCCTTCCTCAAACTTTGAGTGAACGCTCTAACGGCGTGTTTGGTTGCACAATAGATGGACCCCGTAGGATAAGCTTCACGACCAGCCACGGATCCCAAGTTGACGATGTCACCAGCATTTTTGGCTTTGAAGATCGGCAAAATGGCCTGTGTTATGGTAATTAAACCAATGACATTGGTGTTAATCATCCCTTCTATGTCTGACGTTGCAATATCTCCCACTTTGTCAGTTCCGAGAGCTTTGCCAGCATTATTGATCAAGATATCAATATCTTTGAACTCTTTTGGTAACCCCTCGAGGAACGGTTGGATCTTATCAAATTCCGTCACGTCGAGCCTTCCGATATGAACTTTAGCTGCGGGGTAATCCTCAGCTATTTTGTTCTTGATTTCTTGCAGCTTTTCCAGTCTTCTGGCGGCAAGGATCAATTTCACATTACCATTAGCGGCCTCCAAATATTCCAAAGCGGTTGCTTGACCGATACCGGCAGATGCACCAGTGATGAATATGGTCTTTCCAGCTAATCTTTCAGCAGCTTTTCTTCCTTGAGACATTTTTCGACGGTTCGTAACTTTAACTGTTCAATTGAGTATTTTGGAACCGGTCACTCGAAGCGGATACCTACTGATGGTTCGTTGAGTCCCCTTTTATATGTTTTTATCAATGCGATAAGCGTTCTCGGGTATCGAACACCACGGAGCTTTGCACGCCCGTCGGATTTTCGTGGAAGTCGATGGATTCTCGAAAGAAGTCGATTTTTTGAAAGGAGTCGATTGTTGGACACAGCTTCTAGTTGTTTCCTCTATTGATAGTTAAACCATAGACAGTTCAGTCGACTTCTGACGCGTCATTAGGACCGTTCGTAAAATCCTATAATTGAAGCTTCTCTTACCTCAGCAGCAACGATTGTGTTTTTCTATCTCTACCATTTTACTGGTGCCAAGAGATCGGACGTACCCGATAAGCGAGTCAGCAACCATAACTCACAGTCAAAGCAGAAAAGACGGAACTCATCGTAAAAAGACCAATGATGGTCAGAACCTGCATTGAGTCTTTAATAAGTAATAGTAATGGTACGAACAAGCTATCCTAGCGGTTTGGCAATTTGGAATAGGCTTGAAATCCAGGCAGTTGCCTGTAGTGCCGGACGTAATGTCGTCGTATCAAGATATTCAAAAAACTGAACACCTCCACTATTAAGGAAGAGACGCTGGAAGAGCCTTGAGGTTAATCAAGTCGTCGGAACCAGTCCTCTTCAACCGATTCCAGACATCCCGCGTTCTAAGGAGCGTTTCTTAAAAAGAGAGAGGACCGTTGATGACAACAAAAGAACATGTACTGCTCTTAGCCTCTAGCTTCCATCGATTTCCGGGACAGTGTCTTGGGGCAAAGGAATATGTATCGTTTCAGGTGGTGGGCGGGCCAACAAAAGTCAAAAGGCTGGGCGGCTAAACAATCGAAAATGATATGTATATCCTGGACCATTGCGGTGGCCTATTTGCCCGATAGTTAAAGATGCTGCTTAGCACGACGTCATTGCCAGATAAAAGGCCGCTGAATCTCTTGAACAACGACACGCTTATGGACATAAATCAATGCTTTGGAATGACATAAGCTTTAATGAGGGGCCAATGGCTGTATCAAGGTGGTCCGGTCACTCTTGCATCAGCTCCACCGCTTATAAGGAACTCAACTTACAATCTCATATTTCATGGACGGGAACCTCAACTAAGGCAGAATTGCCTTCTGGGCTTCCCAACTTTCTCGATATATACCTCTTGTTTCACAATGGTACCGCATTATTAATGCAAGGTATTCCTCAGTCGATTGAACTCATTCTCTAGATCACTCATGCCCTTCCATAAGCCACAGCTATTGGAAAGGATCTAATATCAAAAAATAATGGACGCAACCGGAATCGAACCGATGACCTCTTCCTTGCAAGGGAAGCGCGCTACCAACTGCGCCATGTGCCCAACAGAACTTGAAATTTTAATGGTTCACAAATTGTGTTATCAATATGTTTTAATGCGTGCTCTGACTAATAACTGATATCCGAGGTCTATCATCTTGTGCTTCGCTAGATTCATTCTTCAAAGTTCATAACAGCTATTAGTTCTTAGATTTTCTGTCGTGGATTTCGGCTTTTATCGCCCAGGTTCTGGAACTCCGCTAAGTTGCCCAATGAAAAACTTTCAGACTCTCTTATATAACCACGATGAACATCAAGTCGCAAGGTTAGCCCATCATCAACAACCAAAGAAGCGAAATCCATCTGTTAGCCATGTCGTTACGTTTAATCTCTCAGTCTACTCGTAGAAACGTTATTGTTGCTCAAAGGGCAGCATATGCTGCCAAGAGAATTTTGAGAACTCCATATTTGCCATTGACTGCCGTCTCCTGCTCTCAGAAGAGAACCTTCGTGACTACTATGACCAGGTGGAATCAGCAATCTGAAAATGTTCGCGACATTCTGAAATCTGAAATTAAGGTTGAATCAGAGGTTGCAGCTGACAACTCCATTCAATCTTTTCAAGAATTCCTTGACAAGAACGGTTTCACCATCGTAGAATCCCCTGGTAGAAATTTGGCTGAGATTGTCAAGAAAACTGATAATGGTGAAACAGTCCACGTTTTTTTCGATGTTGCTCAAGTCGCAAACTTACCTTACGATAGTGCCCTGGCAGAAAATGCCGCTGAGAATGGTGAAAATGCTAACGATGAAGATTACGATTCTCTTTCTGACAATTTTGCTAATGTCAACGTCGTGGTTGTTAAAGACGCGGACCAATCTTCGATCTCCCTAGAGCTGCTAATGAATCTACAGGAAGGTTCGTTTTATGTCGACAGTGTGACTCCTTTCAAAACATCGCAAGAAGCTCTGGATCAATCCGCAGAGGCGGAAGTTAAACGTGACCTAGTTTACCATGGCCCACCATTTTCAAACTTGGATGAAGAACTACAAGAATCTCTCGAGGCTTATCTGGAAAGCAGAGGCATCACGGAAGAGTTATCCTCCTTTATTGGTGCTTTTTCTGAGTTCAAAGAGAACGTCGAATACATTCAATGGTTGAATGAAATGAAGAAATTTTTCAACTAGAACTTGAACGCTTATTCTCCCTACCTTGCACATATTATACCTGTTTCTTTTTGAGTATGTTTTCAAATTTCAGTATATAGCGGTTCTTTTTTGGACTTAAAATTACATATCTTAAATATTTACATGGTCGTTCACACCCAAGTTATTTCAACCCTGCTTTGGCTCATTGAATGTCATCTTGCTCGAAAGAACTCTTTGCGATAACTGCCTCAATGACCAATTCAGTCCCTCAATAACCGCGGGGTCTTGTTCTTTTGTTTCAATCAGTTTAACATACTCCAATAATTTGTCCTTAAGCCTCAAAAGCAATCGTCTTCCCAAGAAATTGTCCCTCTCTGGACCTTCGATGCTGGGCTCTATCTCCTTCAGGTCACTTACCTCTAATCTTTTGGCCAACGTTTTTAAGAGCCTGATAAACTCCAGGAGAACGAACCTGGTAACAGTTAATTGGTCTTTATCGAGGTTTTTTAAATCAAATACACCATGACAAATAGATTTCATGGATTCATTGATTATCAATTTCAACCTAGCTGAACTAACTTTATCATGCGCGTTAGCATTCTTGAATATAGTGACATAAAACTGCCAACTTTTCAAAGGATATACTCGCTGCTTGAATTCCTTTGAATAAACACCTTCATGATCAACAATGAAATTATGACATGCGTCTAAAAGCTTCTCAGCTCTCTCCTCGTCGCTGTTTGTAAATTTTTTGGAAGCCTGCTTTTCAAAAGATCTGTAAATCAGAATGATACTATGCTTTGAAAAAGCGCCAAGAGACTCTAATTCCTCAAATATCTTCAAGCATTCCTCCGAGCAATGCTTTGGATCCTTCTTTATAATGATGTCCATGTACTTATGAGACATGTCAAGATCTATTAGACGCTTATTCTCTGCTTTCATCGTTTGAAAAACCTTAACTCCTAAATCATACTCTCCCGTTTGCAAGCAATTATTTAAAAATAAGCCCACAACATGTTTCGTCAATGGAAATTTGTGTTCGATTGACCAGTGAGAAAGCGGTAACAATGCTAAGCCATTTGGGACCTCTGGAATTGATAATTCATCCATGCCAAAGTCAAAATATTCCTTTAGTGCTGTTAACGCTAAACGCCTGGTTTCCTGATTTTCAGATCTTGCACTTAAAGTCTTGCAAAATTCGAAGAGTAGCTGGGAATCGACGCATCTTGCAGGCATTTTTTCCATGAGTTCGCTAAGAACTTTGCCGAAGAGTTGATCGGTTTTGACTCTTGAACAAGCTCGCAACATCCAGAGATATGTAATCGCATCAGGTTTGATCCCGTTTACTTTCTTTTGGAATAATTCAAACGCTGGTGTTACATCGGTGCAATTGGCAAAGGCGCCCAATGCAGCATTGAACTCAATCTGGCTCAATTTCTCCTGCGATATTAAGCCATCAACAATCCTCATTACTAAAGCTGCAGCTCCTTTAGACACACATTCTTCTTGTTGGGCTAGACCTTTGAAAAGGATGGTATTCGTATATTCATTTGGTGGTATATCCCATTTCTTTCTCCAATTGTACATTTTGATAGCCGATTGGGGGTACTTGAGGTCGTAAAAATAATATTCCATGATTGAGTTCATGGCCGCAGCCCCCTTCTTCTTCGCCAACCGAACTAAAAAGACAGCTTTCTCTACTTGGCCACGTTTTAAAAATTTTTTCACATCATCAGCTATCAGCTTCGAGTCCCTGAGTTGCTCGCCATTGACACCCAGCATTGTGTATAGCATCCTCCGATCCTTGGTCACGGAAAGGAATTTAAGATCTGACTGACTAGTGGGGCCAATTTCAAGCTTTTCAGCATCACTGCTTGAGATACCGTGTTTCTTGTTTAGCAAGTGGATTGCCTGCTGTTTTGAATATGCCGTTTTCCTTAGCTTCTTCAACCGTAAAAGCTTTTTTTCATTTAGCCTGATCAGCTCTTTGGAGCTTTTATTCAACAGCGTGTGCCGTTGCTCAAAACTTTTGAGCTTCTCCCTCACCTGCGAACCACTCACTGGCCCTAGAACATGAAACTGTCGGTAAGAGTTTTTCCAGCCACATTTTAACATCCTACTTCGACGGCTTTTTGTATTATGTGTCATCTTTTGTCAATCATCAGTGCGATGAGCTGCCGTTTTTTTCTCTACCGGCCTTAGTTGGCCTTCATCAGTTTCCTGGATCACGAATCTTTCAGGATATATTCAAGTGAGATAAGACATTAGGAGTTCTCCAATGGTCTAATTTCAATGTTGGAACGCTTTAAAGGACCTATTTTAATAGAGAGAACTTATTTTTTGATTGCAAATGGCCGGCTATCATTGACGGAAAGAAGGGAATGTGCATCGCGAGCCATCAAGTACCTGCTTAAGTTACAGTATACTAAGACGCCGTATTGGAAGTTGTTGCTACTGTCAAGTGAATTGGAACATATAGGAGAGATGGAAACAATACCGACATTAGATAAGAAAAATATGGCGATATGTAAAGCTATAGCTCACGAGTATGCTGACGCGATATCACTGCTTGAATCTGTGCATGTTCCAAGTACCGAGTGTTACCAAAAACTGGAGATGGTGGCCCAACTTCTAGTACTCTCTCGAAATTTCAAGGGCTTGGAGGAATTGGAATATCGTATCACTGGAACTTCTGCAAGTGGCCTGCCGGAACTAGAAGCTGAAGCGCTTCGAAGAATCCAACTGTTAATAAGTTGTGGCTTTTATATGCAGGGAAAGTATTTTGATTTTTGCAGGAGCTTCTTCAAGCTGATAGAAAATGACTCGTGTATTCTGGATACAATCATGCGAGACTATGACGATCAGTTCATTACGTGCGACGAAATTATGCATATCGTTACAGTGTCAGCGGTTGTTTCGATACCTTTCGATAATTATGACGACTTTCTCCGTATTGAAAAGTTGACTAGTTTCAGAGAAAAGTGCCCTAAGCTGGTTCAATGTTTAAAACTGTTGACTAACACGAGCTTCGGTCGTTTCCTAAGAGTTTGGCATGGGATAATCGACGAAAATTGTCATAACAGCCCTCTTCTCATCCAAGGATGGGATTGTGCGCGCTGTATGATGAGAAACAAGATATATTTTTTCTATCTGAGAATATCAAAAAAGCTCGAGATCAGTTACTTATCACGGACCTTGAATATCGAAGAGCCGCTAGTCGAACGAGAACTGCTTCATCTTGTGAAATCAGCACATCTGAACTTCGAAATAATAGGTGATACAATATCATATAAGAATGAGCATTACCTGAAAGGCGTATCGGTCAAATTGATGGAAAATTACGAAACAATCAATCAATCTATTAAATTTCAAAGCGCTGACAACAAGCGTCTCAGGGATAACGTTCAAGGAATGATAATTCATAACAATCGCGGTACTGAAAATAACTGTGAGAGTGCTCCTGAAACTGTTGCAGAGCATACGTTTAGATATAATTTTGACGATGACATGGATGTGGATGAGATTAACGACATAAGTGATGATGAAAGTGCGTCTTTTATCATTGCAAACTGATTTTGAAGTCTTTGCTATACGCTCATAAATAGACTATTTACAGGAGAAATACGTTCTGATGTTAAATTGAATATATATCACTGTTCTAATGGGCTCGTAACATCTTCAGGTATCTTGGTGGAAATGCCATTGAGCATAATGCTTTCAAGGTCTGCGATTTCTTTCGCTGCTTCGACAGTGAGATTGGTATAGCTGTCCAACCCTACGGCTATATCATCTTCTATCCTGATACCGATGTTCCTAAAATAAGATGGGTAGCTTGGTTCGTCAGGAACGTAGATCCCGGGCTCGATTGTTATTACTTGCCCAACTTGAAGTGCCTCACTTCTAGAGACATCTGGGACGTCATGTACATCTAGTCCCAAATGATGACCGATGTAATGAGGGTAAAGCTTATTGACATCCCATTTCTGAATGCCGTTGAACCCAACATTCCTGAGTTCCATTTTCATAAAATCCAAGCTCTTTTCATGGATATCGTGAATTGAGTAGCCACTCGACGCATTACAAAGTTCGATACATTTCCTCTGAACATTCAAAACGGCCTCATAGAGATCCTTCTGCGGCTGACTGAATTTCCCACCCACCGGCCAGGTTCGCGATATGTCGGAACAGTATCCACCCAGGGAACCGGCTGCATCGACGAGAACCATTTCATCGTCATACATCACGTCATCGTTCCTCGTGTAATGAATGCATAAAGCATTCGACCCAGCTGCTACAACAGGGAGATAAGCTGGTTTGTCACAACCGCCAGAAATAAATTTGTACTCAAGAAAAGCTCCTAAAGTTCTTTCATTTCTGAATCGTTGAGCAAACGCTTGGTTAAAAGCTCGACCGGAAACTTGACCTGCCTTTCTCATTACTCGTAACTCTGCAGACGATTTGGTTTTTCTCAACTCAGAGACCAACTTATTAAGTCCGCGAATCCTTTTGCTGGAACCAGACTGCCTAATAATATCATGGATTGTTTGATGGCCGTTTGATGTTGTCTGTATTGTAAAAAAGGTACTAAACATAGCGGAGTTGTCAACGCTAGTTTTGTCCTTTGGAAAATCGAAGTAAAGATACTTGTTCCTATTCATTATTTTGGTCAAATACAGGGGCAAAATGGAAGATTCTGCGGCTTCGTCTGCATTAAATATCTCCTTGGCACCATCAACGCCAGTCCTGAAACCCTCCCATTGCTCAGCAAATGAGTCCTTAGGCGGGACAATCATGTGAAGAACAACGTCATCTAGGTTCTCGGTCGTTTTCTCAAGAACCATGACAGAGTCAGGCTCATTCCACCCAGTTAAATAGAAGAGATTATTACTCTGTTGAAAGGGATAGAACACTGCGCCAGATGCATATTTGACTTGGCTACCAGCAATTATGGCACAGCTTTTCGCCGGCAGCTTCTGAGCCAGCTTCATTCTCCTTTCATGGTATTCCAACGCAGTTATACCTGGAGTTAATTCTCCAGGCTTCAACAAATTCGGTCTTGTCTCATGTATAGCTTGACCCGCTTGAATGGGTAATCGCTTCCTGTTACAAAGTGACCGACTAGGGGAAAGCAAACATAGTGACTGAATGGCAGGCCTCAATGGGGCCGTCCGCAAATCTCGTAATGCTAACATCTGTCACAATTACCCTCTCAAACTCCTGTCGCTTTCCAGAGAGAATTAGACATTTAAGTTATATAGATACCTATTTGGAAACTTGGGATAAGCCGAAGTTCGCCGTTTCTGAATATTTTATCTCAAATTTAAAAACTCGCGAATGCAATTAGAAGACAGGACTCACCATCAAATGCAAACATTTATATTGGAGCATTATGTTGTTGTAGCGCCAAATTCCCATCGAAAGTCTACCAGAAATTAAAGCCATTCCATACCTTTGCGGGGCAAGATCGTGTTATTCCTCCGATGAGAATAGAGTGCCGAACGTCATTCAGCAGAGAGGATAGCGCATTGGTTGTGGTGTTTGGACTCTCCTCGCTGACTTCAACTCGAGCAGAGTTTGGTTGAGTTTGGAGTGCGGTAGTTCGAAACGGAGATCTGGATCGACGACGCAAAGTACCGAATAACCCGAATATAATGGATGTGTATTAGAAGCTTATTAGAAGTTACCATCGCTAAGCTCCGAGCATACTGGACAAATAACGCTTTTCATTAGGGGAAATTATGGTGGCCGTAGCCGCCCTTTATTCTTCTCGATTGCCATTGTAAGCTGTTGCAATAGACTGGGGCAGATGTGGGAAGAGAGGTAACGACACACCAAAAATACGCTTAATTTGTATCTGGTAACTGAAATCAGCTCGAATCTATACTAAGATTGGCCTTTGCCATCTTGATTTCGCGTGCATCACACGGCTCAAATGACTTTGTGTTAACAACAAAGAAGACTTTGGCTTATCCCAAACCCGCTTCAGGCATCTAGTAACTTAGATGGCTTCTTGTAACTTTTCATATAGCTGTGGACTTGAGCAACTTCGGAATCGTGCCTAATGTTTCCGCTATCAAATCTCCTTCATTTTCCATTCATTGACTTAATCAATTTTTTGTCTTAAAGAAATGAAGTGTGTCATAATACCATGCAAGGTTTACTGATCAATCACTTCAACACGAGTAATGTCTCAACTGCAATTAGTGAGCGCTTAGACTGTTTCTCTCAACATGAAAAATATGGCTGGTATTATTCAATAGCTAGAAAACCTAATTAGAAAAGATTTATCTGAGGTAAAAGACGCACCTATGATTACGAAGTGGACTAAAATTTCTTTGTGGTCGGTATTATGGGAAGATCACCATACGCTTCTTAGGGATTTTTTAGAGACACTTATTTTCCGAATCTTCTTAGGTGTTTCATTGACAGCTACACTTCTCATGTCCACTGTATCATTCATGATTGAACTATCTGTGTCATTTAGATATTGGTCAAGATTGACGTGTTTACGCTTTCCCCTTAAAGGAGACCTGTCCAGGGTGGTCATGGTGTCTGCAATTTCGAGTGACTGCAGATCACATATAGGAGGTAAGGAAGCAACACATTTGTTTCTCAACTCTTTAATCTCTTTAAGCCATCCATCGATTTGACTCCTAGACTCACCGAGAACGTCCATGAAACACTGGTGTGCATTTGACGAGTTGTAACAAAACAGCCAGGCATATTTTTGGTTGAACTTCAATTCGCCTAGATCGGGGGTGATAATACCGGGCCAGTCGACAATGACTGAACTCTGACCAAACTTACCTGTCTGGCTGCTGTTTCTTTTCTGCTCCCTGTTTACAGCCAGTATCTCATCCTGGAATAGAGTATTTATACAAAAGCCCACCCTTTCTTCAAGTTCTTCATCCAGATTCATCCTACCCAGTATCTTTTCGGTAAACATGCTTATCGAAGGGGGGAATGAGCGGTTACGAGCCAGAAATCGGTAACATTTTCTGAGCATCAGCAAATCTTTGAACTCTGAACTTTCAATATTAAGTTGAGGGCCGTACGCGCATGACAAACACCTTTCAATTGACGCTCCCCGTGAGTTACCATAACAGATTCCGTGTACCCGTTTCCTGCATTCCTTACAACTTTTCAACGTGGTTGATTCCTCTGGGCAATCCATGCCGCACTCGCACCGAATGATAGATTTACTGCTCGTAACTGCCTGGGTTGGTTGTAGGTTTGGCTGCGAGGATTTTAGGATATCTCCTAAAATATTGGTGGTTTGACTGTTCGCGTGGTTCTCGTTATTATTCTTCGCTTGTGGATCGTAGTTAATCTCTTTTTCAACCAGGTCGAACGGATCGATACTGAGCAAGTCGTTCGAGTCCATGCTTGAATCGCATTCGGCGGCAGACAGAACCTTAAGGGATATTTTGTGATGCTTAGTGTCTAATGAGCCTACAGAATATGTCTCTAGGTCTGTGGACGAAGGGACTCTCACAACTGCGGGCTTTTCATAAGTGGCATCTTTGAACAGATACGGCTGGTAATTTGCAGGTGCTTTTTCATTGAACATAAGTCTCAGAGTAAGAAATTTCTTTTGTGGCAATGGCTCGAGGGATTGAGTTATGATTATAAATCTTCTCATTAGCTGTTGGGCCATTTTTCTCGAGTCCAACAGTGAAATGCTTGTGGTCTCATTTTCATTGCTGGTCCCAACCTTCATTTGAAGATTATCGCCTTCGTCGTATTCGAACAGAAACGTATAGTTTTCAAGCAGATCCGTCGGGTCATCTTCATTCAGGAAAATACCAAGACTCAAAGCTTTGAGGTATTTCAACTTAATGGATTGGAAGACTCCTTTTTCTAGCCAGTTCAGAAGCAAGTCTGCCTCGGTAGATTTTCCACGCACCAATGTTTTTATCTTGATCGAATTGGTCTGAGACCCGTTCAGCTTCTTGTAGTTCTTCTCTACTTTCTCTGGAACAAACCGCTGATCAACAAAACTATCATCCGGAAATAGACCTCTTAAGAATGCAAGACAACCAAAGGACATGGTCAGCATAGTCTGAATCAATTTCTGCGACTGCTCGGTTGTCAGTTCTGCCTTAGTAGTGACAGAAGCTTTTGTCTGATTGGCGACTAGTTGACGAGTTGACATGACTCAATAGTTGTTCGTAGATATATCTATTCTTGTGTGTTCAATAAATCAAAGCTATGTCTTCAACATATGCATGCTATGTGTTCATTTGCCACTTTTAAATAGAGTTACGATTTAGCCGCCAACGTCTACTCCGAACTTACGTCAAATGTGATATATCACGTGCGCGTAAAACTGATGACAATGGGTTTGATCACAGCCATTGTTAATCAACAACGGCAATGGTAGCAAGTGTATATCAAGTTTTCCTTTTAGAGAAGCTCGCAAGGGATTGACTAAATATCTGAGCAATCATCGAAACCTGCCAGGTCCCCAAGAATATAATTAGCGACGTCTTTTATATTCTTCAAACTTCTTAGCGGTATTGGCGGCTAATGACGCGCTGATGTCGATTTAGAAGCCAAGAAGAGTACCTTGAAAGGGATAGTGGATGGTTCTTCTTCAAGTGATCGTGTTGGAAACATTTATCTGATATGTGCAAATCACAGCACATATCAGAAGGGTCGGTCGACATCAAAGAGAAAGGTTCAGCACTTGACAGGACTCCTTGATGGCATGTATTGAGATAGTACACTCCCAGGCATGATAACACAAGAATTCTCATAAATTTCCTTTAAAGATGCCATCTCTCCAGGCTTGGCAAGCTGATCTAGTCTAATAACCTTTGAGACAGTTTTAGTATGTGCCAACGAAGTCTATATTGAAAAGCTTAGAAACTGCAGACTTTATCAAGAACCTCTAACCCTAGAATGCTAAGGTCTACGGCTCTACCAAGGGCAAAGAAGTCGGAGGGTAGGAAACATCAGGTTCAATTAAACATCCGGAATAGGTGCACAACACTTGAGATTGCTTAGTGGTTTTACTCTGATGGCAGTTCCCTTATCTTATGAGCTTGTAACGACTCTCATGAGTTTGGTAATCAACAACTGTGTGAATTTAACCCCAGTGGCCTTACTGGGTCATTTTGGCCGAGTTAGGCTTTTACCCGGCAGGGTGACTCTACGCGGAGATACCTATTCAGCCCTTCATTGCGAGAAACTGGAGACTTCTGCCTTGGCCCGTTCAACGAACCTGATAAGGAATTTCGACAAAACGTCAATAACATTTATGGCAGCTACCGCATAATCCCTTTACTTATTATATTTTTTCGACTTTTATCCAAGGTTCACATATCACTATTTTCCGTCTTTACACATCTTTTGTATTCCTCAACGTGTGCAACTGAGGCGACTGCAAAGGTAAGAGGTGAATTCAACATTATCTTGTTTTTGTAAGTACTATATGATGGCAGAATCATCCAACTCCATAAGCTCCAAAGACGTGTCGTCTACGGTTTCATTATACGAGCCCTCTTCGAACACTGATCTGCTAGATAATCTATCCACAAGGGCCGTCTACGAGATGGATCCGGAGGATAGTATATCGAGACCACTATCCAGGGGGTCGGTGACGTCTGGTGTATCCATGATGGCCACTAAAGATGGCATCGAAGGGGAAAAGGTGAAAAGACTTGGGATCCCTCAGTACTCGTTGAATATTTTGAACTCTATGGCCCATAACCAATACAAAAAATTACACAATCATTCGCATTCACATATATCTTTGAACAAAAACCATGGAAATGGGTCACATGCTATAGAGGAACCATTGATAAATGGTAAGTTTAGCATGTACCCCGACTCGCCCAATTCACCACCCATGACACTTCGTGAAAAGATGCGTTTGTTGAACCACGACAGACATTTGCCCTCGTCAAATAACTGCTCATCAGATAATCTAGATGAGCCCTCCGTCTATGGGAAAAATACCAGTCGCCACTACGAACTTTATTCAAATGATAACGACGGTAATCTGTTAGCTGTTCACGGCCCCCGTAGCGGAGCCAGTGATATAGAAAGTAACGTCAGTACAGTCGGTGACGATGCGTCTTTCTCTCAAAATCTAAGAAATCTGTCGCCGGCTATCGGTGTACTGGATAAGGGACATGGTAAGGAATGATGATCTCCCTTCGAAGGTTAAAGTTTGGGTTCTCAATGTTTGTTCCGTTGTAATTTCAACCCAAAGAAAAACCTAGAGAACAGGGTATAATGGACAGCTTTGTGTATAAGTTCTTTTACGCGTGCAACTTAATAGTTTAAGTTAAATCAAATGGGCGTTGCCCCTAAGATGCTTAGAATCTAATGATGGCATTTCAATTCAAGAACAGCTATTGTTGAGGCTGTTGTTCTGTAGGCGTAGATCTTTTTATTATCCTCGAGTTGGCTTCGTAGTGTTGCGCTTGTTGTCAAGATGATTAAACCTTCAAGAGTCGCAAAACCGAAGCTTGGAATTACCCTAAACTGTGCGTAATCACCTCAGTACTCTGAAATGCTTCATGAAATACTAGATGTTGACGGACAATTCAGTTTACTTTTTGCTCGTTTCAACAGCGAATGATTGTACGCCGTTTTTTTGTCAGTTTTCGGTTTTTGTCCTTAAAATTACACTCTGAATTTTACTTCAGTTTGGAAACTGAATAGGGAAGAGAGCTGATTTCTACGGGCAATGATAAGATCTGTAAGGAATTGGAAGCAGTTGAAGCCTCTTTGGTCTTCAATAAGCTGTAGCCCTTTGAGAAGCGTTATTGCAGTTAGATGTATAAGCGAAAAAGCACAGCAAACTTTTACCAAACTATCAGATGAAAATGATCCTCAAAGAGACGCTTTCTTTAAATATTCATGGGGTTCTTGGTTGAAAAACGACAAGTTGGAAAAGGAGAAAAGGGTAACAAGGTTCTCCATTGAGGGTTTGACTGATGTTCTCAACGATTTGTATGCGCAGTCAAGAGAGCTATCAAAGACGACAAAGGAGGGCCAAATTCTGCCACCGACTTATAACGCCAATCTAACAGTTTCTTTGCCTCATAATACGAACGTGAAAGCTGTTGGCACGATCAATCCAAATGAAAAAGTTAGAATAACTAGTATGGCCAGTATTCATGAGGGGAAGCATCATAGAATTTACAAGGTCGAAACAAACTTGGGTAAAGCTTTTGTTCTAAGAGTTCCATATGCATTGGATAATGAGAATACCATTTCTCATAGATTGAAAAGTGAAGTTGCTACTCTGGACTTCGTGGATCTAAAATTAGGGTTAAAAGTTCCAAAGGTTTTCGTCTACGGTGTCAATTCGCTGAATCCGGTAAGGCAACCTTTCATCTTACAGGAATATATCGATGGTCAGCTGTTGATGAGAGACTGGAGTCCTTTAGCTGAAAACGCGCCTGACGGAAAACCGGATGAGTCGTCAAAGAAAGTCATTGAAAAATTATCTGATTTACAGAAGACTCTGCTCTCAATGGAATTTAACGAATTTGGCTCACTCTATTTTGCAAAGGACTACAATGAGTCAGAAAAACCAGCCTACGATGGTGAATCAAATCCAGATTTACAAGGCAGGTGGAGAATTGGCCCAACGGTTGAGAGATGCTTTTGGAGGCAGAAGTCAGCTTTAAAGAAAGATGAACAACGCAAGTTTCTGGGCCCCTGGTCTCTTAATTCGCCAATGGATATTATCAAGAATACTGGTCTGATTGAAGCTGAGAACGCTAGAGCAAGATTGGCATTAAAGGAAGCTGGATCGTCTTCAGAAGCAGTTAGTGAGAGCTTATTGAAAGAGCAGATCACTACTTTCAGCAACTTGGCCAAGTTAGCTCCGTATCTCTTCGATCCAAACACCCGCGCTATTCCAAATATCAAGGATCTTTTGAAGCCCAGATTAAGTCATCCAGACTTAGATCCTTTAAACGTGATTATATCTTCGGACAAAGAGGGCACACCTTATCTTTTGGATTTTGAGGGAACTTCCATTAAGCCATTCATCATACAAAACGCTCCTCAATTTGTGGCATATGACGGACTGAAAATTTACAATTTGAAAGAGGACGTCCCAGATTATGAAAAACTATCAGAAGCAGAGAAAGTACAGTATGATTTCATGTACAAGAGAACGCGTAATCAATATCTATGGGAATCGGCCCTCAATGACAGGTTGCCCAACTTGATATCTGCCGTTGCACCTCCTGTCAAATTGCTGAGAAGTCCATACACTGCAGCAGTTGAAAGGAAGATTGATGAGGAATATCTGCTGATTGATGAAGCGTTGATCCAATTGAAGGAAGTATGGGAAATTTTGGCCAAGAATGATCTCGTTGCCAACAAATATCCGCTGGAGTTCACGAAAGAGCAAATCGATAAACACACGAGGGATCTGAATGCTTTCCATGAGAAGCTTATTTCCACACCGTTCGCAGCCACTCGAGGATGGATTCCGCAGGACATGTTTGAGAATTTAGTCAAAGCAGGCGTCCTTGTCAAGGAAAAGGACGGAGACTATACTATCAAGCAACAAAATGCAGCTTGAATGATCAGTTCTTTTGTAGGTTAAACACTATATATATATCATACCAAAAACTGTTATGTCAACCTTGCTAGAGTTTAATTTGTAGATATCCATAGGAATCAACCTATGGCAAACTTGGCCGGAAACTTTTAGGAAAATAGCATTCAATCACAAAAACGTTAAAGCTGATAAGTATACAGAGGCTTATAGTTACGAGCTGTGAGATTGATTCAACTTACATGACCACAATTACAAAAATTTACGGTGTTTATCTGGTTAAAATACCCATCAGGATACACGATAAGCAATTAATTATTCTACAACGCATCTAATCTTAAACTTGAGTTTGAGGCCGCAAACTGGGTCTTTAAGAAACTTTTCCCATTCAGCTGCTCCCAAAGAAGGTGAACTAAACTGCACCAAATAAATTAAGGATAAGATCGATGCAGTATAATCTATTGCGTGAAAGTATGACCGTTCCTTCCGAACGAGCAAGCTTACGATGAATGATGATATGTGCATAAGCTTGGAAAACGCAGCTTGAATTCTATGGAAGTCAGTAGCTGTCGCAAAGTCTAGAATGATCATTAGCAGGGCCTTATATCGTGCCACTCTAAGCTTTTTGCTTCTATGTTGTTGCCGATTTATGAAGCTTTGCGTCCGCCCAACAACATGAAACTAATGACTTTTAAATGACCTTTAACTATTCTCTCTCAGGAACGTGATTGGAATCAATCAACAAAAAATATCCAAGCACTTTTAGAAAATTCATCAAAACTTCTTGGGCCCGCCATTGATTGTTTCAGCCAAGTCGAGGTCAACAACTTTCAATAAACTGAAGTTTGAGTTCTTATTGCTTAAATTCTCAGATTCAGTGAAACAAGGTGATTGAGAAACAGCACAACTATTTGAATCTAAATCGGACATCGTTATGCAATTTCGAGCTGAATAATGCAGGACTCTGTTCGAGCTTTGCCAGATCATCCATAATGCCGTGACAGTATTAAAAAATTCGATCTGAAGGTAATTCTATCAACGCTAATTTTCAGATAAAATGTTTGATAGAAATACATACAGGAGACTGGGACCCCTGTATGGCAAAAATTACCTGGATCTTTTGCAGAAGGAATTTCCCAAAGAAGTCAATCCTTTCATCCTCGAAATTGAGTTTCAAAAAAGGCTGATGATCCTAATGGCACATAGAGATCGAAGAGGCCTTGATGAGAATGAATATTTCTATTGATATTGTCCTGTCTTCTAATGCCACTATTTGTTCTATTAAAGAATTTACTACAACAAGCATTGCGAGGAAACTTCGGTACCTTGGTTACATATACATGAACAAACAAGAGCTTGAGAGTGAACGAAAGCAGCTAAGGAAAATTGCAGTGTTGAGATTCTTCATGACAACACAAGCGAAAACCATGACTGACATCGAAATTATCGGTAGCTTATATAATTATTGTGAGATGATCGAGCGACACTTGATGAGCGTTATATCAAAGCATGGGATGTCCAATATTGTTACGTTACTCTGAATTCCTGTACAAAGCTTCCTAAAAATGGTCAGTATATTGAGAGTATCGAGTTGTTCAAGCTGGCTTTAAAAGAGGTTATAAGCCAAAACTACGGAGATAAGGCGAAGCTTCAGATAGCATCACAATGCATTCATATTAAGAATGAAGATATTTGCTGGAGCACAAGTGATATATAAGAGAATGAAAGCTCAAGACAAAGAGTCGCCTTTAACTCAACTGCTAATTGCTCAGAATCCATCTCCGTAACCAAAAAGATATGCAGCTTTGCTGGAAACCTGAGAAATACTCGCGGGGTCAATCTATATCTGTCGATGAGATTGCACAAAGTAAAAGCAGCCAAGAAGCTGAAGGCGACCCTGAACAAATAGAACTGCTAAGTGGGTGCTCCAATGAGCTCGTGTTGACAATGAGAAACCAAAAGAAAATAACAGAACTCCTGACGGAAACAGCCGTATTTCAAGATACTGAAGTGGAAGAGCTGCTTGTCAGTTCAGCAATTTCATCCTCCGAACTACCCAAGGGTTCTACTTGAGATTCTGCGACCGGTCATTGACCAGACTGGAAACCACGTTCGATGAACGCCAGCCAAACATAATCTTACTGAAACAAGAATTGGAGATAATTGCAAAGCTCAGTTGGAATGAGGGTGTGAGATCAATTACTAAAGGTGATAAAATTGCAGGGGCAAGGGCAATTTTATCACCTTGGTTCGTTAACGAAGCATTGGAAAGATTTATGGAGATCTCTTGCGTCAACAGCTAACATGGAGAGCTTGTATGTGAACTGTGTTCTAAACTGTGGTGATGCATGACTAGCGAGCACGCGATAACCATAAACGCTGCTAAAGCTTCGACTCCTGGAGGAGCCACCAGAAGTCAATTAAACAAGTCTCATGTGTGTATGGGTTGTCATTGGTGAATCAGAACTTGGAAAGATGCCCAAATCCACGAGCGGAAAGAAGCGAACTTTAGGTCATTCCTAGCCGTCCTGATATATTGGAAATCAGCAGTTAGTTTGGGCCCTCACCTCTATGCTGCAAATAATTAATTAATGATTTAGTTCTTTTGGCGGCACGTGAAAATTTTTCGCCAACTTCTTTACTTTTTGAAATGCCACAATTTTCCCGTTTACTTTGGCGCTTTGGCTAATATCAGGCCTAATTTACCATTCTCATGAGTCAGCTGAAAAAATTCAAACATCTTATAAAAACCAATTACTTTTATAGTCATTCAAAGCTTCTGATTTTTTCTCTTCCTTAGTTGGCACAGTTGTTAGTTGATTTTGTCTTAGGCGTAAGTGACAACCATACTAAACGTGACACAATGTCTGCTCTAGATATTAATAACTTGCAGAATACCTTTCAAAATGCCATCAATTTGTCGGGCTCGACGGGTGCAGTTTCTACTTCCCCAACTCAATCCTTTATGGACACTCTTCCTCGTCGTATGAGCACTTCGAAGCACGCCAAAACACTTAAACCATTCTCCACTGGTGACATGAAAATTTTGTTACTGGAAAATGTTAACGAGACAGCTGTTGCTATTTTCAAGGAACAGGGCTATCAAGTTGAGTTCTATAAATCATCACTTCCAGAAGAAGAGTTGATCAAAAAGATCGAAGACGTTCATGCAATTGGGATCAGATCCAAGACTAAACTGACGTCTGCTGTGCTAAAACATGCTAAAAACCTAGTTGTAGTCGGCTGTTTCTGTATTGGTACGAACCAAGTTGATCTTGAGTATGCTACAACCAACGGTATTGCTGTATTCAACTCTCCATTTTCCAACTCTAGATCCGTTGCCGAATTGGTAATTGCTGAGATTATCAGCTTGGCCAGACAGTTGGGAGACAGATCAATTGAATTACACACCGGTACGTGGAACAAGGTTTCTCACAAGTGTTGGGAAGTCAGAGGTAAGACCTTAGGTATCATCGGTTATGGTCACATTGGTTCCCAATTGTCCGTTCTAGCAGAAGCCATGGGTATGCACGTGTACTATTATGACACTGTTACAATCATGGCTCTTGGTACCGCAAAGCAAGTTCCTACGTTAGATGAATTGCTCAAGAAGTCCGATTTTGTTACATGTCACGTTCCGGCCACTCCAGAGACTAAAAACATGTTGTCCGCCCCACAATTCGCTGCCATGAAAGATGGCGCTTATGTCATCAACGCTTCAAGAGGTACGGTTATTGACATTCCTGCCCTAGTACAAGCATGTAAGGCTAACAAGATTGCTGGTGCGGCATTGGATGTGTATCCAAATGAACCAGGTAAAAACGGTGCTGGCGCTTTCAATGACGACCTGAACAGTTGGACCTCCGAACTTGTCTCGTTGCCTAACATTATCTTAACTCCACACATCGGTGGTTCAACTGAGGAGGCTCAAAGTGCAATTGGTATCGAAGTTGCCACTTCATTGACCAAATACATCAACGAAGGAAACTCTGTAGGATCAGTGAACTTCCCAGAGGTTTCTTTGAGATCTCTAGACTACGATCAAGAAAACACCGTTCGTGTGTTGTACATTCATCACAACGTTCCAGGTGTTCTGAAAACTGTCAACAACATCTTATCGAACCACAACATTGAAAAACAATTCTCAGATTCCAATGGAGACATCGCTTATCTAATGGCTGATATTTCAAATGTAAATCAAAGCGATATCAAGGACATCTATACTGAATTGAATCAAACCGCTTCAAAAATCTCTATCAGATTGCTATATTAGGAACTGCTAGGAAACACATTGGGGTTTACCGACCCGAACTAAGTACACATATAAAAACATCATAAGAGTCTATAGAATGAAAATGATGGTAAATTAGCTCAACTCGACTGTTATCCATTAGTTGAATAATACTTTTCAGTTCGATATGTATGTAATTAGAGTACGGGTAACAAAAACCAAAGTCATATATAACGAATGTCTGCACTTATATCTCGGTGGCAAAAAGGAAGAGCGTTTAAAATAAGGTGAACTAAGGAAGTATCATCGACCTTTTTATTCCGTTACAGGGCTAAAGTCGAATAATAACATATTTTGAGCTGCTCAGACGGTTCTCAATACAATTGGATTGCTCTTCTTAACCGAACTATGTCATTGACAACAGCAGCCCCCTTATTGGCGCTGTTGAAGGAAGACGATGATTCCGTCAAAAGTTACGCTTTAAGATCTATAAACGATGTTGTTGATGAGTTGTGGTCCGAGATTTCGAACGGTATTACAGAGATCGAGGCTCTGTATGATGACGGCACTTTTTCGGACCGCCAAATGGCCGCATTGATTGCATCTAAGGTCTATTATAATCTTGGAGAGTATGAATCGGCAGTGAAATACGCTTTGGCAGCTGGCAATTGCTTCAATTTTGATGAAAAGTCACAGTACGTGGAAACAATTGTCTCACAGAGCATTGAAATGTATATTAAGAAATCCAAGGAGATCTATGAATCAAGGGAGAGTAAAGTTGAGACTGACGAAAAGTTGAAGGCTATCTTTGAGAAAATGATATCAAAGTGTGTGGATGCGGGCGAGTACAAATTGGCGCTGGGGATTGCATTGGAAGCGTTCAGATTAGATTTAGTGAATAACATACTGAATTCAAGATTAGAGAACGATACGGAATCCAATGCTCTCAAGTTGATCAATTACGTCTTGACTGCTACTACCACTATTGTGGGTAATAGCAGCTTCAAAGCAAGCATTTTGAAATCCTTATTTGACATCGCGACCTCCATGAAGACGCCGGACTATTTTACGATCTCTAAGGTGGTGGTGAATCTGAATGACGCCACGCTTGCTATTAGCCTATTCGAAAAATTGAGCAGCAGTGAAAACATTCAAGTATCTTACCAAATAGCATTTGATATGGTTTCTTCAGGCTCTCAAGAATTATTGGGCACGCTGGTAAGCGAACTAACTGACAAAGGATATGACTCGAGATTGTTAGACATCCTCTCTGGTCTACCGACATGTGATTATTACAACACCTTTTTGTTCAACAACAAAAACATCGACATAGGTCTGTTGAATAAATCAAAATCCTCTCTTGATGGTAAGTTTTCTTTATTCCACACTGCAGTGAGTGTAGCTAATGGGTTCATGCATGCAGGAACCACCGATAACACCTTTATAAGAACGAATTTGACATGGCTTGGAAAAGCTCAAAACTGGGCCAAATTTACAGCAACAGCTTCATTAGGTGTTATTCACAGAGGAAATCTTTCTGATGGTAGGAAGGTAATGGGTCCATATTTACCTGGTAGCCGCTCTACTTCCCGTTATATCAAGGGAGGTTCATTATACGGTTTGGGTTTAATATATGCTGGTTTTGGCAGGGACATTATAGATTATTTGAAATCGCACATCGTAGAGAATAGTGCCGCCACCGGTGACGAAGATATCGATGTTCTCCTGCACGGTGCATCGCTGGGTATTGGGTTGGCGGCTATGGGATCTGCAAGCAACGATGTTTATGAATCATTAAAAGAAGTGCTTTACAACGATTCAGCAGTATCAGGCGAGGCAGCAGCTATGGCAATGGGGCTAACCATGTTAGGTACTGGTAACGAAGCTGCCATCCATGACATGCTAACATACGCGCAAGAGACGCAGCATGGTAATATTACGCGTGGTTTAGCAGTAGGGCTGTCATTAATCAATTATGGCCGTCAGGAAACTGCCGATAAATTGATATCAAGCATGTTGAACAGCGAAGAATCTCTTCTTCGTTACGGAGGTGCCTTTACGATCGCTTTAGCTTACGCTGGAACAGGTAATAACAAGGCAGTGAAAAAATTGCTTCACATTGCTGTGTCCGACTCCAATGACGATGTTAGAAGGGCAGCCGTAATTGCATTAGGTTTCGTTTTACTCCGTGACTACACCACCGTTCCAAGAATTGTTGAGTTATTGTCGAAATCGCACAATGCCCATGTTAGGTGCGGGACTGCCTTTGCCTTAGGTATCGCCTGTGCTGGTAGAGTATTACCTTCCGCAATCGATGTTTTAGAACCTTTGACCAAGGACCCTGTCGACTTTGTTCGTCAGGCAGCCATGATTGCATTATCCATGATTTTGATTCAACAGACGGAAAAGTTGAACCCCAAAGTGGCCGAAGTTAACCAAAATTTCTTGAACGTTATAACAAATAAACATCAAGAGGGTTTGGCTAAGTTTGGTGCATGTATTGCACAAGGTATTATGAATGCTGGTGGGCGCAATGTGACCATTCACCTAGAAAATACCGAGATGGGAACTCTCGACGCGAAGGCCATCGTAGGTTTGGCTATGTTCTCACAATTCTGGTACTGGTTTCCTCTTGCTCATTTTCTGTCATTGTCATTCACCCCCACTACCATAATTGGGGTTCGTGGATCAGACCTTAACATCCCTAAGTTTGAGCTGAACTGTCATGCCAAGCAGGATATTTTTAGTTATCCGAAGATGTATGAGGAGGCCGCAGACAAAGAGATCGAAAAAGTGGCTACAGCGGTTCTATCAACCACTGCTAGGGCAAAGGCAAGAGCAAAGAAGTCCAAGAAGGACAAGGAGATTGTTGAAGGTGAAAAGACAAATGTTTCCGAAGACAAGCAGGTTCCTGCTAAAGAGGAAGAATCGAAAGAAAAAGAAGAAGAGATCTCTAAGATCAAGTACTCCTCCAAACCTTATAAAGTTGAAAACATGTCTCGTGTGTTGCCCCAGCAGGCAAGGTATATCTCCTTCAATAAAGATGACCGTTTTGTTCCAATCCGCAAATATAAGGGTGGTAATGACGTGATTGTTCTAACGGACAAGAAACCAGGCGAACCAGTTGAATTGATAGAGACCGTGAGACAAAGTAAAGATGTTAATGCTCCCTTGCCAACACCCTTCAAGGTCGAAGATGAATTAGATTTCCCAAATATATAATGTACACCAAGTAAAATCAGGTCATATAATGTTAAAATTTGAAAAGAAACAAATAATGAAATTTGGCATGACGAAAATCGCCGAATCCCAAACATTTTCGACGCTTTGAGTTTATGCAACTATGTAATTATGTAAATCTTCCAAGAGCCCCATCGACGAGATCCTTATGATCTTCTGAAATGTGACCTTCTTTGATTTGGTGCTTCCTTCTACGGGAAGCTTTCTCCTTTTCAATTTGTCGTTGGACCCTAACCTTCCTTTCGTCAACAACGTTACGAGTCTTCTTACGTAAAAATGAACGCAGTCCTGAGTTTTTGCCTTTGACATCAGGCTGGACTTCGGGTATGTCCTTGTTGAACTTCCCCTTATCGAGAGACTCGTTGGTAATTTGAGCTAAGTCTTTTGCTGTTAATCTTTGCCTGGGGGCGTTCTTGTCTACTGTTCCTATTACATTAGGATCCAGTGTAATGGTATCAGCTGGCAGTTTGTTCAATAGCGTCCTAACTTCTTGCTCCTGCCTCTGTTTCTTTGTCTCGAAAGGATTAACTTCCAGAGCATCGTAGTTCGCCTCCCCTGCACCTGGTATGATCAAATTAGTCACACCGTCGTTGTGACCCGTTCCCAAAAGATCTTCAAATGGCACGAACTGCATGTTACTTATCTTATTACCAGGAATTAGATGAGACATATAAGGTGTGTTCCTATTATTCCTGCCCATCGATCCAAAGCATGGCTTATGTTCGGCTCCGGCCCTGAGGGCGTTATTCCATATAGTGATATGAGGACCTCGAGATACGGCAATAAGACCTGTATCTGATATGGCAATATTGGATGCTGGTGTTGGGAGGTTTTCGATTGTATGCAGCTCCCTGAAGTTTCTTATATCCCAGATTTTCATCGATCTATCAGCACCGGTAGTGACCATATTATATCCTGCTCTGTCAATAGCGACGCTGGTAACAGGGCCTCTAGAACAAAGAAGTTTGACAAGTGGCTGTGGCATGGAAGGGGACCATAAGGTTACTGTACCATTACTGTGACCCAAGTGCATCACTGCATTCCAAGGGTTCTGAGTCATTGTGGTCGTAGGACCGAGCTTAGTCCTGAACTCTGAAACCAACTGACCAGTAGAGACATCTTGATATTTGAGCCATCCGGTCTCACCAGCTGTCGCCAGCAAATAGTGATATGGCAAGAACTGTAGATGCCTGGCTTCTATGTGCTGTTTCAAACGATGTAGCTCAGTTCCTTCGTGGTCATAGATAAAAGTATATTTCTTTTGGGCAACTGCAAAAAATTGATCGTTTTGAAGATATGTAGCTGCGTGGCATGTCTCATTTACGTTCAGCTCCGCACGCAGTTCGCCTTTCCTCCATTCCATGGACGCTATATGACCTTTCCGTCCCGCAATCAACAGGCTCGTACCAGTTTTAGAGTAATTGATATAGTAAGGCCCAAATTCCTTCAACGAAAGATCAAGTGCTTTATTTGATGTACCGACATCGACACTTTCTTTGATTTCATCTTGCTTTACTTTGAAAGTTTTTTCCATCTCATCTTCAGCTTCCAAGTATCCTGCAGATTCGGGCAATAGGTACTGAGTGGCTGCGGCAGATGACACAGCATCTTTGTACTGCTCATCTATCCTTCTCATACCTGCTCTCAACTTCTTATCTCTGGTCTTCTTGCGAGACTTGCCGACACCATTATCTATGGATCGTTCATATTTCCTTTGGTTCTCTCTAGGCTTCTGACTAGATTTCATGGCTGGTAGTTCCCGTTTCCAACGAATAAAGCTTCTGTAGGCTTTGACTTGAAGTTGTTTTCTACTCATCCCATCTGTTCGAAGTTTAGCGATGAGCTAAAATTTTTCAGACCGAGCTCAGAGGGAACTCGGAACAACATACAGCCCCATCTTAGGTATTGAATTAAGAAATCGATAATATACAAACGTTTGGTTGCTCGTAAGCATTATACATGTTTTAGCTTCAGGAGCTTTACACAATGGTGAATCTTGTAAGAATTTTCTGCTGCTTTTGTGTGAGAATGCTTTGACTTTTTTGTGTGCATCTGTGATGTAATGTAAACTTTAGGTAATGTTTTCTTTCTTCCCGCTAGCTAGATGAGCTGTTGAACCAAAGTAGTCACAGTTCAAGTGTCATCTTTGTTTTGATTGCAGCCCTACTAGTACTAAAGATAATGATTTTTCAGAGAAAGTAAGGAGCAAACTCTTTGAGTGCGACACTTTACGCATCACTTCAAGGACTGGTCTAGGTACCGCTGAATGGCGAATTGCATTTCGAGGTTTCCTTACAGCGAATAGCTGGTACACCCAATCCTAAAAGCTGGCAGAGGTTCTTCCCGTTGCTCGGTGGTTTCTCTTCTCATGAGTTTAGCCAGAGATAAAAAACCACGAACATAAATCGATCTACAGCAAGTATATACCAGTTTGAGCTTGCCGTTGTGACGACTGCTCTCTTGGCGTACGAACAGCTTTTTATAAGCGCATTCTTCTTTTTTGCTCTTGTTATAACATTGAGATCCCTGGCGACTTGAAGTGGTGAGGTACCGCAGTTCCTTACCAACTTATTGGTCTTTGGTCGATAGGTGGTGATGCCTACAATCGTAAAAAGACATTTCGATTGATACTATGGTTAGGTCATCAAAAAAGACCATCTTAGGCTACATTTGTGCCCCAGCATTCTCTACGCTTCAAATATGCAGATTTTGGTATCGGATTGAAACGATAGAGCTCAATTCGTGCCCTTTTATTGGGCGACCAGCACACGCTACGAAGTTTAGTCCAGATAGGCTTATTGTTGTGATTGCAGGGCACAAGTTACCGGTAGCTTGCTATCCTTAGTCCGACTCCTGCCTACATCGTGATGTCTAAGGCTCCTTGGGCAGATCTCACAGCCTCCATCTGCCTGACGGTTGTTCCGGATGCCTGCGTCCCTTGAATCGAGCCAGCGTTAGTTTTAATTCAGATGCATAGCTCTCAGTCTTCCCAGCGATCTAATTGAGCCTGAAAGAACTGTCAGTCCACAACGTATCAGCTGGCAACATCCCCAAGATAACTCCTTCTACCAGCTATCCGAAAGGAACAGTCACGGTATTTAGTTAATCAACCTTCGTCTTTCCCGTGGCTTCTCGTTTAGGTTCTCACTCCGTGAACAACCAGACGGGAGAATTAAACAGTGTCATGCAAGCTGCCACGAAATAGACCTCACCCAGCGAGGTCGAGAGGTATTATCTGGCTGTAATGTACCAGTTGCGTTCCCCCCCTCGAGCGATAAATACGAATCTAGAGATACAAGATCATAACGTGAACCAAGAAGGTGGGAGTTCGAATCTCTGCATGAGTGGGGTATCGGCTTGCATTGAAATGGGTTTACTGTGAACCGTTCACGCCATATGTCGATCCTACTCCCTCAAACTTAACATCAGCAAGCGGGACTCCAATTTGCGTGCAATTGTGTCTGAAACGATCTTATTGGTATCGAGATCATGGAAGATTTTTCCTTGCTGGAGAGCTTTCTCCGTCGGTAGCCGGTTATCTTCTTGAACCAACAATGGTAGTCACAAGTGAACGTTCGAATTGTAATTCCTCATTTTACTCGCCATTATTTGTTTACTTTCTTGTAATAGTATTACTTAATTGGTTACCCAGTCGAGGTTTATTAAAGGGGGTTAATTTTTCACTTGCACTTCTTAGTGACAACAATAGAAATACCAGCTTTATTATTTAACGGATCTGTGGATTCTAATGTTTCTCAGAAGCGGTCTCCAATTGAGCTGTAGAAGGTCGTTCTTTACCGCTAATCCCCGTCGCCAGGTTTTGAAGTCTGGTGTTGGGCCTAAAGCTATTCTTTATGGAGCGGGTCTATTGGGCGCAGGTGCAGTTTACCTCTATTCTTTAAATGCAAGAGCTGCGGTTCATGAGTATCTCTTCTGTCCCTTAATTAGGCTCATTACTCCAGATGCAGAAGACGGGCATAAATTAGGTGTTTGGTTACTGAAATGGGGTTTGGCCCCCCGATTATTGTTTGACAAGGATCCTGAATCGTTGCACGTTAAGGTCTTTGGTAAAACACTGACCAACCCTGTTGGATGTGCTGCTGGTTTAGACAAGGATGGAGAAGCCGTTGATGGTATACTGTCTACCGGTTTCGGTTACATGGAGATAGGTAGTGTCACTCCAGAACCGCAGCCAGGTAATCCTAAACCGAGATTTTTCAGGTTATCGCAAGATGATGCTGTCATAAACAGGTACGGCTTCAACTCTAGTGGTCATAATGCTGTCTATGACAATCTCTACAACCGGGTCTCTAAATTCTTGAAGTCCTACTTGACAGACAAGAAATCTGTGCAAAACCTATCCCTGTACAAAGATAAATTGCTAGCTGTGAACTTAGGCAAAAACAAGAATGGTGATGTCGTTAAGGATTATTTAAAAGGGGTAGAGAAATTCCAATCGTTGGCTGATGTGTTGGTTATAAATGTTTCATCTCCAAATACGCCCGGTTTGAGAAAACTTCAAGATGCTTCCAAATTAACAAACTTACTGACTCAAGTGGTGGCTAAGAGGGATTCGTTAGTTAACAATGGTGATGCTTTAGGCAACCCTACCCATAAACCACCTATTCTGGTGAAAATAGCTCCAGATTTGAAGGAATCCGAATTGGAATCTATCGTTGACTCTGCAAAGAAATCGAAAATTGATGGTATCATCGTATCCAATACAACAATTGAGAGACCAAAGGACCTGATTACTCAAGACGAGAACCTTAGATATCAAGTTGGTGGCCTTTCGGGCAAACCTTTGAAGCCTATAGCTCTCAAGACTTTAAAGACAGTAGCCAAATATTCAAAGGATTCTAATCTTGTGCTTGTTGGCTGTGGTGGTATCTCAAACGGTAAAGACGCCATTGAATTCGCAAAGGCCGGTGCCACTTTTGTTCAATTGTATACAGCCTTTGCTTATGCTGGACCTGGCTTGGTTGGCAGGATCAAGGATGAAATTGCTGAGGAACTGAAGAAAGAAGGGAAGACGTGGACAGATATCATTGGCGAAGACAACAAATGATCTTAGAAACATCGACTGGAAGACATATATATTAATATACTTTATAAAAATCATATGTAGCTGCAAATGCCCATCAAGATCAAAACGAAGCACACATCAGTGATCAACATAGAGAGTACGTCCCAGTACTGAAGAGCCAACAATATTTTATCTCTTAGGTTGGGGATTGGCAGACCTTGTGCTGGTATCAAGGATACCAATTTTGCAATCTTGCTATTGTTTTGCAAAGTATTAACGTTGTTGCTCTTTTCAAGGTTTTGCAGCTTTTGGTAGTATAAGGATGCGGCGACGATTTCAAATGCAACAAAGACAGGAAAGAAATTAGAAGGATCGAGGATCCATTGGGGGAGATACGAAAATTGGGAAATCGACGACCTTGAAATCAGATAAACGTATGGCGAAAGTATCATCCACTTAAAGAGGACACACCAGGCCTTTAGTCTGTTGACCAAGTAATTATGATAGTCCAAAACGCGTTGATCAACAGGTTCCGGCACAAATGGCAATGGAGATTCTGCATCAGTTGCACCACCACTATTCATCGACTGAAAGACTGACATCAAATCTGGCGTTGAACCGTCCTGCTGCTGATTACCCATCAAGCGCTTAAATATATCAAGCTGCGGATCATTGGTTTCTTGAGTCGGTGGTTGCTCATCCATAACAACCTGGGGTTTCTCTGTCCTTTGAGGCATCCTGGAAGAGGAGGGCTTCGATATGCTGGCGATCAATTCATCCATTTCTTGCGTGCTGGCCTCGTTCCCAACTGCTGAATCTGAAGAAGCCGACGGTGGTGAAACACCTAATGAAGGTGTCGCTTCCTTGGAAACGGGAGGTGAATCTAATGGAGATGTCTGGTCGAGCTGACTATCTGGGACTTGACCGATAATTTTGTTCAATCTCGAAGATGCACCGCCATTGCTGAACTTCTTCTGCCTTCTTTCTCTAAGGAGTTTACGCTTCTGAGCCTCACTCAATTCACTCATCGTTAATGACACTAAATATTAGTCCAAATGCCCAGTGGGATCTTCTAACTGTTTACTATCAATCTACACTGAACGGGCATCATTCATTAGGAGAGAAAACCTTGCTAAAAAGGCTGAAATTGGTGACAATGGCAGAATCACGTGGATTCATAAGTAAACCTATAACTTTACAACTATAAAATGCGGTTTCTATGGACTGTATTTGGCGACAACTTCATCGAATTTGGCGTTGGTATCTTTATGTAGCTTGATAAAACTGCTTTCCGGAGCCAACTCCGCCAATTCTTCCCTCAATTTGTCAGTGTTCTCATCACCTTGAGCAATTGCTAAAGTTATTTTATTAGCTAGGAAGTGCGGTCTATACAACTTAGCCACTTCTCTTTGCTGTTCAGTGTAGTACTCGGATTCCAAAAGATCCACTAGAGCTTTGGCCTCTGGGAGATTTCCTTGTTGCAAATGTAAGTTTAGCAGACCTAACTGACTCTTCCATGTTGGGAAAGTCTGAGCCAACTCCTCGAAATAGTAGAAGTTAGATCTTGTCGTTTCCTGGTTGGTCGAGTACTTGATGTAAGAATCTGCCAAATTCATGATTAGCTCATCCTCACTAGAAATGTGATCCTCGTTAGCGCTACTATAATTTTCAAGCATGGTGGATGCCACTGAAGGTTGACGATTCAACAGGGCAACTTCTACAGCAAGCAGCAATAGTTCGGGAGTTCCAACCGGCTCATCACTATCAATACCTGCCACGCATGTTTGAAGACTGTCATCAAATTTACCCTGGATAGCTTCAGCGGACGCCAACAAAAATATTTCAAAAGGTGAACTAGATTCCTTCGATACTGCTTCCTTCAATTTTGTAATATCCCTTGATTCCAAAAAGGTCTGGTAGGCTCCAAAAGCAGTTGCAAGCGGACTGGTACCTTCTACGGTCGTCAATTGCCCTAATGCCAAGCTTGCCAAATTGCTGTAAAACGTTAACGTGTCATCAGAGACTTTGTTGAGTTTGCTTACCTCTTGCAAAGTTTGAGCATAATCTCCTGCATAGTATGCTTGCTTGAGTGTGAAGTAATTCATTTCGCCTACCTAACTGACAGTCTTTCTCTCTATTGTTTTCTGAATAATTGTAACAGCTCGTGTCATGTAGAAAGGGAAATCGTGTAGACTTCACGGACCGAGACCGTAAAGAAAGGATATGCCTGAATTTAAGCAAATCAAAGTCATATACATATTACTGAGAATACCCTCATCTTCGATATCCCACTCAACCATTTTAGATATTACAATATGAGTGAAGAATCTAACGGAAACCAAAATGCAGCCCTTCTCAATAAGCCATGGTTCCAAGAGGCTTACAAATCTGCCATGGAGTTCTATACTAAAGACGATCAACTAGACTCAAGGGACAGATTGGAACTATCTCGTACATATCAATCTATCGCCAGAGCTGAGCTTTGGGGAGGGTGGTTCGGGTTTTCCTGTGTATTCCTAACCCCGTTTGGTTATCAGTTTTACAAGACTAACGCGATCAGGGGTGTCAAAGTCCCAAGGAACTTCATGTTAGGTCTTCTCGCAATGCTGGGATCAACACAACTTGCCGGAAACTACATGTACTCGCGCAAACTGGCGGCCTTAGATCCGGATGGAAGGCTAGCCAGTAGAAATTCTTATGGTGATGATGATGAGGTCACGAACAATCAGCCCAAAAGTAGTTCTCAAAAGCAGTATGAAATGATGAAGCTGTTGAACAACGGTTCTGCTGGCAGGTGGGCTGCCTATTTCCACATGACTTATCAAAACCCAGGAAGGAGGTTACCTAATCCCAAAACTAAGCTTGAAGAGTTGAAGCACCCTGGCAGTCATAAGAGTTCATTTTTAAACCAAAGAGACCCCTTGGGACTATACTCGGGTCCAGCTTTCGATAAGAAAGAAGGCATCCCAGATGTTAAAGGTAAGAATTTTCCAGTAAAGAGCAAAGACGTTACATCTGGTGGATCCACGAATTCCTGGGAGTCTATTCGTCAAGAGAACAATGCCCCTGGCTCAACATGGGATAGAGTTAGGCAACGTGACAGTAGAAAACAAGAAGAAACAGGAAGTAATCGAAGTACAGCTGATGACCCCGAGGACGAAGACCCTTTCGCAGCAATAGATCATCCGACCCAATCGGATTTCGACGCCTTGTTGGAGAAGGAAAGAAGAGGAGAAGATGAATTGTGATATGAACTATCGCTAGATCTTTAGAGATGCTATGCAGACGATCTCTGGAGGCTTACATATTGGCAGTTCAAAGTATACATAAATAGCATTCAACAATACGCATGATTATATATGATTCTGTAGAAGAGGAATACATAAAGGGACAGTGTCAATGCATACATTAGTCCTTTAACATAAAGGGTCTAAGACAGGATGTTATCCCCTCTCTTTTCTTGGGCCAATTTCTTCAACTGTTCTAGTACAGTATCGACGTTTACGGTGGCATTCTTCCCCTGTTGCTCCATAACATCTCTATTTCTGATATTGACAGAACTTTCGTTCATTTCTTGCTCACCAACAATAAAAATAAAGTTGTACTTCAACATTTGACCGTTTCTAACTTTCTTTTGTAGTGTGTTACCAGTCAAATCAACATCAGTGTAGAAACCGGCGTTGTGAAACTTGTCACGAACTTCTTGAGCATAATCCTGATACTTGACACCGACTGGGACAAGAAGGATTTGACGAGGCGACAACCAGAAAGGCCACTTACCAGCGAAATGCTCGGTCAAGATAGCAGTCATTCTCTCGACCGACCCTAATATGGCACGGTGAATCATAACTGGCCTTTCATAGTTCTCATTGTCGGCTTCATTGTCCTTCGCCTTGAATTCCAAGTCGAATCTGTTTGGCAATTGGAAGTCCAGTTGAATAGTGGCACATTGATGCCATCTCCTCAATGCATCAGAGATCATAATATCAATCTTTGGACCATAGAAGGCACCATCACCAGGGTTTAATTCCCAGTTACCACCCCACTTTCTCAATGCGGATTCCAACCTAGCTTCAGCCTTGTTCCAAGTTTCAATTTCACCAACATACTTTTCAGGTCTCGTGGACAACTCCATCTTGAATTCGAAACCGAAAACGCCGTAAACAAATTTCAAGAAATCGAAAATGTTCTCAATCTCTTGTTCGATTTGATCCTGTCTACAGAAAATGTGGGCATCATCCTGTTGAAACCTTCTAACACGAGTCAAACCGGATAGAGCACCAGAAAATTCGTTTCTGTGGATAACACCGAAATCTGCAACTCTCCATGGTAGCTCTCTGTAAGAGCGTTCTCTTGCTTTGAACATCAAACAATGACCCGGACAGTTCATTGGTTTCAAACCAAATGTTTCCTTTTCAACATCGAAGGTGAACATATTCTCTTTGTAATTACCCCAGTGGCCAGAAGTCTCCCATAATTTGGAGTTGTACATGTTTGGAGTGATAACTTCTTCGTAGCCTCTTTTACGGTACTCTGATCTCAAAAGGTCGACTAACGTGTTGTAAATTCTCGTACCGTGTGGTAACCAGAAACAGGAACCTGGCGACATCTCGTTAAACATGAACAACTCTTGCTCTCTGCCGATCTTTCTATGATCTCTCATAGAGGCCTCAGCCAGGAATTTAATGTGAGCGTCCATCAATTTCTTATCTGGGAATGCAACACCATAAATTCTTTGCAAAGAATCGTTGTCAGACTCACCCAAGAAGTAACAAGAGGAGTTCTTCAGTAACTTGAAAGCCTTGATACGGCCAGTATTAGGAATATGGGGCCCAACACACAAATCGATCAAAGTACCACAACGATACACAGTAGTGGATCCACCATCTGGAATCTTTGTTTTAACCAAGTAGGTTTTGTACTTAGAATAGTGGAACATCTTTAACAGATCTTCCTTGGACATAACCAATCTCTCGAATTTTTGTTTCTGCTTGATAACGTTCTTAGCAACACTTTCCAAAGTTGGGAAATCGCTTTGAGAAACGGTTCTCTCCTCACCTTCAATTGGTTTCATGCTATCTCTAATGGCAAATTCATAGAAAAACCCATCATCAGTTGGAGGACCCAAACAAATATGAGCACCTAAGTTACATTCACAAGCCTCACCCAAAACATGCGCAGAGGAGTGCCAGAAAACTTTTTTACCTTCTTCAGATTCGAAATCCAAAAGCTGTAATCTAAGCTCTTGACACTCATCACCTTCGAAAGGTCTGTCCAAATCCCATAAGTGACCATCAACTTTAGCGATACATAATCTATCAGGCAATGATTTGGAGATTCCTTTGGCAATGTCCATTGGTGTGGTCTCCCAAGCAGTAGCTTCCTTAACTGTGCCATCCTTCAAGACAATTTTTAACGGGACACGAGGCATGGAAGCCACTTTGTCATTGTATTGCTTCTGCAATTTCTCGAAAAGATCAATTCTTTCATCAATAAAATGTGGTAAAGGATCCAAGTACAAAGATTGCTGCTTAGATTTCTTGTTTGGCTTGGCTTTAGCATTACCATTCTCCTTGATAGACAAGTTCTTCACTTGTTCTGCGGCTTCCTGAGAACTCATCACGCACTATTCTCACGACCTCTTCTAAATCGACGTATTAGAGCGACAACGAAATGAAAGGTCAAACGATGGGATCTAATAAGAAACTTGGTTTTCCAAGAATCATTTGATGAACTTGTTGACTAATTTAATCGTCAAATTTTTCTATTTCATTTACAAGGCTTCGAGTGCTTGAACCGATACTCATATCGTACACAGTGAGGTACAGTCCGAAAGTATTCAATTCAGGAGTTTAATGGCGTTCCAGAGGCCTAATATCGACATTTTAAAATTATATAGGTACTTCTTATAACTCTCAAACTACTAGAGGGATCAGATAAGGTTTTAGAGATGCTTTCTCTAAGTTTTCAGTGACTAATCGTCATTTGACGTGAGTGTGAAATTTTTAGCTTGAGAGCGTGATAAACGTGAGAAAAAAAATAATAGCGATGAGCTGCACAGGACCTCAAACTTAGGAAAAGACGAGTTTGTAGGCCACTTACTAAAATGTCGTCTCTCTTATCAGAAGTGGAGACCATGGATACTTTGCCCTTCGTTAAGGATATCACTCCGTCTTTCGAATCGTCGCTGGATAATAAAATTCCGGCTCCGTCTATCGAAGAAGTTGACACTAATCCGGAAGGATTGAGGTCCCTTAGAGGCCAAGGACGTTATTTTGGAGTCGGGGAAGATGAGGATGGTGGTATAAGGGAGGCCGAGCCTAAATGTAACAATTGTTCTCAAAGAGGCCATTTCAAGAGAGATTGTCCACATGTGATATGTACCTGTTGTGGTTCGATGGACGATCATTATTCGCAACATTGTCCCAAAGCAATTAAATGTTCGAATTGTAACGAGAGTGGACATTATAGATCACAGTGCCCACAGAAATGGAAGAGGGTATTCTGCACGCTGTGCAATAGTAAAAATCATTCGAGAGATAGATGTCCCAGTATTTGGCGAGTGTACTTATTAAAGGACGAGTCGAAGGCTACTAAGCAGAAGATTTTACCGATGCACAAGCTCTACTGTTACAACTGCGGTGGAAAGGGACATTTCGGTGACGACTGTAGCGGGCGAAGGTCTTCAAGGGTTCCAAACGAAGATGGGAGTGCATTTTCGGGTGATAACCTTTCAACAGCTCTCAAGAAAGAGTATTTCAAGAATATACGGAAACAGAGACGCGAAGAACAGTCTTCGTCATCGCGGTATGACAGTTTCGACTATAACGACTATGAGTTCGATGACGCTCTATATGATGATCCGGGGGTCTCACAGAACAAGAAAACGAAGTCGAAGAAACGTAAGCAGTCAAACTTTCATGCACCTCCATATCATAGGGAGAAGAGGAACAGGGTGGTACAGCCGGTTCAGAGGGGCAACGTGTTACAACCCGCAAGAGATACAACACATCCGCTGGATTTCCCACGTACGAATCAGAATGCCTCGTATGCCTCACAAGGGATGGAGAACTCCAGATATGGGAAACCAGCATCCAAAAGAAACTCACAGCAAAGTAATTACAAGTCGTACAACTCTTATAAGCCCTTCAGGAGTGGAACGCTAAGACGATAGAGATTTTTTGGAGATTTGTATTTCACCTAGCTCAGGCTATGAACGAGTTGAGATTACTTGTGCATTGACCGGATCAATGAGATCCCACGATGAGATAGAACTTTCAATCGCAGATCGCACAGGTTGAAACTGATATTTCATCATTTGCAACCAGAAAAGATGAGCTCTACTACTGTCGTTCCATGAATCAAGTATCTTTATTCTTAATGATTCATAAGTAAGTACAAAGATACCCCACCACGACCGAATTGAATTGCATAAGAGACAGAAGCGCTTTGACAGCAATCGTAGAGATCGCGGCCGATAACCCGCAAGGGTCCTCAAACAGTATAGTGATACGTTCATAAGACTTTAGTGCCGCCACCTTGCCCCATAATCGGAGCTTGAGCTGCTGTGGTAAGACACCTTGCTGGGGGTTCTCAGACGGCCAAGGTTTTCTTACCATCTTCGATGAGAGCAAGAAAAACGCAGACGACGAGATCAAGAAACGTCCTGATGTCCACAAGAAACACAATGTGGCCGCTGCCTGAGCAACAGAAATTACATAAGTCGTATTGAAGAACGTGTTCTACCTGCTCCGGCAAACTTTGATCAAACCGGGCTTATTGCAGTCAACTAAGCGCGAGATGCCGAGGAAAGGAAAAGTAGATATCAAGCACCACAATCACTACTTCTATGATAAGCAGCTCAAATACTAAAGTTAACTAGCTAAATGTGTTGTTGCTGTTGTACAGTATCGGATATTATACTATATATCATAGCCTTTTTCATCCCTCCTGTGGCAGTCATGCTACGGGCAGGGATCTGCTCATCTGATTTCTTATTGAACGTTCTGCTTACGCTCCTGGGCTTCTTACCAGGTATGTTACATGCATTTTACTACATTGCTACAACAAGCCCTTTGAGGAGAGACGTTGAGTATGTGTACTTTTATCAGCAGGGATGGACAGATCATGAAAGACAGGACAATAGGAGACCCGGGGCACCTGAGAATCAGCAAACCACTTCTGGAGACCCAAGTTATGCCAACTCTCAGACACCTCTACTCCAAGGACAGCCTATTTCTCATGTTCCTCATACAGGAGGTAAGATGGAGTCCACTGCCCCACCTCCTTATGCAGAACTTCCTTAGATTGCTATATAATTGAAAGTACAAGGCTCTGAGATGCCATTTAGGTAGTAGAGAATACTGCTGTTGGTAAGCTGCCGGCAGCAATCAGGTTTACCATCTAAATAAAGATATGAACGATGGTCAAATTATTATCATGAGTATTTTGAAGGACATTTATGTTTCCTTCAACGCTGTATATTGAGTTAATCGGATATTTATAATCTTTGTAGTCTTTGTTGATCTCCCAAAAGATCAGCAAGTTAAAAGTTTATCGGTTAAGGTTTCCAATTGGTCCATGCAAATAAGACTTCCAGTAGATGCCTTATTCCCATTTTGAACGTTTCGTCATAGGCTCATTCGCCCTGTAGAAACGTTTCCGGTCACCACCGCAAGATTCGTAATTCACTAAGCAAACCTTATCCACAAATCGGTTCTTTCTATTCAATCTCAATGAGTCGCAAAGAGTTATCTCTCCGACATTGGAGTTTCTCGAGAAACTTCCTTTAAGCGCTAGAATTTCTCCCGGAATGCAAGTAACTATCAAGTTGTAGAAAATATCCGAACAGACATCATTTGATGATCCCTCTAAAGCCTTCACCACTAAAATAGCATCACTAATAAGTCCAATGTTGAATGTCGCCACTTTAATCGCAGAATTACGATCACCAACACCAATCACATTCTTCGGGTCCGCGAGGGCGTATCGGTCAATCAACAGTACTCCATTTGTATCTAGAACCATGCAAAGAGACTCTGTAAGCATAAATAGTTTCTTGAAAGATGAAAGATTACTCATAGCTCTCCTAAATATGCTATTCTCATTTGCCATCAAAGATCTTCTAATACCGTCGTGCTCGACGCAATTTTGAAAGGAATCTACTCTTGTCAAAGGCACGTCAAGATATTTTGGTCGAAAAGCACTTAGCGATAAGTACCTATCGATGCAAACAATATCCATGTTCTTATAATTATCTGTTAAAAAGGATGTTCTTGTTGCCTCGTCTTCAGAAGGTCGTTCCAAGGTTTCATCATGATTAGAGTCAAAACTTGACTGTACAACCTTGAAATCAACTGTGAAGGTGTTTTTTCGGACATCCCTTATGAAGGAATCTAACTCCCAATTAGTAGAACATGGCAAATCAACAGGCTCTCGAAGGCCTCCTCTTCGGAATCCATACCGTGGAGATCTCCTTATCCGGCCCGGAGACCTCGGTTCACTGCTATTACTCCTGCTGCTGCTGTTGCTATTCAAGCGGTCTCCATGATGGAAAATTTTATAGATATCATCTTTTGCGTGGCTCTGCCTCTGAATCCAAACAATAATTGTTCGCAGAATTGAGATGCCGTCATATCTTGCCAATTCTTCCCAGGCAAACGATCCAGCGTTATCCAGTTCATGAAGTGGGTCCTCTAAGATCCAGCTGATAAGTGAGTCATAACCCATCTCTTCTGCCACCTTATTCCAAGAAACGATCTCTTCTGGTTTTGATTCTTGAATTATCCTTTTCTTATTAACAAACGACACAAAAAAGTCGACATAAGCCATCGGTAGCATGATCTTCCTGATCATAAGTGCTGAACGAGGAGAAACTGTGAAGAAGCTAAAACGATCTAAGGGGTTGATACGAAATCCGGACACACCTTGATCTAATTCAACAAAAATAGAAGGCTTGAATATTATCCTATCGTTATAGGAATTACCGAAGAGAAATATTGAAGGTGAAATTCTAAGGTGCTCGGGTTCCATCGGGAGCAAATAGTAGCATATATGTTTTAACCTAGATCTCCCGGTAAACTTCATGTTCAAGTAAAATGTCGCTTCCTCTAACATATGAGAATCCCTATTCACAGGCGCGTTCAGCTGAGTTTCCCCATGGTAAAATAAGTCTGACGAATGCATTGGAACAAATGAATTCTCCGATTGCACATAATCGTGTGGCAAGTTCAACACAAAAATGTATATCTTGCCAGAACACATGCAGCAATACAGCAGACCTTCTCTGTATTGAAGTCCTGCTACCATAGAATCGGATCTAAAGTCTGGATAGCCCTCAGGTGTACATTTCAAAATATATGAGGGGGTCAGTGAAAGATTGTTCTCAATCTTGTACTGATAATCTTGTACAATCTCGATAAATCCACTCGATTTCGCAAAAAGCATATAATCTGATGAATCCATGAGCCCGGTATTGACACATTCTGGAAGAATACCTCTATCCTTAGGCTTTAAATAGCAAAATGCCTGCACATTGATGTCCACGTCAGATTTAGGATCACCTTTCTCATACGGAAGTATGGAGAGACGTTCTTCAGAATATTGGACCAGCCGATACCCCGAAGCTTTCCCTTTCGTATTGCACGGAGTGGAAACGGCAAATATCACCTTTCCTGCCATGTTACTCTTCCTCTTAGCTCAATATATCCATAAATCAACCTACGAGTGCTACTTCTTGGCCTTGGATGAGTTTATTCTACTTTATACGCATATAGGCGTACTCGCGCTGGCGAGGGACCGTGACAGAGAGAAGTCCGTTAAACGCCTTGGAGAAGACCTTGGGATAAGCCGAAGTTCTTCGTCTAAACAAATACACTCATCAGATCCCCACTTTGCCACTCAGTTGACTTAGAAAGACTGAGTTACACACCAGAGCAAGAAAGCCATGATCAAATCGCGGTGAAGTTTAGCTCCACCCTTTGAACATGGAGGCAATGGGAATGTTACACCTTCACCGTCAAAATGGCAGGTGTTTTGACGTGAGTATTTGATGTTTTGGTGTTAATCCAGGTCTCTACCGAAGCTCGAATGATATATTAAGGCAATCTTCTAGGACTAAGATTGTGTTTATGTCTCCACTATTTAGAACACCTGTTCGAGGTATAGGCCTCTTCTGTTCCGACAATAGTTTCTGTTTACCTGGCAAGAAGCTTAATATGACTTTCAGGCATCGAAAACGTTTCCCAAATATTCAAACAAGCATTAAGCTTTAGAAATCTTGCACTTGTCTACATTGTAAGTCTCTTGGTGGGTTGAGTTAAATAACAGAGATCGGCTACTCGGCCTATGCTGCCTTCGAGGTGCTCTACACGGCATTCGGTGATTCCAAGTCCCTCGATTGAATGTATCCTACAGCTCGCTCAAGCTATTACCATCCAAGATCTCTGTTGGTAGTTTTCGTCCAACAAGTAAATTTCTGAGTACGGCTGGAATGTCCGACTAAGTGGGACTTGGGGAGTGAAACACTCGAAATAGACTGTACATGGCGTCATATATAGGCAACTTCATATTGTGTTCTAAAATCTGTGGTCCAGCAACTTATTTGGTCAGCTTTCAGGAGTAATATTTGCGAGTTAACTAATATTCTCGATGCTCGCCTTTTTTCCTTCTAAGGATGTCATTCTGGGCATCTATGCTGCTTCTAACCATCACCCTGCAAGACGCTGGAGGGTAAATTACCCATGAAGGGTATCTTAAACTGTGGAAGAAGCGAATTGAGAAGGTTCTCGAGTAGCGTCATGCATCAATGGAATGAATCGGAGGTGCTAGTAGACCGTAAATCCAAGTTTCAGGCGAGATGTTGTGCAATTAAAAGTCAAACAGAAGTTAATAATCTACTACAAAACCTAGTTCAAAATAACAAGCGTATTGAAAAGGCAAGCCATCCCCATATGTATGCTTGGAGAACAGGTGAAGTCAAGCTACAGGATACCAATCAGAAGAAAAGCTCAGCTTCAAATAAGAAGAACAAGAAAAAGAACTTTATAAATCCCGAAACAGCTAACATCCAGCAGGGATCATCGGATGGGGGTGAGGCAGGGGCAGGACAAAGACTTTTGACTTTACTTGAGCAAGCTAATGTGGTGAATGTCCTCGTTATTGTTACGAGGTGGTATGGAGGTACTCCGCTAGGCTCAGCAAGGTTTCGGCATATATCATCCACAGCGGTCGAGAGCTTGAGAAAAGGCGGATTCTTATCGTAAAGTTTCTAATGCTCAAGATGACCTCGAGTTATTTATCTTCATTCAAGCAGTCTGAGCTTTGATGGCTGAGAGTTTTCGTGCATGGGATTTCATGCAGTAGGGTCGATTAGCTAATCAAGAATGCATGACTGTGACAATTGAGCCAATAATAGTGGTGCGGACAGTAAAGTCACCCATTCCCAACGTAGAATGTCAATTGCCGTGCATGAAATACAATCTTCTCAAACATCTGCTCAAATCTTCAAAATTTGGGTAATATACAGATGCGTTCTGTCTCTGCGGAGGTTCGGTTTTATTTTCTCTTTGGACGAGGTCACTAAAGAAGCCATAAATGGGATGCTGTGGACTCGTAACCCAATATGCTGATTTATCGATCAATTGTTTTGAATTTATAGAATTTATAGAATTTATACAGGTTTTTGACACATTATGAATATAGATCAAACATATTTATATGGATTCAGAATGGCATTGGGATCGTAGTGTTGTTTCAGATCTTTGATCGATTTGATCTCTCCCTCGTTTTTCGTATAGCCAATGTAATTTTTCTTTTGAAAACCAAGACCATGTTCAGCGCTGATTGAGCCATGTTTTGAAGCAACATACTCGTAGACAAAAGGCTCGAGAGCTTTTTCAACTTCCTTACTGTATTCTCTGACGGCAACGTTGAGATGCAAATTACCGTCACCAACATGCCCATAACCGACGGCTTGGATGACAGGCTTGGGAGCGTCTCCAACAAGTCCAGCTGCTGTTAACTTCTCATTGGCAGCATCCACCAGGGAATATAGATCTTTTAATGGCAAAGAAACATCATACTTGTAAACACCGCCTTGTGCCTGAGATGATTCAGGAATCAACTCTCTCCACTGCCACAAGTTTTTCAATTCGGTTTCATCCTGAGCAACCACACCATCGACAACCAACTCTTCCTCCATGGCGCTCTCCAAAAATGCTTCTAGCTTGGCGTCATCGTGTTCCTTGTTGGCGCCAGACGTTTCAATCAAAATGTAAAATGGGTAATCATTTTCGAATGGGTAAGGGACGTCTGGTAGGTGATGCTTCGTCAATTCTTGAGATTTGGAGTCCATGAATTCAAAAGCTGATAGGATCTCTAGAAGTTCCTTCTTTGCTTTCACAAAGACTTTCTGGACGGCTTCATAACTGTCGACAGCCAAGAAACTAACGTTGAAAGCCTTTGGCCTTGGAGGTGCTATGATGGATACTCCTGTAATTATACCAATCGTTCCTTCAGATCCGATAAACAACTGTTTTAGATCGTATCCGGTGTTGTCTTTTCTCAAGGAATGCATACTGTCCAAAATTTCACCGTCGGGCATCACAACTTCTAAGCCAAGAACGCTACCATGGAGAGAGCCGTAACGTAGCAGTCTCAAACCGCCAGCATTGGTGGCGACAACGCCACCTACGTGACAAGAACCCTTAGCACCTAAGTCTAGTGGAAAGATGTAGCCATGTTCGGCTAAGAAATTATCCGCATTTTCTAAAATCAAACCGGCATCACATTTCAAAATGCCACTAACTGGATCGAAATGCCTTATGCTATTCAAATTGGATAGCGATAATATGACCTCATCGAAGACAGGAACAGAACCACCAACTAAACCTGTGTTACCACCTTGAGGAACAACGGCTAGTCTCTGTTCATTACAATACTTTATGATTTGAGACACTTTTTCAACCGACTTTGGTCTCAATACAATTTTTGATTGCCCTTTATATTTTCTCATCCAGTCTTCGTTGTAAAAGGCCAAGTCCTCTGAGTCGCTGGCCAAAAGAATTTCATTTCCAGTCAAGATGGATCTGAAATAAGTCAAGTCTTCCTCGGATAGTTTCTTATAATTTGGATTACGCTTTACAGATGGATACGCTTCGCTAGTCAACCTTGGCTGAATCTTTGTAGAATACAAACGAGCACTAAATTTGTATTGTGTGTTGGAAACAATTCTTATGGCTGTTCTGATGTGGCGAGGTTGTCTGGCGGCAGCCACTCTACCCAAATGCCTGACAATTGTAGATCTTAGCATGTTCGATGATTGAGAAGAAGAAGGCCACAGACCCAAGATACTATACTTGGATTGGGTCAAGAGTAATCTACTATGTCATGTAAGTTGTTGATATGATGATGACTCGGGTTGAAAAAAAATGAAAAAAAAACGAAAATTTACTGGGAAAAAACCTGAAAAGAAAAACGGTAGGCAGGACGAGGGGTTATCAACTCGAATTTTGCATCAAACTAGAGTCTCAAGAGTATATTACCATGATCGAAGCCTCAACTTTGGTAGAATATCCAAGCTTACTAGCAATTTAAATTGTAGATCTCCCAAACGAGCTGACATATTTAAACTACTCTCTTATTGTTACTCGTCTATAATGATGCTGATACCACTCCGCTTGCATTGGGGCAATTAAGGTAAATCAATTATATGCTTCCTTATGAATCATCCCATCCCATATAGGATGCTAGATAATCAGAGCTCCATACAAGAGTTGATAATTATCTAAGAGATTGAAGAATGTCAGTTAAACAGGACGCTGCTTGTATCTTTTGTAAGATCATCAAAGGTATGGTTAGTTACCACGAATAAAAGGAACCCCTTTCCTCTGCTCTCGAAGTGTGTCTAAATAAATACTAACTGTTAAACCACATCTCACAGGTGAAATCCCATCTTTCAAGCTACTTGAGACCAAACATGCCTTCTCATTTTTGGACATCCAACCAACGGCCGAAGGCCATGCGCTAATCATCCCCAAGTATCACGGTGGAAAGCTACATAACGTTCCTGACGAATTTTTGGCAGATGTCCTGCCAATCGCTAAGAAACTAGCAAAGGCTCTTGGCGTCGACAAGGATGGATTGGATAATCCAATCGGTTATAATCTGCTACAAAACAATGGAAGAATTGCCCATCAGGAGGTCGATCACGTTCACTTCCATTTCATACCAAAGAGGGATGATAAAACTGGACTCATCGTTGGCTGGCCTGCAGAACAGACTGACTTCGACAAGCTAGGCAAGCTGCACAAGGAGGTTCTTGCCAAACTTGAGCAATAGCAAACCTCAAAGGACGATGCTTCGTTGCAGGCGCATATGTAAAGCCATCCAGAGAAATTACATAATTGCAATACTATAAGCTCACCTTGGGATGCAAATTGACACGTAGAATGTGTTTGTCACTCATTTATACTTTAACGTATGAGCCTCTTGTCCCTAAAGTTACATACTATTGCAATCCGTTACCCTGACGTAATCCTTAATCCAGTTATTTGGGTGGCGAAAATAGGCAAGTGCAGGTATAAGAGGCAGGATCTATTGTCAGATAAGAAACTTTACTTCCCGACAAACACAATTGCAAATTGCCTAAGTGTTGTGTGCAATATTTTGTCAGAGAGAATTGTTGCTGCTTGGCAGGTATTTCGTAGGAACGAGTTTGATAAATTAAGAGAAAATGGGCGAAGAACATAAGCCGCTATTAGATGCGTCCGGTGCTGATCCCACTAAGGAGGACGCTACTGCGACCGCAATCTTGAGGAGAAGAAAGAAGGATAACATGCTTCTAGTTGATGATGCGATCAATGACGACAATTCTGTCATCGCCATCAACTCGAACACTATGGATAAGTTGGAACTGTTCCGTGGTGACACCGTATTAGTTAAGGGCAAGAAAAGAAGAGATACCGTTTTGATTGTTTTGATCGATGATGAATTGGATGATGGTGCTTGTAGAGTCAATCGTGTGGTTCGTAACAATTTAAGAATCAGACTTGGGGATTTGGTCACCATTCATCCTTGTCCAGATATTAAGTATGCCACAAGGATCTCTGTACTACCAATTTCGGATACCATTGAGGGTTTAACAGGTAACCTGTTCGACGTTTTCTTAAAGCCTTACTTTGTTGAAGCTTATAGACCTGTAAGAAAGGGTGACCACTTTGTTGTTAGAGGTGGAATGAGACAAGTGGAGTTCAAAGTCGTTGATGTTGAACCGGATGAGTATGCTGTCGTTGCGCAAGATACCATAATTCATTGGGAAGGTGAGCCAATCAACAGAGAAGATGAGGAAAACAACATGAACGATGTTGGGTACGACGATATCGGTGGTTGTCGTAAGCAAATGGCTCAAATTAGAGAACTGGTTGAACTGCCATTAAGACATCCACAACTGTTCAAAGCTATCGGTATCAAGCCTCCTAAGGGTGTGTTGATGTACGGTCCACCAGGTACCGGTAAGACTTTGATGGCCAGAGCTGTGGCCAACGAGACTGGTGCCTTCTTTTTCTTGATCAATGGTCCAGAAGTCATGTCCAAGATGGCGGGTGAATCTGAATCCAACTTGAGAAAAGCTTTCGAAGAAGCTGAAAAAAATGCGCCTGCAATCATCTTCATCGACGAAATCGATTCCATAGCGCCAAAGAGAGATAAGACGAATGGTGAAGTTGAAAGAAGAGTTGTGTCTCAATTGTTGACGTTGATGGATGGTATGAAGGCTAGATCCAACGTGGTTGTGATTGCTGCAACCAATAGGCCAAACTCTATCGATCCTGCTTTGAGAAGATTCGGTAGATTCGATCGTGAGGTTGACATCGGTATTCCTGATGCAACTGGTAGATTGGAAGTTTTGCGTATTCATACAAAGAACATGAAATTGGCCGAAGACGTCGACTTGGAGTCACTTGCTGCAGAGACTCATGGTTACGTCGGTGCAGATATCGCTTCTTTATGTTCGGAAGCCGCCATGCAACAAATTCGTGAAAAGATGGATCTGATCGATCTAGATGAAGACGAAATTGATGCTGAAGTTTTAGACTCATTGGGTGTTACGATGGATAACTTCAGATTTGCTCTTGGTAACTCCAACCCATCAGCTTTACGTGAAACTGTTGTCGAAAGTGTTAACGTCACTTGGAATGACATCGGTGGTTTGGATGATATCAAAGAAGAATTGAAAGAGACCGTTGAGTACCCTGTCTTGCATCCAGATCAATATACCAAGTTCGGTTTGGCTCCATCGAAAGGTGTTTTGTTCTATGGTCCACCAGGTACTGGTAAAACTTTGTTGGCAAAAGCAGTTGCCACTGAGGTGTCTGCCAACTTCATTTCGGTTAAAGGTCCGGAATTGCTAAGTATGTGGTATGGTGAATCAGAATCTAACATTCGTGATATTTTTGATAAAGCAAGAGCCGCTGCTCCTACAGTCGTCTTCTTGGATGAGCTTGACTCCATTGCCAAGGCAAGAGGTGGTTCGGCTGGTGATGCAGGCGGTGCATCAGATAGAGTTGTTAATCAATTATTGACTGAAATGGATGGTATGAATGCAAAGAAGAATGTTTTCGTCATTGGTGCCACAAACAGACCGGATCAGATTGATCCAGCTATTCTAAGACCGGGTAGATTGGACCAATTGATCTATGTCCCATTACCGGATGAAGTAGCAAGATTATCGATCATGAAAGCTCAACTAAGGAAAGCTCCTTTGGAACCTGGTCTAGATCTGAATGCCATTGCAAAAGCTACCCAAGGGTTTTCAGGAGCAGATTTGTCTTACATTGTCCAGAGGGCTGCTAAGTTCGCTATCAAAGATTCGATTGAAGCACAAAGGCAGCTTGAAGCTAAGAAAGCTGTAAAGAATGAAGAAGATGTGGAAATGGATGGTGAAACAAAGCCAGATACCAAAGTAGAAGAACCAGAAGAAGATCTTGTTCCATATATCACGAAAGAACATTTCGCCGAAGCTATGAAGACGGCCAAACGTTCAGTCTCCGATGCAGAACTACGTCGTTATGAAGCCTATTCTCAACAAATGAAGGCTTCAAGAGGTCAATTTTCGAACTTCAGTTTCAATGACGCAGCTCTAGGTGTTAACGGTGCGTCCAACGGCGCAGGAGCTGGTAATGCTGGAGCACCAAGCGGAGCAGGAGCGGCCTTCGGCGGTGGTGATGCTGATGAAGATGACGATCTGTATAGTTAGACGAGGTAGGATATGTAAATCATAGTGATAGTAGTTGATAATTCAATTTTAGAAGTTCATGATGTATCTGTTAGTCTTTCTGTTATATGTGTGAGGAGAGTGTTGAAAAAACTCCAGATAAAATGCAATAATTATATATGATTAGGTATGTCTCTTGAACGTTGTATATGAACCGACCAATCAGCTGAAAATAGAGTGCCAGCTAGATTTTTTGATGGAAACCTTATGGGATGGTGATTTTTTAATATTTTTGTTTAATATAACAGGCCGGACCCTTGATGAATGAGAGTCCATGTTGTTGTTCTTCTTCGGTACTGGTGGAATGTTCCTAGTAACAATGTTTTCTTTATCGCTCAAAGGTGATCTATAAGGATTGTAATTGGCGACTTTTGATTTTTGCGGAGTGTTTTCTTCAGTCTCATCGATGGAGTATATATTGTTGTAGGCAGCACGAGATCTTCTGGAATCTACCGTTGATAGAGTAGCAGTCGAGGCCAATGAAGGAAGTGACAAGCTTGATGACGAACGGGAATGTGGTTCTGTTGCGGCGTAGGAAGAGCCACTGATATATTCTCTGAATTGACCTTGAATAGGCGCATTGAATAACAGGTAGTCCTGTTGTTTCTGCCTCAAGAATTGCTCCTTGATAGGCTCTAAGAATGGTGAGAGGCACGTTATCAGATCTTTGGTGGTAATAGTCACATTCCAATCGAAATATTCCAGCAGTTCTCGTTCTATAGTGTTAACTTCACGAATGTGTAGTAGGCCATCTGTATATAAGGCCCAATGTTTATTGAGAGGTGATGAATCGTTTAAAGTCTTCGCTGCCAATATTAGGCAGCCCAGGAAAATTCTATGTCTCGTTGTTTCGATACCATATACGTTTCCCGGTATTATCGACCTTAACTTTGCCAAATATACGGCCGTTGCCATTAAAGTGGGGGTTTGAACGTTGGAGTGCCTTATGAGGCTCTTGATGAACTGTGTCAATGGCGGTGCCGGTAGAGCAATATCAATCAGACTATTCGTTTTCTTGACTTGAATTATCGAAGCTGTATTAGATGCAAGATATTGAATCATATCTGGCGATACCGCCTTCCTGTTGAAGTGGAGCAGTGCTTCGTAATCAGACATCGTATTAAGACTAGTGTTGCTGTCTGAGTAGGAAAAAACACAATGGACAACTACCTGTGGAAGAAAGACGCTTAGCAAGATGGAAAGAATTTCTACTGTCAACTTATAGACGTTCAGACATGAGAGTTAAATAGCAGCTGCAATTTAACAGCCCAGTACCATCCAGTAACCCATGAGAGATTAAGAGGTACATGAAACATGCATTGAATCGAGTATTTCAGCTAATACAGAGCGGACATGCCATCTAATTTACCGATCAGGCAACAGCACGTTCACGACTGGACACTTTCTGAATTGCTGGGTCGTTTTCTTCACGGCTTTCTTGAAACCAGCGAAATCGCGTTTCACCCAGGAGCGAAAAAAATGACACAACATTTCGCGTTGCTGGTCAAAAAGATCATTAGAAGCTTCAAGTGAGGCTAGCCAGCTCAAAATAAAACAAATGATACATTTCGCGATTGAGAGTACTTCGAGTAACAGTTAGAGTTCACAAATATCTAGAATATTACTTAGTTCTTGGTATAGACAGATTCTGTCATCTTGATAAGGCACAGCCGCTTCATAAAACAGCTTGCTCATCAGGATAGTAATAGAAAGCTATGGCAATCAACAGATACATTGCAAGGGACATGACACCTTCCAGCCAATTGGACTCACCGTCCAGGATTAAATAGTTGGATAAGAAGATGGAGATGAATAGTGTAGCAGTTTCGAATGTGGAGAAATTTAATGTCATGGGGACATTGATCATCCAGCCTACCAGAACCATGAAAGGTGTCACAAACAGGGCAATTTGTAAAGAGGAGCCGATGGCAACGCTCAACGCCAGATCCATCTTGTTTTTCATGGCGACCATGACGGATGTTACATGTTCCGCAGCATTACCAACGATGGGTATAATAATTAAACCGATGAAAGTCTTGGATAGTCCAGTAGATTCGACTATGTTATCGATGGTTCCGACCAAGAAATCGGCACATATCGAAACGATCACGGTAGAGAGCGATAGGAAAATCAAAGCGGATTTTATACTTAGTGAGTGGCCTTTTGGTTGGGAGGAGTATTGGCTGATCACTTCATCAGTTTCTTCTTCTTGCTGTTCAAACATAACATGGTGACTACCTAATTGGAAAACCAAGAATAAAACGTAAACGATCAACAGAATGATAGCAGTGCCTCTAGAGAGCGCCAGGATCTTGTCTTGAATTACCCAGTCTTCATTCTTGCTGTAAGGAATGGTTGCTCTGAAAGCGGCTGGAATCAACAGAGATGCACAGGAAATAGCCAATAATGACGACATCGTCTGTGCGGCTGTCTGATTAAACGATTGCTGTATCCTGTTGTAGCCACCGAAAACAAAACAAAAGCCAAGAACCAATAACAAGTTTGAAAGCAAACTGCCAAGCATCGAAGCTTGCACAATCCTCACTTGACCTTCCCTAAGGGCTATAATGGAAACGATCAACTCAACAGCATTACCAAAAGTGGCATTCAACAGTCCACCGATAGTACTTCCGGCTTTGTCAGCCAACTCTTCGGTAGCATTTGCCAAGATTGCAGCCAATGGGACAATTGCCAAGAAATTGAAGACGAAAACCCAGGTGTGAGATAAGCCAGCGTACCCCCAAACCAAGCCAAAGGGGACAAAGATTAGCAAAACGTTCACGGGCGAAGAGAGCAACATATACTCACAATCATTCTTGATTGAAGTTAAAAGTGAAGTCTTGGCTAGACGCGAATTGCGACTGACATTAGTCGTTAACAAAGGTTGTGAGGGATCCATTTTTCCTCGAAATTGCTCTTGATAGTTTTTCAATAAAGACAAGCTGCTCAGAAGAACTTGATGTTGATTGATTTAATTCGAGATTGCACCTTCCAATATTGAAAAAAGTACATCTCCTATATTTATGTATTGTTGAGTAAATTTGGGCAAGGTTTTCTTCATTTTTCAAACCCTTTTTGCGACTTGCGCGCGTTATTCTAAGCCTTCGGATAAACTTGAACAATGGACGACCCTCTCACCAATGCTTAGCCAGCTAAAAATGATATCATAGGGTAAGTTATGGGGCGATGGTGGATATGACACCTACAAAGAAGACTACTGTCCCCCAGGTGAACATAACAGATAGAATAAATGAGTCCTTTCTTGCAACTGCTTTCCACGCAGCGACGAAGTTCTTTGCGACAGCGAGCACTCTTGCCGATCTATTCTGATATTCTTCATTAGTTGAGCTATTATAGTAATGAAGTTCTGATGGAGAAGTCATAAGCATGAATGGTGTGGGATCTGTTGGGGAATTTACACCCAAGGTTGATTCGTGGACACCGATGGAACCTGGTCGCGAGCGTTGTAGAGATAAATCGGAATCGTAATAATCGACGTAGTCCCGCGCTATGGAATGTGATCTAGAGGGCGGGCACTCGAGTGAGTTGTTGAACCAATCATCCAAGTCGTGCCAGAAGAATATCATAGTGTTGATGAAAAGGTTTAAAGTGGTAAAAGGTACCAATACGCTTAGGAAGAAAAACTGAATGGTTCTCTTCCCAAAGTAATTGACCACTTTTGTAAATATTGCTTCGTGACTTGGAACGTAGATGAAATATATTGAAAAGATCAACGATTGACCGACGGTTAATAAGACATTGCCCAAGAGAACGACATAAAGTAACATGATTCCAATGAATAAATCCTTCTTGTTTCTGACGGGCAAGAACTTCTTGACCGTAATTTGGCTATCGTTGGTTGCCCCAATAATCACTTTGCCCCATTGGGTATCTTTGCCAGCTAATTTTTGGTTAGCAGATACGACAATATCGTCTTCCGGATCTTCGGAGGTTAGTCTTAGGGAGTTATCAGTCGGGTCGATCATCACTACAGTATCATCGACCCCGGAGTTGTGCTTGCACTCACTATGAGGGTCATTACTCTTTCCCTGTTTGCATCTTGAAGAATGATGACTCTTACGAGTGGAACCATAGTCATGGTTTCTCAGCTCTGAACAATACACGTTATTAGAAATTGTAGAAGAGTTGCGTCTGACTTTCACACATTTGGACAGGGTGATGTTCTCTCTCATTAAAGCCGGTACATCCGTTTGATTAGGATCATCATTGGCATCGTAGAGCAAGGCTTCGACGTCACCTCTCGAGTTGTTAGGCGACAATTCTTGATAGTTGAACAGATTACCTGTTACGCATATGATAAGTTCACCAAGAGACCAAGCAATGCCAAAGATATATGACTGTCTCGGTATTATATGCCACAAGTTCACGGAATCTTTGTTCTTTGTTTGATCCTGTTGAGGGTATGCTAAACAAACGATGATAAATAGAATGAACCAGTCATTCAAGGGGAAATCAATCAGCAGGTTCAAAACTAGGTATCGTCTGTTTATGTTGAAGAGGAAAGTCTTGACGAAGTAATAAAGTATCGGTGAAAAGACACCAAGCAAAGAAGTTCGGAAGTAGTCCTGTGAATTGGGTTTAAACAAACCCGGATCATCGTACTGTTTTTTGAGTAGATTTGATGTCATATAGAGACCCACGAAAAGGGATAGTGTGGCCAGCGATGCAAGGAGAACCACGTAGGGTTTGGAAGAGCAGAACATGGGCATGAAATAGGAAGCAGCATGGTTTATTCGGACCATTCTTGATTTTATTTGATCCGACTGACTCTCAACTTTGAAGGGGTTCGTCCAACAAGTATAAATCTTAAAAAGGTAAAAAAACTTTAATAGAAGTGAGAACGGTGGAAAATTACAAAAATGAATAATACAAATTATTAGTTGAAAGCTATTAATGTGAAGAGCTAGGGAAAAAATTAAAATTAATGGAGTATGTGGAAAAGGCAATAATAATACAAATTGGAAGCGAACTGAATTGAACTGAATGGAAAATATGAATGCTGCTAAAATGATAACTTCATTTCCTTTGAAGATGGAACACCCTTACGTATTCGTTGGTGGAAGGGTTATCACTGGTCCTTCTCATCCTGGGATGCGGTTTCTTGTTTTCGACCAGTTTCAGTGAGATGGGATCCACGAGGGGGACGGTGGGAGTCAAGGATATCGGTTGCCTCTTGCAAATTTTCCTTGCTGGTTTTACTACACATTTGGTGGGCAGATATGGAGGGCTCCTTAAGTACCCGGCGGTTCTTTTTGAGTGTTCTCCCTCACATTCCTCTTCATCCACAACGGGTCGTTTGCTTATCAGAAACTCCATCTCCTTTCTGAGTATATTAGTTTCCACAACCTGTCTATCATCGATATTCCCACGTAACTGTGACAACTGTGCCTGTAGCGACCAATGAGAGATGGCCGTTATCGATCGATTCAACAGACTAACTATCTGATCCGTATCGACATCACGGATGCCTTCCCCATCGCTCTGTAATGCATGTATGGTTTCCAAAAGTTCCATCTCCAACTCCCTTGTATTCTTAACTGAAGGCATGAAAAAATTCCCCTCATTATTAGTCGAGTCATCTTCATTTTCATTATCATTATCGTCGCCGCCACCGCCACCGCTGCTGCTCCCCAATAATGTACTGTGATCTTCCTTGTCACCACCATGACTCTGTCTCAACCTGCTCCGTTTGGGTTCTTCGGGTGTCACCAGATGTACTGGCAACACTACTTTCTTCCTGTTTTCCATGGTTCGCTTGTCTCTTAGAAAGATAAACAAGACCAAAAAAAGGGGCGTCCTTGTACCTCAACTTTATATATTCACCAATATATCGATAACCCTAACAGTGTATGATCCCTTTAACAAATGGAAACTTTTATGTAAACATGATCAACAATAGATCTCCATCTGCGTTTCATAAAGTTGCATTTGCATGCCTGTTAGGCAAAAAGAGAAAAAAAAGTTTAGCGGTCGTTACCCGCCGAGCAGAAAAGAGCGTCACTTTGGACGATGTTCGGTGATTATACTATAGATAATGAACTACGTAAAGGGAGAGGCAGCGTTAACAATGACCATAAACTGGCTATTCAATCAAATAGACCGAAACCCATATCATCGTCGGACTCTTCCTTCTCCTCTTCGGCGGCTTCTTCTTCAGCAGCAGCGGCGTCGCCGCCGGCGGCGGCGGCACCAGAGCCAGCAGCAGCTCCGGAAGCTGGACCAGCATTGTGGAAACCAGATAGGATCTCTTTCAAGTCCTTACCTTCCAAGGCAGAGGCAAAAACTTCGGCCCAGACATTGTCAATGGAGGCGCCAGCAGCCTTGGTGATGGACAACAAATTGTCAGTGGTGACATCCAAACCGGCGTCAGCTAGGATGAAGGCAGCATACGAAATAATAGCGTCAGACATTTCAAATTACCGTTCTGATCAATCGCGTGTAACACAAATTGGCTGAATCTAATAATAATATAGCTACTTTAGCCACTAGCTCTTAGCTATTAGTTAGTTATTCGTTCTGGTGCGGAAATTGAAGCGAAACAATTCGCCATGGAATTCCTGGAGGATATTTTTTCAAAATTTCAGAAAAAAAATTAAAAAATGTCAATAAAAAAGTGGTTACCACTAAGTGGTGTATGGGGTTAAATTTTGTGTGACTGTTTTTCTTTTAAGAATATTTCATATATAATCTTGTTGATACGTAACAGATATAGTAGTAGCACTGGTGTTCAGTGTTTAGTGCTTGGTCAAGGATTCGATCTTGGACTTCAAACTGTCAACTTTGTCCTGATGTTCTTTCAACTGTTTTTTCAGGTTTTGTAGTTGTTCCTTCTCATGTTCTCTGACAAAATAGTCTTCCTTTGCCCTTTCTCTTTTCACAAAGCTATCACTGGAGCCACCAGTGCCGATTGGACCGGTGTTCGAGTTATCGGAATACAGACGAACAGCCATTCCCCTTTGTAATCTCAAAGAACGTGCAGCAATGGATGAAGAACGGGATAGCATGTTTCGACCTCTTGATATAACTTGTACTGTGTGCTTGCGCTTGTGCAATTGCTTGTGTAAGTGAAGGAGTAGCATTGGTTCTTGAATTACCCCAGCTCTTTTATGATGGAGCTTGCGGCCCCCTTAAGGAGAAGTTACCCGGGCTAGCATGAAAAATAGGTTCTGTGATTGGTCATCTCGGTAATCATCTTGAGCAGTTCGCTACAATATACAGTATATCCTTATATGAATTGTATATACACCTCATATGCCTTGTCTAGCGGTTATTTCTATTGTTTGGTCTTCTTGGTAGCTGGACCTGCGCGGTCGATATCATCCGTGTCCCTCTTTGCGGCGACCAGTCTTGGCGTCGATACTTCGGCATGGAAATCCTTGATGATGGAATCCACATCGTCGATGTTCAAAGGTCTCACATCACCAAGCTTCTTGATCTTGGTTGTAACCTCTTTACATTGATCATCCGTTAGATTCAAGTTCAATTGGTCGACTCTGGATTTGATTGCGTTCCAACCGGTCAGTCTGTTGGCGAAATGGATGTATCTCTTCATACCGAAATCGTGAGGATCGAGGATTTCATAGGTGGAAGGGTTAGCAAGGATAGCCTTTGCGTGAATACCTGCCTTATGAGTAAATGCACAGAATCCGGTGATTGGATTGTTGAATGGAATGTTGACTTCGACTGCTTCGGCCACAAGATTTTCGATATCTCTTATCTTGTGTAGCTTGTATTTTGATTTAACGTATTCTGGTGCGGCGACAATCATTCTGGCCATTAGTCCACCCAAAGGAACGATACCATTTCTTTCACCAATACCAAGAACACATGTGTCGATCAGTCTTGCTCCACCTTCCAAAGCTGTGTATGCGTTGGCAATTGCACAACCTGTATCGTTGTGGAAATGACATTCGATATCGCAGGATACAACGCTTTTCAAAGTTCTAATAAGCTCGTAAACCTGTCTTGGGTTCGCGCAACCAACGGTATCTGCGATACCGACACGATTTACACCAATTTTATCCACGGTCTTGTAGATGTTTAACAAATCAACGAGGTCACTTCTGAAGGAGTCCTCAGACGAAAATCTAATTTCGATTCCCTTGGATTTGACAAATTCGATAACTTCCACGGCACTCTTGGCAATGTAGTTCATGTCCTTACCATGAGAATATTGTCTCAAAAACTTGGAAGTCCCAATGACAACATCAACACCATCTACCCCGGTCTCTACGGCGACCCTGGCATCATCGATATGACAACGAATGTGCGTTAGGATCTTGGCTTTCAAACCTAATTTACAAATGGCTTCGCAATCGCTTCTCGATTGCTCGGATGCTACGGGTGATGTCAATTCGATGTAATCGACACCAAAATCATCCAAAGCCTTGGCAATTTCGATTTTCTTTTCGGTAGTGAAAAATGCGTTTGCAAATTGTTCACCTTCTCTCAACGTGGAATCGATCAATTGGAAATTATTCACATTCGATAAAAAATCGGCAGGATTTGGTCCATATGGGTTTGCCTGTTGTGGCGCAGAAGCTGCGGATTCAGTAACTTTTTGAAATTCGTCTCCCATACTTTATCTTTCTTGTTAAGCAGTCGTTGGCTGAAATTGAAGAATCCTTGAAACCCTACGCAAGAGAACTATCACAATGTATCTATATATATAAAATAAGTATGACTAAGTAAGTGTATGACGAATCATTGAAAAATTCCTTGCTCATTCGAGTTCTGAAAAAAAAAAACTAAAAAAAAAAGAAAGAGTGAAAAATTCGGCTACAGAAGAAAAACTTGTCAATGTCGATGACCAAGTTCGTTCCTGCTTCCATGACAAATACCTCTCTCTCCATACATTGCGCCCTCTGACAATGATGTGATGTATGATATAATACCTCTCCCGTAACTCTGTGAGTCACGGTGCATGCATGTGGAAGCTCGATCAATCCCGAGGAAAACTTTCTTTTCTGGGAAAGAGCCAGGCAAACCCCGTTTGGTTCATGAGTAGTATTCATCGCATCGGTAACGATCTACAAAAACCATCAGCATGAATTCTTTATTACACAAGGACCATTATGCTAGATATTTATATGATTCGCCATCGTCACACCTCTGTAGATACTCCTTTTGAATTAGACTATCAATGGCTTTCTTGATCAAGGCAACCTTGGCGTTGAACCTTTGGTGCGATTGGGCAATACACTCGTTCACCAAGGTCGTGTGTGGTAGTTTTCTCTTCGCCTTCATGATTCTTACGATGCAAGCTTCTAGGAAAATCTGCCTCTCTGCATTTAATTCTTTTTCAATCTTTTCGTTCTCCGTGAGCTCATCGCCATTCTTTTGGGTATGACCTTCTAATGAGGAATTTAGAGCATTTAAGACATCGTTCTTGACACCAGCCGCAAAGTTGATCTTTGTCTTTAAAGCTTTGTAAGGCTGTGAAATCTTGAATTGAGTGTCTGGTTTGATTAGCTTGTCCAAACCTGGTGGTAGTTGTTGTATCAACTTGAACTTTATGAATGGTACCATGGCCGCAGCAATATTCTGTATTGAAAGGTTGGTTCTATCCTGAATGTTTTCCAACGTTAATACGTCAGTATCGTTATAAAGCAGCAAAATTGACATCTGGAATAGTGTCACCGTGAATTGGAAAGGTGGTCTACCGGGCTTCCCGATGTCCGCCCTTATTTCTCCACGACATAATGGCCATAGCCATTTTAAAACTCTGCCATTGTGTTTTGAAGAGTACATGTTTTCCAACTTCGTATAGGAAGGTTCTAGAGCTTCCGGTAGCTTGAAATCGACCTCTTGATAAGAGAAAGGCCACATGGTTTCAGCTAAAATGAAAGGCTGTAGATCCGGATATTCACTTTTCGAATAGTCTGGTAAGCCCTTTATCATGACGTCAAAATCTTCTTCCAGGACTTTGGATAATCTGACATCTTGAAACATCTTAGTGATTTTACCCGTGTATTCCATACTGTTTTCACTTTGTAATCTTTGAATAACTACCTCTTCGTCACTGTCACTCGTTGATGTTCCATGGATTAATCTTTTTGCGAATAATCTTCTATAGTGTGATTCAAAAGCATCTTTATCTGTTAAGAATTTGAAAAGCATCATAATATCATCCACACTCATATCATGCGCCACTTCTGGTTTGGTGGATTTTTTTAAGAGTTGATCGCTGTATTTTGCCAGCATTTCAGGGGTCTTGGAGGTAGCAGACCTTGGTGAGCCTGAAGGAAGAGCAAACGAGTTATTGTTCACATACGCTCTGCATGCATTATCGAGCGCTTTTGCAAAAAGTGGATCATTAAGGAAGCAATCATTCGTCATGGACCTAAAAGTCCGGTAAACCTCAAGTAGTTTTTTAACATAGTCCTTAGGAGAGAGAGAGTGAAGTGCCATTAAGTTAGCCTTTTTATTATTACTTCGAGCTTCCTCTGATCCATTGAGAATAGCAGCCTTATTCAAAGATATCAATTCTGCCACTTCATTTTCCCCACATCTTTTGATGTATTCTTCATAGGCATTGGCTAATTCTGGCAGGAGCGTGATGTCTCTTTGCATTAGATTATATACGGCGGAGATTTTGGAATTTTCTCTAGAATCAAGTAAAATAATGAACTCAGTCTTAAGCTCCTCCGCATGTTCAGTGATCAATACTAAATTCAGAGTTTCCGATAAAGGTTTCTTAGTATGGTCATCCCAATACATAACCATCCCTTTCTCCTCACGAGAGATTATTTCACGAGCCTCAAAGATATACTCCGTAACAGAATGCTTAGTCAAGTAGTCAATAGAATACTGTTTGTAGTATTCCTCTGTTCTCCGTAAGAACGGTTTCTCAAAAACCTGGATGTAGACATTCAAGTTCAATTTCTTTAAATCTTGCGGATCAATGCCTAGCGCAACAAATGATTTGATGGCTGCAGTTACGTTGCTCTTCTGAATAATACTCCCATCCCTCTCTAAAGTTATTTGATCCAAAATTTCCTGCACTAGGGTTTCACTGTTCGGGTCAAACATCACCGTCTTCCAGGTCATTAAACATAGTGTGTTAACATCGAAAATATGTCTCTTTCCGTCACTTCTCTCCTTCTGCACCCAATATCTATTCATGTAATCAAAGGCATGATTTAAAAAGATCGCACCAATTGTGAACCTTCTCCAACGTCTTACGTAGAACTGTAAAAATGTTTCGTTAGGATCCCTTTGGAAACCAGATATATGGTCCCTCAGATAACCCCTCAATTTTTCATATATTTCGCTTCCGACAAGTATCGATGATTGATTCTCTTGCTTGTCTGTGTTAAACTGGCCCGAAGACTTTGATTTGTTCACACAATAGTTATAGATTGCTGTGTAAACTTCCATATACATCGTTGGTGACAGAACTTTATGCACACGCTTAGTAGAAGTTGCCGTAGGGCCATCGCGCCCTAAGATCTGCGAAATACCCGGTTCAATAAAGCTCCAAGTAGCCTCTAAGTCGTCCGATCTAGGTAACATATCTGTCATTGCAATATACCTTCCTGTAAAAGTCAATGAAAGCAGGCACTTAGGAAAAGGAGTAGTAAATCACTAAAGTCGATCTGGTACTGCAGGCTGTCTTGTAATCGCGCTGAAGGCGACAAAAACGATCTAACACCAAAAAGAAATTCCTTGAATAGGATATATCTTTTGTGCAAGAAATGCTTAAAATGTTCTAGGTAAGTCCGCTCCTAAGTACTTCTTCTTGCCTCTATTTGTTCATATACAAGGCTTCCTTACTTTTAGGTTCTTTGTTTTGCCACGAGTCTACACCAATGAGGTTTGACCTCTGTCCGGGTAAAACATGGATTCGACTAAAGTAATAAAGGTGAATGTCATTTACTTGTACAAATAGGTACTCATGGATGAGATACCATGCTATTTGATGCTCTAAGTACTATGCTTCCTATGTATTGTCCAAAGGTCTCTTTGGTATGCATCGCTCAGTCTCTGGGAGAGGTCGAACTGACTTTTTCAACTACCCGCACGATACTGATGGTGAAAGTGGTTATCCACATGAATAGCATTACAAACAGAAATGACGATAGAGCTCTCTGTTTCTTGCAGATGTAAGCAATCCTAGGATATTGGTATGAATGACCGCTGGACCCGCCATCGTCCGTGCATACCCATTGTCTATCGTAAAGGGTATTAAATGCCAATGCAAGATTAGCACTGCAAAAAATTATGAATAGAAGATCCAATAAGATTAATCTCAGTTTTCCGTATGGATTCCTAAGCCCCAGAGGTTTACCTGAAAATTCATCCTGAGCAATGTAGATGATATAAACAACGGCAATGGCGTTGACGCAAATTGCCATTATAGTACTCGGTTGCTGTTCGATGGATGAATGAATAGTCGGAACGTCTGACGATGAGTTTTGAAAAATCCGGACAGCTAATCCTAAGGAAATTATGCTCAAAATCCCCACGGCAATACGGAGAGCCAATGGCAGGTATTGATTGTCTAGCAACAAATTTCTCATTCCTGGCATCCATTGCTGTAATTTGCGCTGCTTCAATTGTTTCCATTTCAGTTTGTCTTTATTTAGTTCTTCCAACCAATCGGGGTTTCGATTTGCTCTCGTATTTGATACAGATTCGAACGTTTCTAGTTTTGAACTGTTATTGGCGCTATCCCGATTTGCACCTTCACCGTAGTAAAATTGTTTTACTTTAGTGACGTAATCGTACCATGCCTTCCGATCTTCGTTACTCTTAAACTCATAGTTACCCATTATTGGAGTATTGAACAATTCCTCCAAACGTTTACCGCCGCCCCATTCTGTATCCAAATTCCTCAAGACTTCTTGCCTAACTTTTTCACGTTCGACCTGTGAATCAAAGCTACCACGATGTGAAGATCGTTTCTCAGTATCCGAATTATTTGAGCTGGTGGAGCATTGATCTGATGCCAGATATAATTGCTGCTGTCTTGGATATGCAACGTTGGAGCCAATATTAGATGCGAATTGTCCCCATTTCCCATCATATGTGACTAAAAATGGATCCTTAAGGTTGAATCGACTGTAATCATCCATCACAACGATCTGTGAAGTAGTTTGATTGCCCTTCAGGGCTACTTTTTCGAATTGAGAGTCCAGAACAAATGGTGGCACCGTAGTTGGATAGATGCCGTAATTATTCAAAGAGTCAGAACCATCTCCCGGTTGTCTCTTTCGGGTTTCCGTGCTACTACTATTAATGGTACTGTTGGAACCACCGCTTCTAGCCCTGTCGTTACTGAGTTTGGAATATTTGTCTGACTCCTTGGGCGCTCCATTTTTCGTTCCTTTGGCAGATGGAGAAGGCGATGAAGATGAAGATGAAGATGAAGATGAAGATGAAGTACCATTCTTGCAAACTATCGCCATGTAGGTTGTTTTGTAATGATTCTTAGTGCACTAGACGATGAAAAGTTGAATGATTGACTTGATCGTGATATTGCTACTCGTATTTATTCTATTCTTATCGCTCTTTGTATTCGGAATAGTTTTTAAGTAGCCATCTACCTTTGAATATCTTTCAAGCCTCGGTTCGGGTCACAAAAGAAAGAGTCGACAAGAAGGGGTACTTTCGGACCGCCTGCAAGATGAGCTAAGTGGGCACACGATAAAGTCCCAATGGAAGGAATCTGAGAAACCCAGTGATTGAAATACAAGATACGATATTAGTAAGCGTCGACCATTTTAAAGGTGAGATTTGCCATTAATATTCAGAATGTCTATGACTTGTTGAAGCAGATCAGATGCGTTCTCGCGTTGATTCGCGACTGCTGAGAGCAAGAAAATGGGTGAAATATATCATTAAATTGAAAGTGTTCCGTTTGAAGAGAGAGCTTGCTAGTTGACGTTAGATCGGCAAATGCAAATTCAAAAACAGTTGCTCTTTAGAGTTGGTTGTACCGGGTGGCCATTATCCCCAGTCCGGCATTATTCTAATGGTATAGCGACTGTGCCCTTGAAGGATTACCTGACGGATCCTGTCAAGATGATCGTGATACCAGTTACGACGAAGAAGGCCTTCATCTACCATAAGCACACGAGGGATATCTTGAACGACAATTCAAGGCTGATAAAGCTTGAAAGGTGGATCACTAGAAAAGCTGAGAATATATGGGAGAAGTTAAATACATCGCCCAAAAGCTATAACAAAAAAATAGTCTCCTGGGTGAACATGTTACTGATGAACACTCCTTGGACTGAAAACAGTCTGAAGACGATCCCCGGTGAAAACTACATCCTAAAAAGGGTTAGTAAAAAGGATAAAGGAGGGAACGAGGAAGAATCGAAATTGACTCTGAAAGAGTATCTATCGTCCGATGTACCGCTTCAATCGAGACCGTTGAATGTATACTTTCCAGGTAAAATGCTCAGTAAACATACTGTGGTATCAGAACTCCAATGGCTTTATAAAAATGGTATTGACTACCACAAGAAGCATACGATTCTTTGCCTTCTTGGAATTCCTCTAACAATACCTGTTATACTGGTGCCTATTATACCAAACGTGCCCGGTTTTTACCTGACGTATAGGGCGTACTGCAACTTTAAAGCCTTTCTGGGAGCTAAACATCTACGGAATATCATGGAGAATCATGTTCCCACGCTTCAATTCAAAGACGTCGAAGGATATGATGAGATTATCAGTAACGGTGAAAAAAATGCCACTGGCAAGGACCAAGAAAAGGACCAAACCGAAAAATTGATACTAAATAATGAGAACCTACCGAGAATACTCGATCTCTTAGAGATTCGTGAGATAAGAATGGACTTAGAGAAGGTCATCAACCAAGAGCAAGGTCGCTTAAAGAACCTAACCCATTTACAACGACAACAGTAGCTATTTGGTTTAGACAAACATTCATATGCGCCAGATCCGCTATTTTAGTGGACTGTTTTTTAACAAATTCCGAACCCATACCTCTTTATTTTTTAAACGTTTTCAACATCTGTACACCCGTATAGAATCTTGTAAAATCAGTAACCCCAAAATGGCAGATAATTATTTCAACGACGCACATAGTAATTAATTATATTTGGGGTTACCCGACCATGTAAATGAAAAAAAAAAAGATGCTCGGTTAGGTCGTCGTAAGCCAGTGGTGACCGAGTAGCTGCTCCTATCCCTTCGTCGTCCAAGGGATATTTATCAACTTTATAATAACCTTTATAAACGGTCTCTTGTTCTATATTCTTGCTAAAGTCTTACTCTTTTTCCTTTGATAATAGAGCAGAAACCAAATCGAATTCATTCGAAATGCGTGCTAAATGGAGAAAGAAGAGAGTTAGAAGACTTAAGAGAAAGAGACGGAAGGTGAGAGCTAGATCCAAATAAGCGAACAATTGAGTGTGAATTATCCTAACATTTTTTATGTTTCATCTCAATCTTATTTCTAGCTGACGTCCCTCGTCTTGAATTATGCTGGGTTTGATTTTTTGTTTTGACAGTTCTGGAGAAAGGGGACCTTTTCTACATGTTGAATATGACTCTTATGATCTGTATAGCTGTTTCAAATTTTACAATCTATTTAGTATAGTTTAAAGAATAATGTTCGCTTTTTTTACCATAGTTTGCCTATGAATGTGTTTTTTGTGGTTCTAGATACTGAGGATAGGTAGGTCCTTGTAAAAAAATACGTTTACTTGTATGATTATGTATTTATGTGCTTGCGTCAACTCTAGTCCGTTGATTCTGCGAATCTTTCTTGCATGTTGGACAACAATTTCTCAAATTCAGCGTGAACAGCTTCTTGGCCTCTGCTTGGCTCAAAGAACTTGGAAGAGGAAACAGCGTGTTTCACATCACTGGTTGCTTCAGCAAGCTTGGACCAGTTAGCACCGTTGGCGATTGCCTTTTGGGATTCGTCATGGTAAGCAATAAATGATCTCATCATATCAAAAGTCTTCCAGATAGGGCAGAAGGCGTCGTATGAAGAGTAACCATTTTGTTGCAAGAAATCTTCTTTGATCAAAGTGGCAACATCCAGAGTGATCTTGTCGCTATCGGAAAGGGCTGATTTACCGACCAATTGGACAACTTGTTCCAATTCTTCGGCGTTGGAAAGGATTTCCTTCATACGATCCCTTAGGACAGGGAATTCTGGATAATTGGATTCGTAGTATTTGTTTAGCACGCTGGTGTATTTAGAATAAGAAACGCTTGTGTTGATCGACGGGAAATGCTTTCTCTGTGCCAATTTCTTGTCCAAACCCCAAAATACTTGGGTGATACCTAGGGTTGCAGTAGTGACAGGATCCGAGAAATCACCACCAGCAGGTGAAACGGCAGCAACGATAGAAACTGAACCAGTACGATCTGGAGAGCCCAAAGCAACTGCTCTACCAGCTCTTTCGTAGAAAGAAGCTAGCTTTGCGCCCAGATAGGCTGGGAAACCTTGATCGGCAGGCATTTCTCCTAAACGACCAGAAATTTCTCTTAGAGCCTCGGCCCATCTGGAAGATGAATCGGCAATCATAGACACATCTCTTCCTTGATCTCTGAAATATTCAGCCAATGTAATACCGGTATAAATGGAGGCCTCTCTAGCGGCAACTGGCATGTTAGAAGTGTTGGCAACTAAAGTTGTACGCTTCATAATTGGCTCCTTCTTGCCATTCTTTTCAGTAAATAATTCAGGGAATTCCATCAAGACTTCAGCCATTTCGTTACCACGTTCACCACAACCAACGTAAATGATACAATCGGAATTGGAGTACTTGGATAACGATTGAGAAATAACGGTTTTACCACAACCAAACGCACCTGGGATACAAGTGGTACCACCCTGGACACATGGAAACAATGCATCCAAAACTCTTTGCCCTGTCAACAGAGGAAAGTTAGCAGATTTCTTTTCAGCAACAGGTCTTGGAACACGGACAGGCCATGTATGATACATTGGGTAGTCATACTTTTTACCTTCAAATTCCACTTCAAGTACTTTTTCATCAACGGTATACTCACCAGCTGGTGCAATCCAAGTCACGGTACCTCTAGCCCTAGGAGGTAAAAGGATCTTGTGGTTTTCGATCAACGAGTTTTCGAAAACCGAACCAAAGATGTCACCGCCGGTAATGTGATCACCGACTTTGAAAGAGCCAGGAGTGAACTTCCATTTAATTTCCCTACTCAAAGCTGGAGCATTAACACCTCTAGGAATGTAAATCGAGTCACTTTGTTCTTTGATTGCCTTCAAAGGTCTTTGAATACCATCATAAATTGTCTCCATTAAACCTGGACCCAACTCGACGGATAATGGTTTACCCGTTCTCAAGACCGGATCACCAACAGTGACACCAGCGGTTTCTTCATAAACTTGAATGGTTGCCTTATCGCCATCAATTCTGATAACTTCACCCACTAGGTTGTCATGGCCGACTTTAACCAATTCGTACATGGCACAACCGATCATGTTTTCAGCAACCACAACGGGACCTGAGACAGAGTAAATAGACCCATATTCTGACTCCGCATGGTCTTCCAACGAAACTCTTTGTATTTCTTTACGTGCGTTCTCGAGAGCACCTGCCATAATCCTATTTTGTTAAACGCTACAGCACTAAAACCTCGATTTCAATTCAAAAGACTCAATATAGACCTCTGGATATATAAGCGTGAGACAATTGGGGATCGAGCTATACCTTTATCGTGTCCTTAACTTTTATGAGATTCTAGTACTCTTAGTTTGCTTAGTTTAATGCTAAGCTATTCACAGCTATACAACATTCAAACAGCCTGCCCCCCTGTCTGCTGCTTTTGAATTTTTACAGCCAATTTCCATTACCCGCCTTTGAAAAATAAAGGTCCTTTGGATTCAAGAAGAGACATCAGTCATTGCCAAGAAAGACAAAAGGATCACAAGCAGATTGGTTCGCTATCTATATCATTATCAGATGTTATTCAACTGTGAAACTAGGATACTAACGTAACTTGGGTATTGCTTGGTTTGACTTGAACGAATTATTGTCCCATTGAAGAATAGCGGCCTACTAGACTTGTATTTCGGTAATATTCACGATGCTCAAAGGGAAACTGACTGAGAACAACTAGTCGTAATGACAATCAGAAACGCAGGGTGATCTTGTGCATAACTCAACCAAACAGTCCCGTGCCAAAGGGATGCTTAAATTTATTGATTAGAATTGTAGAAACTGAAGGAAGTTGTATTACATGAGAGGTTCTATACCAAGACGCGCTGAGGATACGATAATCATTTAGACTGCGTCAACGAAGCTTCAACGACCGATCATATCTCGCTTCCAAAGCTAGAGGTCAAGAAATTTGCTTTTAAAATCCAAAGCTAGCCCTTATGTTGCATGGCCGCTTATTGTTACTGTCAAGTTCAAACATCGCACTGGAGTTAGATGTTATTCACAAGACCAGTTACTAATAGTGCAATTACACGCTCATCAAGAGATGAGACGTTAAGTTGTTCGCTTCGCCTTCTAGCGTGCAAAATATCGCCAGGACGCTGTTGGCGCTTCAAATCGCCAGAATTCATGAAATGCGATTGAAATAGGACTGTTAGATTTTGATTACGAAAATACTAGAGTTAGAATTACATTTGACAGCTCCTGAGCAGTGTTCAGGAATCATCCAGTTATTTGCCAAGCCGGCGACTCCTCCGGGGTTTCCAGGAACCGCTATTTTCATGCCTCTAAAGTTGCTCGAGTTATTCGTTGAAGAGAAGTAAGAGTCTTGACGGATGTTACAAGTCTCATTATAAGTAACCCCATTTATCATGAATCAATTGGCCCAAAGTGATTAAGTCCCTCCATTAAAATAAGCTGAGCCGTCGTAAGATCGGGGGATTGAAACGGGAGTATGGAAAAGAGTACTCTGGTAAGTGGTGGTTTTCAATTCAGTGTCATCTAACATGATGGGAATGTATGCCGTTAGTCGTGAAGTTTGTCATTTACGAACATCCTTCTTCCTCTACAACCTCAATTGTGGTGATATATAAAATCAAAAGGCTTGTGGATCTTTGAAACAGGTCTTCTCAATATTTCGCAAAATGCACTACACCAAATCGTAAAAATCAATATGCAACCTGCAGTTTACGTGCTAATCGCATCACTTGAGAGCTTCTTCCGATGTCTTTAGAAATTGTAGAATACTGAACGAGAGCGATGGCATGACGTGTATACTGAAACGTCTTTCATTGCCCATGCTCATGTTCCCAAGAGCCAAACAAAAAAAATTATAAGTAACAAGACCCAAGCTTGTTGAAGGCTAGTTGACAATCGAATACTAATCAACTTCTAAGCAGCAGAGGATTGGTTGCGCCAAGGTTGTCAGGCAGCCGCTCGAAGATACAAACATCTGCTAAATTAGTGGGAATGGTATCCTTTAATTAAGCCTGTGTTAGGTTATTTGGATCAGTGAAAAATACATATTAATTACAAGCGCAAGTGGTTTAGTGGTAAAATCCAACGTTGCCATCGTTGGGCCCCCGGTTCGATTCCGGGCTTGCGCAATTTTTTTTTATTTACTGCTAATTGATACTTACAAGACTCGTGAAAGTCCTATCTTGATAAAGGAACAGTCTTCTTCTTTCCTATAAAGCTTGATTTAGTATTTGGTAGATCGACTACTGTTTGGGAATGTATCGAAGCAGAAATAGAGCGAAGCGTAATGGGGATGACGGAGGCGTTAAAGGCCCCAGCTCTGCGTTAACTCAATTCCTAAAGGATCAAGGGATCAGTGCTCAGGCAATCAAAAGTCGATGGGAGGAGCAGCAGCGACAAAAGGCAGAGAGTGAATCGCCAGCGGGGTCTGAAACTCCAGGCGTAAAGTCTGAGGAAGATGAGGGAACCAACCTGGGCACAGCGGATTCATCTAGCACTGAGACTGACGATGAACTTACCACAACGCCCTTTGATCGAAGGAAAGCCTTAGGTGAGGACACTGATGAAGAAGAATACGATGTCAGTAGTGTCACTGTTGAGAGAAAAAGTAGATCTCAAAGGAAAACGGGCAGTGAAGACAAGAGGAAAGGTCAGGTATTACAGACTCGCCGTAAGAAACGCAAGAGAGCAGCAAACATACTGGATAGGCGGTTTGAGAAGGTCCCAACCTTACAAGACCTTTGCATTTCTAAAATCAGTCATAACATATACAAATGGCAAAAGGAGGCACATGAAGGCGAAAGTGATAGCTTCGGTCATATAAGAAAAGTTCTTGGTGGAATTTCCACTGACAACCTGAAGAACTTGGCCAAGGCTCTATCAAAAAACAGAGCCTTAAATGACCACACCCTACAGCTATTTCTAAAGACTGATCTGACGGATCTGACATTCCATGATTGCTCTAAAGTGTCATTTGAAGGCTATAAATCTCTTGCCATCTTTTCACCTCACTTGACTAAATTATCGCTCCAAATGTGTGGTCAGCTCAACAACGAATCACTGATGTATATTGCGGAAAAACTGACAAATTTGTCCTCGATTTCGTTGGACGGTCCTTTCTTGATCAACGAGGCTACATGGGATATGTTTTTCCAACGTGTTAAAGGACGACTGCAAGAATTTCATATTTCAAACACGCATAGATTTACGGATCTTTCCCTAAGTAGCCTCTTGAGGAACTGTGGTCCAGATTTGGTATCCCTAGGATTTTCAAGATTAGATTCTGTATTCAACTACTCGTTGCTACCGCAGTATATCAATAATCCGGCGTTTCATTCTCTAGCCATTCAATATCCGTTTAATGAGGAAGACGTCAGTGACGAGGTAATAATCAACATCCTAGGCCAAGTGGGTTCCAATTTGCAAAGCTTAATACTCAGCGGTTGTACTGAGCTGACTGATTCCATGGTTATCAATGGGATGGCGGCTTTTCTTGAAGGTCATGAGAAGTTGCAAACTTTGAAACTGGAAGAGTTGACCTCGATTACCACAGATGGCTTCGTATACTTCTTTAGTAAGGTTAAGATGCCCTACTTGAAGTGTTGCAGCTTAAGGCGATGCATTCAAATTGATGACATGGCCACAATCGAGCTTCTTCTGAACTCTGCCAGGAACTCATTGGAATACATCAACTTCAACTCCCTAAATAAGCTGACAGAAGAAACGTTCACGATTATGAGCTGCGCTAACCTATCACACCTTGACGTTTCATTCGTGAGATCTGTCAACGATTCTGTTGTCGAGAAAGTGGTCTCACAGAATCCAAAATTAACACTCATGGAAGTCTTCGGAGATAATTTAATCACAAGCAATGCCAAGATTCCTTCATCACTGACGTTGACGGGTAGAGAAAGTGACACTCTGTAGTATATATTTACAAATTTATCTAATTTAGGTTATGTTCACAGTGAATTGAAAGATGCGTTGGAGCTACTAAATGTAAATGTGAAAGATTCTCAACCAGCAGAAATCATGAGAAAAAAAGAACAAGAGGGCTAAAGAAACTGAGCAGACCAGAATTGCACTGCCAGTTCGAAAGCTTAGGTTCTGATATATGTTGGTAAGATCAAATGGACAGGGGGTCGAAGGTTTGATTTATTTAGTGAGTTAGGTTGATAGTGCATCCATACATCCAAGCTGCAGGTTTTCAAGCCTCATAGAAAATCGTATGCAGAGAAAAATGTATCCAATACGGAGAATCGAGATCCAAGATAACACAATTCACATTACCTGAAAACTTGGAATTCCTCATCGAAGGTTGGATCCCTGCAAAATCAATTTAATCTGTTCTTGAGGAACCTTTATTGTCAATCATCCTTTTGATCAAGTTGGATGTCCCATTAGGTTAACATTTTCTAAAAAAAGAACCCGAGCGTAAGTTTTTTGCCAGATAAACAAACATTGATCTAAACCAGAAGGGGCCTAAAGAAGCAGAAGAAGAGTACTGGTTAAGGTGGTTCCATGGTATTCAATAGCTCATCTATATGGTACAATAACTTGTCCTCCACAACGGGGCGTTCCCAGGGGACTGCAGCGTGGCCATCGGAAAGTGAAGTCGAAAGCGATATCAAAACTACTGTATCGTCACAAATTGACACTTCATCTTCGGTTTTATCAACCCGGTCATCATTCGTGCCCCCGATCGTGACGCCCTCAAGTTCACAGTTGCTTGGTAGCTGGTTATCTTCAACTAGTTCAAATTCAGCAGAGGTGACAGTCGCCCCTTCCTTAAGTCCGACGAATTCTTCAATATCTACGGAGTCTACTGTCTACTCGTCACTTTCTTCTTTGACTGGATCTTCAGAATCTTCATCGGCAACCTTTCTGACCGACAGTCAAAATTCAACTTCAGATACACCATTATTTTCCCATTCGTCAACTTTAGCACCGAGTCACCATAGATCTATCTCTTTGCTGCAATGGGCACGTTCCTCTTCTAGAAGTTCGTCAGAATCATCTATTAGTGCCACATCATCATCGTCAGAAATCGTGGGTACTTCGAATTCGTCATCGCACTCTGCGTCTTACATATCATCGTCATCATTCTCATCGTCGTTGATTTCCTCGGTCCCTCTCTCAATAACTTCGAGCTCTGAGTGGACGAACGATCTGACTTCAACCTTAGCACTGCAACCTTCAACAATAAGTTCCTCAGCATCCCCATCAGCCTCCTCAACTACGTCTGGCCCAGAATACTCTCTCTCTAAAGACGCAAAATCGAACTACTATATTTATACTCAGATGTATCGTATCACTGATTCAGATACTACTTTCGATACGGGTCTGCCAACAACAACTGCTCGTCCAAAAACGGCGTCATCCAGTTTTTCTGTTCCCAGGACAACAGAAACTCGAGGTATGCAGTTTTATCAAAACTGGTTAGATGGCAGCCTTGGCGATTCCAATAGCTCATCCAACCCTACAAAGAATAAGATAATAGGTGGGGTGGTGGGGGGTGTTGGAGGGTTCCTCATCTGCTGCATGCTTCTGTGGTTCATGCTCTATAGGCAAAAGAACAGGAGCTCCAATGGAAAGGAGACTACTGGTTTCACTTCGGAGATAGGCCGTAGGGCAGGCTACCCGCTGTCATCTCCATCAATCGATGTTGATCAAGAGAAAAGTGTACTTCCGAACGATGGACAAGGCGCATTTCTATCTAAGGTCAAGCGTAAAACTATTGCTAAGCTTTCCAGAAATACGAATGATGATGGTGAACATAGTAGCGATAATAATCCTTTTCAGGATGAATTCAACTTCCAAGCAAGAGGACCACCAGCCATACCACCTCCCAGAAAGAATGCAGCACTTCCACCAACAACAAATGGTGAGACGGGCGTTCCCCTCGATAACAGGTTTTCGTATGTGTCTTCGTTGACTGATTCATCCTACATTTCGTCCTCTCAAGGAGATTATTCATCGATATCATCAACATCAATAAGATTAGGTTCTCAATTCCCCAGTAATTTTCACAACCATTCTGAAGGCTCGCACGGATTTCTACGAGAAGTCATCTGAGAGCCAACAGAATAGCAACAACTTTGACGTTTAATATTTAGTTTTTCAAATAGGGCAGTCTAGCAGGCGTCTGTTTTGCTAGACTTCCTTGTAGGCGTTTAATACTTTTGAGTTTATATTATACATTTCGTTAGAAGAGATATCTTGAAAATTTTTTTTATCGAGTAAGAGCGTTTAGCTCAAGTGATTGAATAGTTCAAACAAGTGAGCCTTGCAAGAGTTACCCACAACGGTGCCATGTTTCCTCTACCACGGGTCCTGAAAGGAAATTTACCTTTTAAAGGGGGATTTTACCTCAGAACACAATTCTTCCATGTTGGGCGCCAACTGTCGAATGGTCAGAATGCATCCCTCTTTGGAGAAATGACAAAGGAGGTCAATTTGGATAATGATGATCCCAATAAGGTATCCAACAGGATGACCGTCATGTCAGATGTCTCTGATGCAAAAAAGACGGATTCTATCGATTCCATTACGATCGAGAATGACACTCTTTTACAGAAACATATTCAGAGGCAACAGCAGCCTGAAAAGTTGGCACCTGATTTGTTACTTTCACCGCTCAAGAGAAAGCTCTATCTAGCGAATTGCAAAATGAACGGCTTTTACAAAAGCGATAGTATCCTCAGGTTGCCGGGCACCAGCAATGAATACAAGTTGAATTTATCACGCCGAGAAATTGAAGTGCTGGAACCTTCCGTTTATGTAAAGTCATACAGAATAAAGTCATCCTTGAAGAAAGCGACATTACTGCTAAGACTATTGAATGGTTTAGATGTTAAGAAGGCGTTGACGCAATGTCACTTCTCCAAAAAGAAAATTGCTCGAGACGTAGCGGAGGTGTTGGAAAGAGGAATTGAGGATGGTCAGAAACTGGGACTTGACCCTGATGATCTGTATATTTCTCAGATTTGGACTGGTAGTGATGGCACGTGGGCCAAGAGATTAGAATTCAAAGGTAGAGGTAGGATGGGTAGAATAGAACATCCCTACGTCCATGTTAGATGCATCCTTAAAACCAAGAGTATTACAAAGAGTAGAATTGCATATGAAGCACAGTTGAAGGGTTTGAAGAGGAAGCCATGGATACAACTTGCAGATAAACCAGTAAGAGGAGTTGTAGGTGGTGCATACAAATGGTAGGGCTTAGGAGGTCCAGTAATCTTGTAAATAAATACTTGCGATATTTACGTATATTGACCACAAAAGCGCAAAATAAGCATTTACAGCACAATATGATATTTCCGAAAGATTAGTTTTGCTTCTTGTCTTCCTTCTTCTTGGAACTGCTCTTTCCCTTGTCAGACTTGTCAGCCTTGCCAGCTTTACTGGCAGCTGCAGCGGCTTCGGCAGCTTCTTGAGCATGAAATTTCTTCAACCTGTCTTCATGCTCCCACTTTGTATACCATAAGCCTGCCTGTAACATTATCACACCTCCGAATAGAAGCAAAAGGATGATGTTTGAAGAAGCGATCACAGCCAAACCTTGATTCTCCGAAACTTCACCCCATTTACGAGTCACAGAGCAGTCTATACCCGTCTTGATGTTAGTGATAAAGACGCAGATACCGAGGACATACAGACCTAAAGAACAGTACTCAAACAGTTGTAAATCTGGATTAGGCTTGTATACCCTAATAAGACCACCAATCAGACCAATGGAACCAATAGCGGCCAACAGATAGTTGACTGGTGGGGCAGTGTAAAACATTGTTTGGTAGTGCTTCAAAGCGTTATCAAAATGTTCCTGTGTAGCGTCCTTATTAAAGAGTAGATGGTAATCATAAGTTTGATTTGCGTAGAAGACGCCCATGATGAAGGACGATCCAATTAGGATCAGACCTGTACCAATGGTACTAATATCCTTGTAAGAGAGACCCATTTGTACTAATCTTAGAGCGGTATTCTTGTCTCTTCTTATCCCTTCAATAGAACGATGGTGGCGTTTATTCAGATGGTGAAAACCTGCTTCGAGCGATAGATAAGTTTTCGAAGATCGGCCGCATGTAGAGAAGGAGAGGCTATCTACACATTGGTGGTGAAAAATGAAAAAATGAAAATGAAAATGAAAAATGAAAGTTTGATAAAATATACGCATTATATAAAATGATAATTTAAGACTCTCATAACTTAAGCAGAAGCTTCAACTTGTTCAGCTTCAGTTTGCTCAACTTGTTCAGGTTCTTGTTGTTGTTCTGGAACAGCTGGTCTGTAGTCCTTGACGGAAGCAGCCAAGATTGGTTCTTCTTCCTTTGGTTCAACGATCTTGACAGCATCTGGCAAGGCCTTTGGACCGGTTCTGCTTCTAGCTGGGTCTCTCATGATCTTAACTTTGATACCCAAAACACCTTGTCTCAACAAGACGTGTCTAGTGGCAGTGTCGATGAAATCGTTGACTGGTTGACCGGAGTGGATTAGGAAACCGTCAGCAAACTTCATGGACTTGGCTCTTGCGGCTCTCAATTTACCAGAGACAACGACTTCACAACCCTTAGCACCAGATTCCATAACGTATCTGACAACACCGTAGGCGGCTCTTCTGATGGCCAAACCGTTCAACAATTTGAATTTGATGGATTCGGCTTGAGCAACGGCGGATAGACCACGGTCTTGGACTCTTTCAGCGTACAAGACGATGGTACCTGGCTTGTACTTGAATCTCTTTTGAACCAACAAGGTCAATTCGTTGATTCTTCTACCGTTTTCACCCAAGACATCTTGAGTTCTGGTGGCTCTGATGATGATTTCAGTCTTGGTTGGAGTGACTCTGACTTCGACACCGGAGTAACCTTCTTCGGCCAATTCTCTGGTAAAGAATTCGTTCAATTCGGCGTAGAAAACACCGTCAGCGACTAGCTTTCTCTTTTTAGAAATCAAAGCGACCATCTTCTCGTATTTAGTCTGTTTGTTTGGTTGGTTATGGAATGGATTCAATATCACCTGAAAACTTACCTCTGAGATATAGCGATGTCAACAATTTCAGCTATTTCCCAGGTACATACGTGATCAGTTCGTGCGTCATGCGTGAGGTATGGCCCGACAACGGGATGAACCAATCTTTTATGAAGTTCACTGTAAGCGAAAAAAAAACATTTAAAAGTGTGCACGGATGTTTATGAGAAAAGCCAGTTTAAACATCCGTAAACCAACCAACAGTCACAACAATTTCATGAAGCCAGCGGTGCATGGGAGTTTCCTCTTTTGGCAAAAAGGTTGGCCTCCGCAAGCAATTCTACGGTTTAGCTTGTTTGCCTAAAGTGTGTACGAGAAATCGCCCATCGCGACGCAGTGTCTAAACTTTCCAAGCTAGGTAAAACTAGGAGGAGCAGGATGCCTGCAAGTGAGCCTGCGAGACGACACCGGTGGCAAGGTCGCTTAAGGTAAGGCCTCTAGGCCCGGGGTTGAGTTGAGTTCTTTTATCTTCTGTCGTTACCAATAAAGGTTTTGACGTTTTGACCATTAGAGAATCCAGATTGATCTGAATGAATGAATGACTGACTGGCGTCCGATGACGCGGTCGAATAGCGTAGCTCTAAGATCTCTTGGTTTGATACATCGCGTCGGTAGGATGTTCAACATCGCTCGGCCACTTCAAGGTTGAAAAGTTTGTACAGTTCATGCAGTTTTGCATCACATATTCACACTGAGATGCGGTAGCGGTCGGTAGCGCAAATTCCTGTTTGAAAAATACACAGCGAGAAAGGAAATCGGATTCTGACTGACAAATAATGCAAACAAATAATGCAAATAAAATAGCAAAGTCATAAACTCTCTTGTTGTTTTTATCTTTCCAAAGTTCGATGATTCGATAGTTCTGAGAAAGAGTGATAAATTCTTATAACAGCAACAGACCCATGAGATCTATTAAATGTGTTGTTGTCGGCGATGGTGCCGTAGGTAAGACGTCATTACTAATATCGTATACGACTAACACTTTTCCAAGAGATTATATTCCGACTGTCTTTGACAATTATTCGACGACAGTCTTGTTACCCAATCCCACAAATGATGGTGGCATTGAGAAGGATCCACAGCTATTCAAATTGAATCTCTGGGATACCGCGGGGCAGGAGGAGTATGATCGTTTAAGACCATTGTCCTATCCGCAAACTGATATCTTCCTTGTATGCTTTTCCATCTCAGAGCCAAGTAGTTTGCAAAATGTGGTCGATAAATGGTACCCTGAGATCGTTCAGAATTCTTCTACCGAGAGCTCTGAGTTCTATCGTAAGTTGGGTAAATATCCTATCTTTTTGGTGGGGACAAAGGCGGACCTGAGAGATAGCGTGGAAGAAAGAGAGCGGTTGAAGGAGCTGAATACAGATTTTGTTTCCAAAGAAGAGATAGACAAGGTGGTTAATCAGTGCGGGTTCATCGGTTACGTGGAATGTTCAGCTGCCACCCAGTCTGGTGTAACTGAAGTTTTTGAGAGATCAGTTGCCCAGATTGTTTATGAACCTGAAAGAGCCAATGCAGCAGCAGCAGCAGCAGCAACAGCAACCGAGAGACAACAACAAGAGCAAGAGCAAAAGCAAGAGCAAGGACGAGAAGAGCAACAACAAAAGGTCACATCTCAAAATAAACATCCGGATAAATCACATAAGCAAAAGAAGTCCGCTCAAGGTATATCAAATGCCGCTAATCAACATTCATCAACAGGCAAAATAGATAATACGAATAATAATAGCCGTAAGGATGATGATAATAATCGTAATAGTAGTACAAAATACTTGAGAAAAATGAAGAAAAGGTCAAAATGCGTTATCCTGTAAAATCAAGAAAAGTTTGTTTTTAGTAGACAATAAATTGTATTCATTCATATAGATTTTTAAGATTTCTTTTTATCATTTGTGCCGTTATCCTTCTTGTTAATATTCCTTTTAACCGCCATCTTTTTCTCCAGATCCTTTATTTCGTTTTGAGTTTTATCGTAAAGCTTCTTCTGTAACGAATCATCCTCAAATTCTTTACGTGGCAACTTGACAATGGAACAATCAGATATATATTTAACATCTTCATCTTTCAAATTGATTTCTTCCAATTCAGGTGTCATTAGTCCATAGAGAACACTTTGCGCTCCACGGCGACCACTCTTGGTCAGTAAAAACAGGAAAGGATATAGGATCATGCAGTATACGACCAACAACAGCAGAAAAGAACCATTGCTCAATACACGACGTAGACTGTGCGACCTCATTGTGCCAGGTTGAACCAAGGTCACGCTAACATTCTTACCAGTTCTTTCCACCCCATCTTTTTTCATTTTTTTTATATCGTTCATGAGTCGCCTTTGCAATTCAAGCATGCATAAAGATAGCTGCAATTTACTACTGGCAAAGTACTTTAACGAACTGTCGTATTTAGTTGTTTGCCACAACGGATCATCTACATTAACTTGCCCTGCAGACTGTAACCAACAAGTGGCTACAATAATCCTGACATCTCTGTCTGGCGGCTGGGCCTTGAAACTCGGTTGCAACAAATCCAACAAGTGGAAGACCCCAACGAAATTGGTTGCCATTTGTAATTCCAATCCATCGCCGGAGGACTTCCTCACGGGTGGTGAGATCCATGGAATGCCCCAAGGCTCCATCTCTCCAGACATTACGACGACACCATCCAGTCTTCTAGGAGGTGAATTATCCAACCATCCGGTGGCGAACTTACGTACTTGCCACAAGTCGCTTAAATCACATCTCTCCATGTAGATCATATCGTTTTGACTTCTCTCCCTCAAATCATCGCACCATTCAGCGGCCCATTCGTCTACATTTCTCGTCAATATAATCAATTGAGCTCCCAGGCGTGCCATTTCCAGTACCACGGAGGTACCCATCCCTTGAGACGTGGCACCTGTCACAAGATAGACCTTTCCATGTAAATTTCTCTCCCATGAATTTGTAGCGCCACGAGACCAATACTTCAATAGCCCCGCTGAGGCCACATATGGAGCAAGGGTCTTTATTTGCTGATAGTAAGGAATTTTATCAGTACCCTCCATAAGGGCGGTTCCAATAATATTAATAGGCATCTTGCAGAGCTGTTGTTTGGATTTGGCTTTACGGCTTTGTCCATTCAGTATGTCAATTTTTCTACACTTTTCTTCTCTTCCTCTCCAGGCGCGTCGCCTAAAATACATATCAAGTTTAAATATAATACACCATAATGCTCCAACGCCTAAGAAGATCATTAACCTGTTGTCGTGCAGCTAGTTAGGCATGCATGTTTCAATTCATTCAGTGAGAAGCTCAAAAACCTGAGCCGCCTAAGCTCTTGTGAGAGCTTCCAATTGGATTCCGAGGGCAGTCACAGAAGGGAACGAGGAGCTCTCTCCAGGCAATGTTCTTTAAGTGTTCGTATAAGCTACTACTTGATGCATTTTATGTTGTACCTGCTCACATCTTTTGTACAACTCATTTACTGAAGACCGGACATTCATTTGGAAACACTAAAATTCTGCGTACTACTTTCAAGAAGTATTTGCTCGGTAGGGTCTAACTGTTTCAACACCATTGCTTTGATTCGTATATATATTAATGGGACTTGTTGCCGAAAAACTTCAATATTAGGTTCATTTCATTGATATTTTTATTCCCGCCAGCTATGGCTCGATTAGACATCAACTATCAGCCATATCTCCCATCTCATAGAGCATCCTTCCTTTGAAATAGTTTTAAATTACAACCAATGTATGCCTGAAGCAGGATTCAAGATATGCAAGAAATTACATAGTAAAAGACGAACGAACAAGTGGCGGAAGGAAGTGTTGGCCGCACTAGGTAACCAATACTTACTCATAGGCAATGCAGCTGTTCACATGAAGTTAATAGCAATGAATGAAAGCTTGTTAACTCATAAATTTTGGGTGCGAAATGCATAATAACGAGAAATACGGAGATCAACTTCGTATTGCAGCCTTTTTTCTCAAGTCTTGAAGAAGAAGCCTTTTGTCCTTAAGGTGCACAAGGATCCTACTAAAAGGGAAGTCTAATAGCAACCATCACGGCCTTCTTGCACAGTTGCTTTATTACTGGAGAACCTTTATGGGTTGGGATGGATGGTCATTGATATTTAGCTCGTTTTCTTCGCATCGCGGCGCTAAGAAAATTTTCAACTGTAATAATGCTTTTCCATCTCATCTCTGAATAAAGAAGTAAGCAAAGGAAGTAGTCCATCAGTTATCTATGGATGAACAGGTGATCTTTACTACTAATGGCACTGGATCTGTTTCCAGTATCCATTCCTTTGAACAATCGACTTTGCGGCAATGTTCCGTGGGGAGTAAGCATAGTGCAGTACAGGTAGGAACCCAGTATCTCTTCGTCGCTCAAGCCCAAAAGGCTCTTATCAATGTTTATAATCTGTCCGGTCCACACAAGAGAGAGTCTGTCGAGCAAAGGTTACCTTTACCCGAGGTACTCAGCTGCTTGGAGGTAGTGGATAACAAAACGACTACTAAAACCCATTCAATCAATGAGACGCATAAAATAGCTGAGTTTAACCTCCCATATCTCCTGCTAGGGTCAACCGATTCTGGAAAACTGTACATTTGGGAACTGAATTCGGGAATACTACTTGGAGTCAAGTCAATGGCACATTACCAGGCCATTACAAAAATCAAGTCGATCGTAGGTGGTAAGTACATCGTCACATCCGGTTTAGATGCCAGAGTGATAATATGGCAGACAACTGATCTTGTCTCAATGGATGAACCCAAGCCAGTTTGCATCTTACATGATCATACATTACCGGTTACTGATTTCCAGGTCTCTGCTACTTATGGTGACCTTTTGTCTGCGTCAGGGACTAAGTTGTTTACTGCATCTGAAGATGCTACCTTGAGATGTTACGATTTGAGTTCGATGGGTAGCATTAACTCTACATCTCTACCGAGTTTGATAGCAACGTTCACGTTACCGCATGCAATCACAGCATTGGCACTTGATCCAGCCGATAGAGCGTGTTACATCGGTACGAAAGAAGGATGCTTTAATCTGCAGCTCTTTTACAAATTGAGAGGTTCAAAAGTCATGAATTTGATACAGTCCTCGGCGGGAGGCACCGCAGGCAAAGGTAGGATATTTTCGCTAGTCGAGTCAGCACCAGGGCAGAAAACCGAGCAGGACAGTGAGAAACTATATGCTATGGGTCAGTTACTCTGTGACAAAATCATAGAGGTTGAAGTTACCTGTCTTGATATTTCAATGGATGGAACGCTACTGTTGGTTGGCGACACTACCGGTAAAGTTTCAGTAACCGAAGTTCATTCTAAGCAAATCTTGAGGACAATGCAACCATTGACTACCTCTCAGACGATTCATGGTGGCGTGACCAATATACTGATTCAGACCAAGTTTAACATGTATAGAGGTGAACTCGGCGGAGAACCTGTTCCTAAGGGATCGTCCAACCCAAAGATTCCATCCTTACAGAGAGTCATATATGATAAGAAGAAACCGGGACAAATTCATGATATTTGGCACCAGGTTGGTGCTTTAGAAAACGTAGCATCTCTACCAACGAACGATTTTGATGGTTATTTAGACCAACTTAAAACAGAGCAAACGGTGCTATCTCAATCGAAGGGCGTCGTGAGCCAAATAAAAATTGTTGGGGGAGCTACTTCTAACGAAACCATCCCTGATACCAGACAGGGCGATTTGGCGAAAGATGAAGAGATCATGGAGTTGAGGGGGAACGTTGAAACCTTGAAACAAGCTTACAAAGAGCTACGTGAGATGCATGAAAAACTGTACGAGGAGCACGAAAAGCTATTGGATAACAATTAATAAGTACATGCCATATAAAAATGAACCTTTATACTAAAATACTATCTGTGTACACTTCGAGCTGTTACTGTTGCTGAATTGTCAATCAGGGCTCATTAAAATATGAATATTCAAGGACTTATCTTGAAATGGTTTTTACCATGGTGGTGGTATACCGAGTATTTTCGACCTATCCAATATTTTTCAAGCAAACCGGGTTGGTTCATGAGTATTTGAGTATTTGGATTGTTTCTGCATTCTAAGCATTTACCCAAGAATGAGTCATTAGCTCCAAAATTTACTATCAGTAGCGAACCAAATCATATTGGTTAAACAGGATGCAAGGCTAGTTTATTTGATTCTGTCTTGCATGAGTTTGATGCGTAAGGTACCACAGCAGAAACTGCCAAGGAAGGGTTCGCTGCATGGCCAAGATGAGGCGTACCGTACACTGTCGAGTAGTAAGCTTTCACGTGGTATACGGCGACTAATTCTCAACAATTAGCTATCAAGAAGAGGGTCATCTGCTAGTGCTTTCCTTGTAAGCTCTGGGAATTTGAAAATCAAATGAGGCATCAACACAAGACCCCGGCTCGGCGGCTAAATCTCTGGTAAGGATAAGATATCGATACTTTCTTCAAACAATCCAGATTCCCTCAAACTCCATGAACTCGAATACAATACCGCTGGAAACTGAAGAAATGAAGTGATTCGAGTTGAAAATTAGAGCAGAATGACTGTAATCACCTAAGAAATATCCATCATAAAACTTGGAGCGGCCTGGAGACGAGCACAAAATTTGCCACAATACTTGGGCTTCATGCTATGCAAACCAGTCTTCATCCCAAATGTAGCTTTCACACCACAAGAAGTGCCAAATCCATTATGATCACAAATGCTCACGATCCTTTCACGGTAGGGCATCAATAAATACCGAGAAGTCACTCGTGAACAAAGTTTTGAATAAAAGACAACTACGCTTCAATGACCGTTTGCAGTATATACATGGTATATGAAAGAGTTGCAAGCTACGAAACGTGGCCTTCTTCTTTCATCTGCTTCACAAGTCTCTTCCTGGATGCAGTTTAGATTATTGTTACGGCGACTTCGGGTTATCTCGCCTTAGCGAACAAATTTTTCATCTCATCTCATTTCATCTGTGAAGGGGAACGTTAACCTAGCATAAAGTGACGTATTGGTTGGATATTGATTGTATCACATAGCTTTTGCCATGTCAGAAAAGGAGAGTGTGAAACTCACAAAGAAGCAGCTAAAAGCTCAGCAGTTCAAAAAATCTAAGGAAGACCGTGAACAGGACAAGGAACTGAAAAGAAAGGCAGAAGAAGTCAGCACAACTGAAAGCACCGAGCCTGCCAAGAAGAAGAGAAAGACCAGAAGAGGTCGTGGTGGCAAAGGTCGCAATGGCGAAAAGAAAGGTAACAGGTTCATTATCTTCGTTGGAAGTTTACCAAAAGACGTGACTTCCACCGAACTACAAGCGCATTTTAAATCGAGCTCACCAGATCATATCAGGATGAGGGCTGACAAGGGAATTGCATTTTTAGAATTCGATGCCGACAAGGATAAGCACAACATTCAAAGACGTATGGATGTCGCCCTGCTTCAACACAGAACTTTAATCAAAGACAAAAGAATTAACGTCGAATTGACCGTGGGAGGCGGTGGGAATAGCGTGGAAAGGTTGGAAAAGCTTAAGAACAAGAACCTAAAACTAGATGATGAGCGCCGGGAAAGGTTGAAGAAGATGATGGAAGAGGGCTCTCAAAAGAAGGCCGCGGCACAGACCACAGAAAAGAGCGATTCAAAACCGACAGGAGAGACGGGGGTACATCCGGACAGAGCCAAACTCATTCAATAATCAATATATAGGTTTAAGAACAAAGGCATAGTCGATCTAGTCGCCTTTTTGTATCGATACCGTTCTTTTCAGTCGCATAGTACGAATATTAGAAGTCGTTATCAATGACATGCGACTTTAGCAGCACTGCGAAGTAATTTACCTGGGCTTTGGGCAGGTTGGTGAAAGAAACAAACAATAAAATCAGCTCTCATTGTTCGAGTAGTTACCAGGAGGGGATATCAAGATAAATAATAGGGTCTTCTTTTGATCTTCAGCACTGAACCTGGACGAATCGAATTTACGTTATTTCGTTCCCCAAAGTCCTCCTTTTATAAACTTTGTTTCTTCCACATTTAAGAGCCGCAGTTACTGCATATACGCTTTGAGTTTCCATCTAATAGTATAACGAAACCATGTCGTCTCTTACACGATTGTTACAGGAGAAGCGAAAAAATGAAGCCAATGAATTACATGGCAAAGACTCACGTCCCTCGCCGGTCAGCGCTACCATGCATCTCGAAGGTCTTGACCGTGATTCGACGGCTCATAACTCAGCGACGAGTATTACTACAGTGACACAGATAGATTCCGGTGAGGAGTCTTCTACGCCGGGTTCGTCGTTTGGAGCTCAGCATCAATTTCCTTCGAGCTTCCTCAATGTCAACTCAGCTCATACCGCCACGATGTATGGTACCAGCTCACAGGCAAGAGACCGAGCAGGTTCTCTATACATTGACAGCAATGTTATGGCAGGAACCTCGTACGGCTCTTCAGTCGGTCACGCCGGAAGGACAATGAGAGTGGCTACTTCTAACGTTTCTCATCCTGTTGGTAGTTTTGGTGCAAAGCATGTTCCCTCTTTATCGTCAAGCATACCTTATTCGGCTCCCAACTCCAATAAGGATAATAATACTGGCTCAGGAAGTAATAATTCCTCATTTTCCTCATCATGGATTGAAAACTATGGGGGCTCTATGCCCAGCAACATCTCCGCTATCGACAGTAATGTCATTTCGTCTCCAAAAGTGGATTCGGTGGAGCCGAGGTTTGTTATTTCCAAGCAGAAGCTGCAAAAATCATCGATAGACAATGCGGCACAAGCAGGCTCCGTATCGAGGTCGAATTCTCTTTCCTCTCAACTTGGAAACCTGTTTTTCTCTAAGAATACGAAGGAAAACTATGGCAACTCTATAGTACCTTCCAATTCTTCAACGAGCATAAAGAATTCATCCTCTCCTGCTGCGACTGCTATCCCAAAACCTAGTCGAGCAAGACAAAGCAGCATATACAGCTCTTCGAGGCAACCTTCGAACTCATATACAGATAACTTTGCCGAGTCACCTTCTTCTGCACTTGATGCTCCGCCTAGTCAGAGCGTGCCAAAATCTCGTCATTCCTCGGTCGCGAATTTGAAAAGTTTCTTCAAGAAAAGCTCAAGTACAAATCTAGCCGGGTCGGCTGGGGTATACGGGTCACCGAGCGCCCTGTCGATGGCAGTTCCTTCTACTTCCCAAACCTCTACTACTTCGGGTTTTGCACCCAGCTCGTATGGTAGCGGCAACGGAGACACCATTTACTCCCATTCTAATGATTCCAGCCTTCCGTTTTCCAAAAGGTACGCTAGAACTGGCGAAGATTTGGGTGCCGGTGCAGGTGGGTCAGTTAAGTTAGTCAAAAGGATAGCTGATAACAAAGTATTCGCCGTGAAAGAGTTTAGATCCAAGTTCGACCACGAAACTAAACGTGATTATGTCAAGAAGATTACATCCGAGTATTGTATCGGTTCTACTTTACGCCACCAGAACATAATCGAGACAATAGAAATCGTCTACGATAACAACAGGATTTTGCAAGTTATGGAATACTGTGAGTACGACCTTTTTGCAATTGTTATGAGCAACAAGATGTCCTACGAAGAGACCTGTTGTTGTTTCAAGCAAATTTTATGTGGTGTAGAATATCTGCATGGACTTGGTTTAGCCCACAGAGATTTAAAATTGGACAACTGTGTCATAAATGAGAAAGGTATTGTTAAATTGATTGACTTCGGTGCTGCTGTAGTCTTTTCATACCCATTCTCAAAGACCTTGGTAGAAGCCAGTGGTATAGTCGGAAGCGATCCTTACTTGGCTCCGGAAGTTTGCATTTTCTCGAAATACGATCCTCGTCCAGTTGATATATGGTCTGTTGCTATTATTTTTGCATGTATGATCTTGAAGAAATTTCCTTGGAAAATTCCCAAGTTGAAAGACAATTCATTCAAGTTATTCTGCTCTGGTCGAGACTGCGACTCGCTGAGTGCTTTAGTAACGCGTACCCCAGACCCCCCATCATACGATCACCTGGAAGGTTCAGGCAGTAACAAGAGCCCCGGAAAGAAATCCAATAATAACCCTACTGATCCAAACAATCCAAATATTGGTCCCCAAAGGTTGTATCATTCGTTACCAGAAGATTCACAACATATAATAGGTCGTATGGTCGAGTTAGCTCCGGCATGTAGAGCCAGTATCGAAGAAGTAATGGAGGACCCTTGGATAGCAGGAATAGATTCCTGCCATATGGTAGAAGACGGATTGACGTTCAAGGTCGTGAGTGGTAGCGACCACACGCATACCAAGGTTGATCAAAGTGAAGCACATATTGCAGGTCTAGAAAAAAAGAAGAAGAAACAGGCCAAGGGTGCTGCAAACAGTTGAACTTTCAGGCTGAGTCATCGTTTGAACATCAGTTGACGTTTACCATTTTTCAGAAGCCTAGATACAGAATTGTATTATTAGCATCGAGCAACCTGAATTTCAAATGTGCTCAGTTGTTACTATTCTCTATATTTATCACGACATATCAAATAACCACTACTGTTTATACTATCTACTATATAGGATGAAATGACGGTAGTTTACTTTATGCTTCGTCGGGTAACAGTCATCACTAGAAAAAAAGTTGAAGCATTTACAATTACATTACGATCGTCGACTAAAGTACAGCTGAAATTTTACTTATAGCATGGTTATAAAGTCTTCCGTCAAACAATGTCACAGGCTGCTAAGAACCTTTTGGTAAAACTTATAGTTGGCGCTGGCCAAGCCGCTCCTTCACCCCCGGTGGGCCCGGCTCTTGGATCCAAAGGTATTAAAGCAATGGACTTCTGTAAAGAATTCAATGCACGTACAGCCACCTACCAGCCTGGAACTCCTATTCCAGTATTAATTACTATCAAGCCGGACAGGACCTTCAGTTTCGAAATGAAATCGCCTCCAACCGGATATTTATTACTCAAGGCTCTCGGTTTGCAGAAAGGCCATGGCCAGCCAAATGTCAATTCGAAGGAGGGAACTATTGGCGAGCTATCGCTAAAGCATGTGTACGAAATTGCCAAGATAAAAAAAACGGACAGTAGACATGCGATGCTAGAGATGGAGGGTATAGTAAAGTCGATTGTTGGTGTTGCCAAGAGTATGGGTATTAAAGTTGTCCCTTGAAAAGCTGAACAATCAACGAGCTCGAATAGTGCGAAGACGTGTAAATAACTTCAGTAAGAATGCATATGATGGTGTATTAATGTTTATTCATGTATGTATGTAGATTGTTATACATATATGCTAGTAAAGGAATGCAGAGAAAGATACGGAAAAAACCTTCATTTTCAAAGGATGGAAAAATCAACCTTATTAATATCTGTTGAATCTCCTCTTCTTATTTTTCTTCCATTTTTTATTACGATTATTCAACACCGGTGATGACGAAGAATCGTTAGATGGTGAGCTTGTTGCCTGTGACGGTATATCGAGATCATTCACGTTTAGGGTGGTTTTGGTCGGAATTACCTTTGGAGTCAATCTAGTGTACAGTAGATAATATGCGTTTGGCTCCTTCAGCACTTCCCTTTCCGTTATTTTGTTGATATATTCATCGTCATAAGTGGCCCAGGAGCCGTCTGGTTGTTTGCAATGGACGATATAATGACCAGAAGATAATGAGCGACCCTCGTGGACCACCACGGTAGTCAGCTGATATTTTATTGGGACGACATGATCTCCTTCATTTGCTTCACGATACTCCGTTAGATCTAAAAACATCGGGTACGTAACTGCTTGCTTCATTTTTGAAGATGATGTTCCATTGAATCTGAATTTCTTCAAATGGATTAACAATGTCTCTGGTGCCCTTAATATCGAGTTATGTTTCACTGCATTAGTCGTCTTGTGGCATTTCTCGCAGACGTAACCCTTTTGCTCTTTATCGACTCTTATAAGCTCGGGATTGAAGAAGTCCCTGATAGACTTTTCGATGGAAAATCTTCTTCCGTTAAGTTTAGGAGTATCATCGCTTGAAGAAACATCAGCTCCGTTACTTTTATCACTCTTAAGAGTAGAATTCTCTTTGTCGTCAGAACTTTGGTTACTTTTGGCGTTAGTTAGACCATTGCTGGCGGAGTCCTGTTGAAGTGATGACGATCTTTTCTTACCTTTTAGATGCAACGAAAGATCGTAGAATGGCTGTTCTGTTTTGGAAATCCCGCCGCAAGACTTGCAAGTGACGACTTGCTTCAAAAGGCCTCCGAAAATATCATAGATGATTGATTCCGTCATCTTGTGACCTTTTGGAACAGAGTCCTCCTGTAGCCGAGACATTAAAGACATGAAATACTCATGAGAATCCTCTTGTTGCCACTGGCTCATCATACAATTGATATCATCTAACCTCGCAATTAGCTTTTTTGGGTTGATGTGATACGAGAGCGGCTTCTTTTTCTTCGACTTATCCTGTGGCAACCACATCTTCTTACTGGTCTCGGCCAGCACATACGAAACCGAGTCCTTACTGATGATATCGTCGAATTTACCACGTAAAATGTCAAATAGATAATGCTGAATAGCTGGTATATGTACCATGGCCTGGACAGCAGCATTGGTATAGCACGTGACACCATGATTCAAGAGGCCGCGAGGCTTTAGGATGCTTAGATGGGGACCCCAATTTTTGACAACACGCGAAGAGCCGTTCGAACCTGTATCGTTGGGGTTCTCATTCACCTGATAAAAATCACTAATGTCACTGATGGTCGTGGGAGGCGTCATAGATCTCTGCGACAGCGGTAACTTGTGCTTCAATTCGTCGTCGCCATCATTATTACCACGAACGTCATCTTGGACGACGCTGTTTTCTGCCAACAGGGCATCTTGAGCCTCTTCTTGAAGTTGAGCCCTTTCAGTTTCTGACACGTACGACACTTCATCGCCAGAATCATCTCCCAACTCACCGTCACTGGCTTTGAACTCCTGGTCTGAACTTGAGCCAGAGGAACGGCTCTCTCCAAGATCAACGGCCATTCCTAGATCCTCATCCAATCCCTCTGGCAACCCCAAGACCTCCTCCTTGCGGCCCACGTCCACATATTCTTTAGCCTCATGAAACTCTTCTTCACTACTACTGCCGCTGCTACTACCGCTGCCTGTAGTAGCGTTAACGTCGGCATCACTTAACAACTGATCGTTTCCCGAAGAGTGCGCACCCTGCGATGTCCCTGCGGTATACATGTTGATGGCCTCTGCCATAGACTTGGGTACTTGAACCTTAGGCTTCCCCACACGCTCAAATTCCGCCTTCTCCCTGCCGTCATCGCTGTCATTGTTACTGCCATGCTCACCACTGTTCGATCCACCGTTGCCAATCATTATGTACGACGGCTCCTGACGCCTGTCGTTACTTGGAGCGCTACCAGCATCGCCAATTTTATTTGAGGCTTTCTTGAATTGTAAAGGAGTTGACAGTATTCTATCCACCAACGGTTTTACACTCTCCTGAGTAGTCATTTTTAGAGAAATAAATGCCCAGCTACCACTCAAACTAAAAAATCCTCTGCCAGATATCTAGCCATCTAATTTACGTGAGATCAAGAAATTTCAAGATGAAAAATTTGAGCCTGAGCAAGAAGCTCATCGCGCGCATCAGGCGACGCTGCGTACAAAGCGATACTCTTGCCCATCTGAAATAGTGCCAGTGACAGATGAATTCCTTGTTTGCGAGTGCGCATGAAAACTCTTCTTGTCGAGTAGCCTTCTCAGGTTACTCGCATGCAGCTGCAGCTGCATAAGCGAGTTGAGTCCAGCTGGGTACATGTGTCTAGAACTGTAGCCTTATGCATGCGCCAAAGAGCTCGCAAGGTCGGCAATACCACATCGATGAGTTAGTTGATAGCAGAAATGCAAAGTTTTCCATCAACTTTACGGTAGCTGTGTTGAGGAGTAAACACACGTATTTAATGACATGATAGGGTGGTGCGAGCGATCTTATACAAGCGATCGAGAAAAGATTTTTGTTTACACTTCTTAATCGCTCTTTAATTGATTTTTCTCGTAATCCTTGTCCCGGTTATCTAATCAGAGAGTGTTTGTTTACCTTCAGCGTCTATCATATTTTTAAACCTCGTTTCTGGAAGCTTTATGGCTGTGGTTGTGTGATAGAATGCAGATCTAGGTGTAATGTTTGTTGATGAAAGACTGTTGTTTTCGTTGTTTTTTTTTTTTTTTTTTTTTCATTCTATCTGCCTCTATCGAGTTTCCCCCTGTGGTCTTCGCAACAACACGGCTTAAGTTACTTGCTTGAAGCTCAAATTCTCTCATAACGGTAGCATTGGGAAGTAGCGTTGGAGTAAAAAGGTAAACATAGTGATCTTTTTTCAGTCATCGAGATTGCAAAGTGCTCGAGAGATGAAAAATGCCTTACTGGGCGTCTCGGAGAAAGGGCCTTTTTAGTAGCGCGCGGCTATTTACTTCCAAGAGGAAACAGGGAGGGTGTGACCGGAGGGGATAGGAAAGCTCTATAAAAGTGAACCAACTTACCAGTTTTTTTTCCAGATTGAACAAGTATTTCTCTTGGTTTTTGGATAGGAGGTACATTAATTACAGTACTGCATAGATTTTGATATATATTAATAGATATATATCAATCCAGCAAGCAATCGCCAACACCCGCCCCGTTTTGATAAACAACATGCTCCCCGCTTCACAAAAGATGGACAAGACTCCAGATATCGCTTCCTTGTCGATATCATCGATGTCAGATTACCATGTCTTTGACTTCCCAGGTATCGATCTACAAAGAGAACAGGTGATCGATCTCTTAGACCAACAAGGATTCATACCCGATGACCTCATCGAGCAGGAGGTTGCTTGGTTTTATGAATCGTTGGGAATCGATGACCTTTTTTTCTCCAAACAAACCCCTGATATGATCTCCAGTATCATCAGCTCTCTTTATGCTTCCAAATTAGATTCTTTTGCTAAATCGAAGTTTAGCGCTACCTCTAGCTCGTCTCATGGTCAAAACAAGATTGATGAAGTGTTTACCGCTCCAACAGGTTTCGCCATAAAAAATCAAGTCGTGAACGATGGCTATGCGCTATTCATGGAGAGTAACGGTAACATACAACCAAATGAACGTCCGCCATATCAACTCGATACTCAAATTGATGATCTTTTCCTTGATAACAAGGAGAAGAAGAGTTGTAGATTGGTATCATTTTGGACTCCCGAAAGTGGTCTCAAATTGACCTTCGTCTACGATAGCGTTTTCCCACAGAGACTAAGTGATCAAAGAATCACGAAGGCCAAACTTTTACAGGGCGATATCGATTCGATTAGTGACCTAACTATGTCTCAAATCATTTCGCCAGAAAATAAGAAACTTTATGGTCTGCTAATCAATTTAGTCAATGAAAGGGAAGGTCCTGTTATCAAGACGACTCCCTCTGTCAAAAATAACGATGAGATCAGACTATTAGTCGCTTTCAAGAGGTTTACCACGAAGCGTTATTACTCTGCTTTGAACGCCCTATTCCACTACTACAGGCTGAAGCCTTCCAAGTTTTATTTGGAATCCTTCAATGAAAATGACGTCGTGATATTTTCCATCTATTTGAATAAGTCGAAGCAGTTGGATGATATCCTACCAAACGCCCTTGAGCTATCAATTAAACAAGTCGAGAGAGAGGCTTCTTTGTTATATGCGATTCCAAACAACTCGTTCAAGGACGTTTATGAGAAAAGACAATTCTCCCCACAGGAGGCAATTTACTCGCATGTCTCTGCCATCTTTATCAACCATTTCATCAATAGATTGGGTTCTGACTATCAAAACTTGGTTAAGCAATTGAACTTACAGGAATCTAATACCTTACTATTGGAAATAGTTGGAAATTTGAAGAGAAAATTAAGAAACGAAACTTTCACTCAGGCAATGATCGTTGACACTCTGCATAAATATCCAATGATCGTTTCAAAGTTGTACAAAAACTTCGCTGAACTACATTATTACCACGATAGTTCTAAAGCTATGGAGAAAACACTTTCATATCAGAGACTTGCAAAGTTAGAGCCATTTAGAAATGAACAGGAGTTCGAATCTTATCTGAACAAGATTATTCCAAATGATTCACCCGATCTGTTAATCCTGAAAACTTTGAACCTTTTCAACAAATCAATCTTGAAGACCAATTTTTTCATTACTAGGAAAGTTGCCATTTCTTTCAGGTTAGATCCGAAGTTGATCATGCCAAAGATTGAATACCCTGAGACCCCTTATGGTATATTCTTTGTCGTAGGTAACACCTTCAAGGCTTTCCACATTAGATTCAGGGATGTTGCCCGTGGTGGTATTCGTATCGTTTGTTCAAAGACACAGGACGTGTATGACAAGAATTCCAAAGCAGTTATCGATGAGAACTATCAACTGGCTTCCACTCAGCAACGTAAGAATAAAGACATTCCCGAAGGTGGATCTAAGGGAGTTATCTTATTGAATCCCGGCCTTATTGCCCCCGAGCAAACGTTTATTGCGTTTACTCAGTATGTGGATGCAATCATCGATATTCTCATTAAAGATCCTCTAAAGGAAAAGTATGCTGATCTACTGGGCCATGAGGAAATTCTGTTCTTTGGCCCTGATGAAGGTACTGCCGGTTTCGTTAACTGGGCCACCGAGCATGCTCGTAAGAGAGGCTGTCCTTGGTGGAAATCTTTCCTCACCGGGAAATCTCCAGAATTGGGTGGTATACCACATGATGAATATGGTATGACAACTCTAGGTGTTCGTGCTTACATCTTAAAACTTTATGAAACTTTAGGTCTGCAAGATTCAACCATCTACAAATTCCAAACCGGTGGCCCAGATGGTGATTTGGGGTCCAATGAGATCCTTTTGTCCACTAAGAATGAATGTTATGTTGGTATCTTGGATGGTTCCGGTGTTCTATGTGATCCACAAGGGTTAGAGAAACAAGAGTTGATGAGATTGGCTCATGAGAGGAAAATGGTTTCGGCCTATGATAAATCGAAACTGAGTGAAACTGGGTTTTTTGTATCTGTTGATGATATTGATACAATGCTACCAAATGGAGTTATCGTGGCTAATGGTACGACCTTTAGAAATACTTTCCATACACAGATCTTCAAATTCGTTGATCACTTGGATCTATTCGTTCCCTGTGGCGGTAGACCAAATTCTATCAATTTGAATAATTTACATTTCTTCATCGATGAGAAAACAAACAAGTGTAAGATTCCTTACATTGTTGAAGGTGCTAATTTGTTTATTGCTCAACCAGCTAAGATTGCCTTGGAAAATCATGGTTGCATTTTGATTAAAGATGCATCTGCAAACAAGGGTGGTGTTACTTCATCATCCATGGAAGTCCTCGCATCCTTGGCGCTAAACGATAACGATTTCGTTAATAAATTCATTGGAACCCATAAACATGAAAAGACAGATTTGTACAAGGCTTATGTCGCCGAAGTTCAAAAAAGAATTCATAACAATGCTGCACAAGAATTCAAACAACTATGGCAGTTGAGGCTCTCCACGGGAACGCCGATCTCAGAACTATCCAACGTCTTGTCTCAAACGATTAATAAGGTCAACGATGATTTAATCAATTCCACAGAATTATGGGAGAACGATTTGAAATTGAGGAACTATCTGTTGTTGAACAAAATTATCCCAAAGCTTTTAGTGGATGTTGCCGGTCCCGAAGATATTCTGAAGAACATTCCAGTTTCATACTTGAAGGCATTACTGTCGAGTTATCTATCAAGCTCTTTTGTTTATCAGTTTGGGATTGACGTTAATATTGGTAAATTCCTCGAATACATTGGTAGCTTGAAGAGAGAGGCTGTCAAACAAGGAGTCCTATAGATTATTAAGTAAGTAGTAACAAGAAAGAAGTATACATATAGTAATGACGATTCTGCAGACGATTTGTTGTTGGATTTTATGTTTTGTAAACGCTGTCGCCTTCAGCTGAAAAATCGATTTTCCGTCAAGAATCGTAAAATGTTCATGATAAAATTATACCTTCAAAAATGCTAAAGGGATGGTAGAGCAATGCACGAGTGAAGCAACATGTCATTGAGTGAGCAGACGGTTACCTCGTTGAAGAGTCAGATATCACTGGAAAATTCACAGGAAGGCCCAGTACTCCCCGGTTCTTCAAGAGATCCATTGTTTAATCAACCTGATGAACTCCTTACACAAAGCTCCCTATTGGATACTTTGGGGAGGAAAAAGAACACCTGCTCGCAGAATAAGGAGCCTTGGAAAAACAACCCCCGTTATTTTGACTCTATAATGGTCTCTAGATTGGCATGTCTCAAAATGTTGAAACATGCCATGCGTGGGGGCAATATAGAAGTCATGGGAATGCTAGTGGGTACAACAGTCAACAACCAAATCATTGTTTTCGATTGTTATGAGTTGCCGGTGGAAGGTACAGAAACAAGAGTGAATGCACAGAGTGAGTCGTACGAATATATGGTACAATACATGAATGAAATGGTTAGTGATTCCCAAGCTATAGTAGGATGGTATCACTCTCATCCAGGATATGATTGTTGGTTAAGTAGCATCGACATGCGCACACAAGAACTGAATCAAAATTACCAAGATCCATATGTCGGCATTGTAGTCGACCCTTATAAAAGCCTGGAATCGGGACGCCTAGCAATCGGGGCTTTCCGAACTGTTCATAATAATTCGATAAACGGGGAAGACGATGATACAGAATCACTTCAATTCTATGAGTTGAATATGTCTATCTTCGAATCAGAGTTTGACAAGAGCCTTGATTCTTCCTCGTTAAAATTCGAAATGCCGAAGGTCAATCTCAATAATGATTTGCCTTTGGTTAATAGCCTTCTCGAAATAATGAGACAGTGGTACAATTCAAGCCAACTGCAGCGCAAGTCTCCGCCAAGAAAAGAACCGCTTTCGATATCGAATCTTTCGCAGAAAACTGAGGAGGAGTCGGAGATAGAACAGCAGTCTCGTCAATTAGACATCTACCGCAGACAAACGAGATCAAATTCATTGGCAAGTATAACAACTTCTACTGAAGACGATAGTGATGTAGATATGAACGAACATCATCCCGAGGATACAGAAAGTCTAAGCAGCAGCGTTCATACAATGACAGAAACCGCGACACCACTTCGGCGCTCTACTCAGCCTCCGCTGAACATGCTTAGACGACCATGGCTTCACGGAGTGGAATTAGCTTTTCAACCGCAGAGCAGGGATGTAATTGAACAAATAAGTGGACCAGAAACCTTACAAAACGATGCGTTACTCATAGACTACGATGCAACTAAAAAGGCCCTCATCGAATTGAAGATGAGAGAATACAGAAGACTCCGGTATTGCCGTGATTGTTTCACGATATAGGATGAACGATACTTACTCCTGATCTCGCATGCTCCATAAACCCTTCGGCAAATTTGTCCGGGGAGTACGACACGATGAAATCCCCACCATCATAAGGGCTCTCTTGAATAATATTGATTCTAGCATCATCATAGGGCAAGCGAAACTCTCGATCGAAGGAATGACGCTCAACTTCCTCTGAGCAAGGCATAGTAGTTTTATATCTGCTGATTCCTCCGAATTCTACAAGGTCACTAGACCAATTAACCACGGTTCCATAATCAGTACCTATGGTAATACCACTGGCTGTACTAATGGAAGCTTTAAACTTTTGGCTCCCAAGCTTAAATGGAAGTTCCAAGTCACTAATTTTTCGAGATGAATGACGTAAATCTATAACGTCTATAATGCTGCTATTGCGTTTCAAAGTGTATATGAAATGTCCGTTTGCACTTCTTAGTATCTGAGTGAGCCCTTTCCCGGATGATGATCGGTAGATCAATTGTTCATTGGAAGTCCGGGTGTCAATAAGATGAATATCGTTCTTGTAGGTGCCACAAACTCTACTGGGGCCTTCCGCATACAACTGATTAGCTTGCTGGTCAAAACAAGACACAATTGCTTTTCGAACATAATTTCCACATGCCCTCCTGGTAGACTGCACTGTCCATATTGGATCACGTCTATTCAGGTCATAGAGGGACACCCTGTTTCTATCAAAACCTGCGAAGAATTGTTCGTCGTCTTTGAAATCAACGACATAAGGGACTTGAAAGGACTCGTTGGCAGGGTTGGAAACATGAAAACTGCGCAATGATTGAAGCGCCTCACTAGAATCCTCACCAGAAAGTGGGTATATCTGTAGTGGCTTATCTCGTGATGCGAGAAGTATGATGTTAAAGTCATTAGCTTCATTGAAGAGCGAATACTTTCTATGCACCTGACTGGCTACTACTGATTGGTTTGTGAAAGTTCTCGTGAATGGAACCAGCTCTTTTACAGTTTCATGTGACGCCCTCCGTTCCGGAACCAGATACTGACGGATTCCATAATCGTCATGGACTGTGACAAACGAGGTTCCGTCACTAGACCAAAAGATATCTTGGCATATCGCGGGCTTGAGCAAAGTTTTCATCGAATCTTCCAAATAAAATGACTGATGAAGTTGGGGAAAGGGGTAAGAGTCACTAGAGTTTTTGTTCACCATCCGGAGCCACGCATTATCTTCTTTTCTCCACGACTTTCTCACGCTCCAACCGTCGAAGATTTCCCTCGTGTCGGCGTCCACCACTAGCTCATGTTCACCTTTATTACTCATGGCTCGCCATCATTCTATATTTCAGCTGTAGAATACCATTACCCATGATGAAGTGCTGAATGCTTCTCATCTTTACCTCGCCAAGATTCAGCCATGTCATTTTTTGACGTGAGGTTTGAAGAGTTCTTCCTTAGCACGTGATACTTGATATCAGTTAATCGATTTGAAAAATACAGAAAAACCAAAAACGATGGGCTAACCTGGTCAATACGATGCTTACAATCTCAGATATCGCTAAGAAGTAGCCTACAGAGATGGTTTACACAGGGTTTGGTCTTCAGCAGATATCACAGCCGAATGACAAACCTTTCAGTGAGCTAACGCCAGACGAGCAGGGAGAACGCGGCGCTCAAATGATGGTCAATTTCATGACCTCATGTCCCGGCAAATTTGTCATCAGTGGTGTAACAGGTTTCGCACTTGGTGGTGTATTTGGGTTATTTATGGCTTCGATGGCGTACGATACTCCCTTGCATACTCCTACTCCCGGTGGCCCCACAACTGTTCAGCAGATGGCGGATCTGCCGCTAAAACAACAAGTCAAGCTTCAGTTTGCCGACATGGGTAAGAGAGCATATTCCAGTGCCAAGAACTTTGGTTATATTGGTATGATATATTCCGGTGTAGAATGTGTCGTAGAGTCCGTCAGAGCTAAGAACGATATTTACAATGGTTTAACTGCGGGCTGTATAACGGGAGGAGGTCTCGCATACAAGAGTGGTCCACAAGCTGCTCTGGTTGGTTGTGCTGGTTTTGCAGCATTTTCCGCTGCTATAGACTTGTATATGAGAAGCGAGGATGGTAGTCCCCCCAAGGATGATTTTAATGATTGAGTTAGCACCATTGGACATGACAATGGCATCTTGTAGATACAGTTTCTCGAGCGTATACCGTACGAGTTCCGAATGCAATTTATTGAACAAGTTCATGACTAAATATAATAATACACGTAAATATTGCAAATTACAAGTACAATAATACAACCTGTCCAGAACCGGAATTCTCTTGAACAGACGCCAGATCCCTCCGACGATAAATTTTTGGGCTGCTCGGTTAAAAGTGTAATGATATGATCCAATTTTGCTCTATTGGCCTTGATTTCCCTGCTAAGGTCTGATAAAGAATCTTTAGCCTCATGACTCGGTGTAGATACTGAGATAGGCGGTATCGAATGGTCGACAGAAGCAGCTTGACTACTAGAGAAGGAATTGCGGCGCATCTCGGTGAATCTTTTTTCTAGCAGCTGCTTGTCTTGTGAAATCAGGTTTCGCCATTTCTTCTCCATCGATTGCCTTTTCTTATCGATAGAAACTCCACTGAGAGTGCCCTCACCATATCCAGTTATCGGGCTAAAGGTATCCGGTAACAAATCCTTCTTTATGTACGGGAGAGGTAGTGGATCTCCTAATGTCTTACGCAATGATAAAGTTCTGTTTGCCTTTCTGAGTCTTTGTGGCTTGCCAATCGAACCAGCTAACTTATCGTTGCTATCGGCATGAAACACTCCAGTCTGTGGACCCGAAGAGTGTCTCATCGTTATGAGACTCCTTCGTGATTTAAGTTTTGGAGTGAATCTCAATTCCGCTTCGTAATCATCATCTTCTCCGTCATCAAGATGATAATGGTTTGCTTCACTTACTTTCACAGAGGGCTCATTGGTTTCCCTCGTCTCGAAGTTTTTCGCTCGAGAATACTCCGCTGAATCAGTAGAAGGGGTAGCAGGTCGAACTGGCCTGTGCACTCGAAAGGGATTGACTAGGTTTTCCTGTTTTATCTTTCCAGCGGATTCCTCATGATGATGAACCACATCCGGCAGCTTGTAATCCAACTCGTTGATGCGAACGCAATCATCAGCCTCTTGATCCTCTGATGCAACAGAAGTGGAGTTGTTGGAGACAACGGAGTTTCGATGCTCCCTTTTCGTATTTTCATATAGTTCGTTTATCTTAGCTATTCGCGCCCGGCTAGCTTGTTGAGACTTCTTTGTAGGGAGGTAGCTTGTCTGCGTATCTGAAAACCGCGAGGCCATTCATAAATAGACTTGGTTGCGGATTGCCGATCGAGTTTCTTGGCTTTTTTCTCATTCATCAGTTGCAAGCGATGGCTTGTTTCATAGTTCGCGAGAATTGGCCTCGCGTTAAATCGACTGAAAGTAATGATAATTATTACAAAATTATTAGCTCTACACAATCTATCAGAATAAAAGCAGTCAATTCATTAACAATATAACGAGGCTCCTGATATATATTTGATAACTGTAAGATTTCGTCGGAGTCATCTCGAGTTGTTATCGTAGGGAAGATAAGAGAAAACTTACACTCTATTAGATGTGAGATTACTTGAGAACAACGTGAAATTAAAGGCGAGTAATTCGGGTTACTCACTGGATAAGATGAGTTCAAGTTGTAGGACGTGCAATATTAAAGTGAAAGAAAGGGGTATGTTTATATATGTCTGATTCCCACTGCTTTCTTGATCAATTGAAGTTGAATTGTTGCTTGACGTTGGAACCAAACCCAAAAGTGTTGCCCGACGTTTGAGGGGCCATACTTTCATCAATGGCATCGTCGTCTTCACCAAAATATGTTTCGATGATCTTGTAGGCCTTTTCGTATATCTTGTCATTTTCATTTTGTTGGCAGTTGAATATTTTCTCCATACCGCCAGCCTTTTCTATGTAGTCAGCATTCTCGTTAATATTGAGACCGCGAGCCTCTTTATCTGCCTCACCCATTTTTAGAATATTCTCAAGAGCGTCGAGTGTCACTTCAATGATTCTATTATCGGCGATCTCCAGCAAGTCACATAAAGGTTTTATACAGCCTTGAGAGACCAGGTATCTTATAATTTCCGGCCTTTGTAGACCTCCAGATGATGCATTGGAGATGGCCCAACAAGCTTCCTTCTTAGTTTTGTAATCTGCTGTCCCCAATAGCTTGACCAAAGGTGGTAGTAAGTTTGCGTCGATTACAGCTTGAATCTGTTCGGTATTTCCCGCTGTGATATTCGAAATGGTCCAACAGGCTTCTTTTCTAATCGATTCTTTTGCTGAACTTAGTAGATTTCTCAGAGCTGACAGAACCCCAGCGTTGATGACAACTTGAGTTTGTAAATCGTTACCGGTAACAATGTTACCTACAGCTCTTAACGCAGGCGTTTGGACCAATGTGGATTGGTGGTTTAATAGCTCAACTAATCTTTTTGGAATTCTAACGTCGATCACTGCTTGTATGGCTTCTGGAGGTCCATCAGATAAGTACGAGATAGCCCAACATGCGTCGATTAAAGTTTCAGTATCCAAGGAGTAAATTAATTTGGCCAACGTTGGTAAAGCTTTGGAAACAATAGTCCAATCCGGTTGTGGTTTTTTGCCTCTACACAAATTGGAAAGGGTCCAGATGGCGGTCCTTATCAAAGAAGTCTTGTTCGTATTGAACAGCCCTAGGATAGGCTCCATGGCACCACATTGTAGAACATGATCTCTGTAATCAGTTGAGTCACCTGCTACGTTACCCAGTGCCCATATGGCTTGTTCTTGAACTTCGACAGACCCTGTGTACAACAACTGAATGAATAAAGGAACTGCTCCAGCATCCACCACAACCCTCGTTTGGGCTGAAGTACCAGAAGCAATATTCGTTAAAGCCCACGCAGCCTCCAACTGTAACATTTCAGGCTGGTTTTCATTCATAAAGTTTACTAAAGTTGGTACGACGCCCGACTGGATGACCATGTCAATAGGAGGTCTATGTTCTCTTGATAAAATTTGTCTGAACTTCACAGTTGCAGCCAGCTGTTCTTGCATATCAGGAGACTGAATTTGGCGAATCATTTCTGGCAATTCCACTTGTAATTGACTGTAGAACTGCTGATCAGCAGATGCAGATGCATCATCTTCATCTTCTGATTCTGCACCACTGGCAGGTGGAAGAAAGTTTCTTCTCTTGGCCAGCGCTTCATCCCGCTTAGCTTTTCTCAATTCCACCTGTTGAGTGTCTCTACGACGACGCAACTCATCAGCTGAGAATCTTTCTTTATTCTTGAAATTAGTACGTCTATATTCGGGGACGAACTTACTCGTTGATGTAGCTTCTGTGTCACCGTTCATTATTCCTTTAAAGTTAAAAGACAAAGGTTTCAATACCAAACAAAACTATCCTTTGACTCTTAAAGATACCAATAACCCTTCAAAGTTTGATGTTAGCCTTGAATCTACAAATTTCAGCTACAAAATATGATAATCTCTTGCAAATATCAGTGATGCGACTAACTATATTGAAAGTTTGAGAAAAGTCTACAGCACAGGGTAACATATACGTATAACATGACAAGTATACGAGCATGCCAGCAATTAAAACGACAGTTATAATGATAGTTTAACTACTTGAAGATGTTGAATAATGCACACACTTTATTGATAAAGATTATATAATTAATTAATATAACTAGAAAAGGACACGGGACAAAAAAAAATGAATGGTACGAACTAAGAGACAAAGCAATAGAAGTTAATCTATCACCGGAGACAAACACAGACTGACAACACACAACACGCACACACAAACTTCAAGTTAACACACATTTACTTTGAAGAAGGACAGGAGCGAACGTCACTACCATGCTAAATTTTCTGGGAGATGAGGAGTGAATGCTTACACACACATAGGCACTCACCACCCCCCTCAGAAAGTCGAGAAGCAGGTATGAGACGTCGAGATGTTTTGCATACTACGAATACTGAATGTGGCATCTGAAATATCCAATCTTAACACACTTAAAAAAAGGATAATAAAAGCCAAAAACAGGAAACGCGGTATGCAGAACAAGTAGATGGAGGGGGAAAAAACACACTTGAAAAAAACCCTAGACGGAAGCTGAGGTTTTCATCATAATAGCAACAAACCACCGGCCACGATGGCACTACCGGCAGTCAAACCCAATACTTTGATCGAATCGAGGTTGGATGGACTACCTGCATTTGCGACAGCTCTGTTGACATCAGTACCGTGATGTTTTCTAGTGTTGTCGAATCTACCGTACCTGTGGGTACCAGTGGTGGTACCGTGGGTTCTGCTTGTCTTATTGAATTTACCAAACTTGTGAGTACCAGTAGTAGTACCGTGGGTTCTACTAGTTTTGTTGAACCTACCAAATCTGTGAGTACCAGTAGTAGTACCATGAGTTCTGCTAGTCTTGTTGAACCTACCAAATCTGTGGGTACCAGTAGTAGTACCATGAGTTCTGCTAGTCTTGTTGAACCTACCAAATCTGTGGGTACCAGTAGTAGTACCGTGGGTTCTACTAGTCTTGTTGAACTTACCATACTTGTGGGTAGAAGTGGTAGAGGTGATGGTCACCGTAGGCTCTTCAGTCTGTTCAGCAGCAGCTGAAAACGAGGCGAATGTAGCCAAAGTAGTCAATGCAACTGTAGAGAATTTCATCGAGTAAAAGACAGAAACTGGGAAAGCGTGTGTAAAGATTCTTTCTAAGTCGAGAAACAATTAAAAGAGAGAGTGACCTCGGGGTATTAATGCGTTATACAATCAATCAATCAATCAATCTATCGACGCTTGAGTCTTGTAAAATAATAGTGAAAACTAAAGAACGTGAAGAAAAAATAAGCGATTAAAAAGTTTCCTATCCTTTCGACCTTCCTTTCGAGTTTCTCTATATGTTTGAACTAAAAGTAGTGGTAGTAGTTGCTGTCTTGGAGGTTGTCCAAGGATCTTAAAAGGAACTAAACAGAAGTTAAAGAGAATGGAAAGAGAGTTAATGAAAGTCAAGAACTTTGTTTAAGAATGAATGATATAGGAAGGAGAACACCAGGAACAGCTTAGCTGCCGTAGAGAATTTGCCAACGACGTACCAGGATAGAATGTTGTCTTCTCGTTTGTTGTCGTCGCTGCAAGCGGAAAGATTGAGTGAAAAAAAAAAACAAAACGAAACCGGAAAACGAAAATAACTCAGCAAGAGGGTGAGATATGTGGCGCTGTAAGGGCTTTTGAGTCTCATTCCCGTGAGTCTAGTAGGGTTTGTTTGGGTGAGATTAGGGCAAAGAATTGCTGGCCACCATAAATATGGATACTTCAAGTGGGGCCGTTTAAGAGGTAGGGCATGGGAATTGAGCCCTATTATCCGAACTGGAAATCTTCCAATTACTCTTTTAGTACATTGGCGTCAGTATATATGCAGACATAAATATTAGCTAAGGCTATGATGGTTGTGCTATGCTAGGCGTGCTATGCTAGGCGTGCTACGGTAGACAAGGGTCTCGAACGACCTTCTCTTTCCAGAGGTGGGACGTTCCTTTCGACAGCCTTGGCTAGTGGAACAGAGCCGATGAGGCCCTTGCTCTCGGCCAGCTTGGAGCTTCTCAAATACAGTGGATCCGTTTGGTAAAACTCGTCAATGATGGGATGTATCAGAACAGTTTGTTTTTTGATGGTTATAATGCTGTTGGTTGGAACAGCAGTCCAGTCGCCTCTTTCAAAAGTGAGAGGTTCAGAGGCAACCATGATGACGTCCTGGCTACGATTTAGTCTCTCCATTCTATATTCGCCTGGAGAGCTCTCTACAAAACTCGATCCGCAGCTGAAATGTAAGGAGGCGGCTTCATCGGTCTTGGAGGTAATGTAACGTGAGACCACCACGGTAGATCCATCGGTGACCGCGAAATTCAACAATGAAGGCTCTACTTGTTCAACATCTTTATTGGCTTCTTTGGTCCAATCTCTTATGTATCCAATGGTCTTCAAGAGCGCGTTTCGTAGCTCTTCGTGACCAAAAGTACCCTCTTTCCTTTTAGGATCGCAACCTTGTTTGCGCAACGTATCCAGAAATAGTGCGAATGCGCATTCTGAGTCTGTACTACCTTGTAGGAAATTCAGGAACTCATCGTCGATGTGGTTTAGCAATGTTCTCTTGATCCTCTTGAAGTTTGATATACCTCCGTTATGCATGAAGCATATCGAGTGATACGTAAAGGGATGACAGTTGGTCTCAGATAAAACTCCATATGTGGAGGCCCTAACGTGAGCAAACACTAGATCAGATTTCGTCTTCTCAGCTAACGTGTCCAAATTTTGATTGTTCCATGCCGGAGTGATCGCTTTGAAAAGACATGGTCCATCTTGATCCAGCTCAGCATCCAATGGGTAATATGCAACACCGAATCCATCACCATTGATAGGGCGCCTTCTATCGAGACGCAGTCGGCTATCGAACGACTGGTTTATGATTGAATGTGCAGGCCTTGTCAGTAAGTGCGACAAGAGAATCGGTTCTTTCCCCTTGAATATCAAAAATCTACACATGTTTCGTTCCTAACCTAGTCAATGTAACTATTATCAAACTACCAACTGCGGACTTTGACTGTTATTCCACGATGAGGTCTTTATATATTCGATTCTAGAGAGAAGCCACAACAAATTGTAAACCACTATCGACTCTTGTCACGTGACTCTAGTCATATTCTGACTGCATTATGACTGACCTTCTATCACCTTTCAAAGATCCTATCGGAGTGGCTAGCCAACATTGCAATCAATGCAATCAATAGTACCAGGGATATTGTGCTGAACCAATAAGTTTTGGTGCGATCTGTATTATGAGTTTTTATCCTCTCTATGAATCTCTATAGGTCTATTCAATTCAGCCCCGAGTGGAACTTACTATTTACTTGTTTGCCATTGACAATTCAGCCGTTGGCGTTTTGTTTAGTTGACGTTTGAATCTTTACTCTTCGGTGTCTAAAAGAATGGTGATCGGACCCTCGTTTGTTAAAGAACAGCTCATCATCGCGCCAAACTGTCCATCTTGTACATTCTCATGTCCAATGCTCTCTCCTAGTAAGCGCAAGAAAGTATCGTACAACTCTTTTGCCAAATGACCTTTCTGAGCTTTGTGGAAATCAGGTTTTGTACCCTTCTTGGTTCTGGCACATAAAGTAAACTGAGATACAGACAAGATCTGCCCCTTGGCTTCTTTGATGTTTTGACGCCATTGGTTATCATCCGCATCAGCACACAGTCTCAAATTGACGACCTTTTTGGAAAGCTTCTCGACGTCTTCCATAGTATCGTCAGTGGAGATGCCAACCAGCAACATGTACCCATGTTTGATACTATTTTAACGTTAGTCTCTCGAACAGCAGGAGAAGGTGTCCAAATCGCCAGTCATCAGTACACATACCTTGAGATTACTTTCGAATCAACGACGACGGAAGCTTGACTCACTCGTTGAAGAACTACCTTCATTTTACCAATTGGCGTGGAAACTTCGTTATAGTCTTAACGGTCGAACATTCGATTTCGAAAAGCGCTCTTAAATATTTCACGCTGATGGCGAGATAAGAAAATGATGATCTGATAAGGTAAAACAATGCAAATTAATTAGTCAAACTAATACACCTAATGACACATTTTTAAAATATGTATAAACAATTCAAGGTGAGTATCACTCACCTTAATCTCAATTTCTTTAATACTCTTGTTAGCATGTATATTACGCAACCTATGAAACGTATTACTGCCATCAGAGCAACTATCCATAGGATAATAGTAAAATAAACTGCTGCCTTTTTGGTGATCACCGGTCTTTCTGCAGTAGAAGTCACATCAGGGCTGTTCTGGTCTGGTTTCATTGCTAGATAATCTCCAATACCACCAGCCTCAAGTACAACTGCAACGACTGCGAAGTTTGTCAACAACCAAACAATAATCACCAGCGAACGGACTTTCGCATAATAGCCAGCTTTCTGCTCTTCAAAGGGTAACTCATGCTCCTCTTCCTCGTCCTCATCCATCTTCTCTAAAATACCCAAATACTTATCGTAATTCGACTGAATCTCTTGACTTGATACCAACACCTCCATCTTGAAAGTACCATCCTCTTTTGCGTTGATCTTACCTAATGGTTTCGCTGACGCCCCCTTGGTACCCCAGGAGATGTCGTGAACGTTGCAAAAGGCGTAGATATTCAGCACATTGATATAAGAGGGACTGAGAAGGAGATACTGAACAAAGCTCGTTAGCATGTGCCACGGTTGCAAGTAAATTATCGAACTTAGGAGATAAAGGCAGTAAGTTGAGCCGAGGGAAATAACCATATCTCTAAAGGTTTCCTTCATCAGCAACCCTTTGAAAGTAATTGGGCCTGAATCCAAAATGTTCTGGAAAGATTTGACACTCATGAAGATACTGCAAAAAATCATATAGGCCATAAGCACGGCAAAAAAAATACAAGTGGCAACGTAAAACCATTCTGTACTTTTAGGCTTATTTCCTAACGATAGAATGAACGTCGACAATAGGCAAACACCGTAAAGCCAATAAAATATAACAGATAGGACACTGAAAACGGAATGATAGGTTAAAGCAATAGATAATGTCAAAATCCTGAAGACTAGGAAGAATGAACTTAGTGTGAACCACGATAGGATGGTATTGAATAGCAAGTAAATGAATTCAATGCTCAAAAGAAATTTCCTACCAATATTGTGTCCACTAGTCCAAATTCGATAAAAGTGGAAAAAAGAATAAACTCCAGCGAAAAATGAACCGTTCAACCAACGCCTTCTTTGCAAAATGAATTCTGGAACTCGTTCGGGGACATCAGTCGATGCGTAAGAGCTCCTACAATATTTTAATATCCAATTACTATCTCTTTTTGTGACAACTTCAAAACATAAGATACGATCCTCAGCTAGGTACATGTTAGAAGAGAAGAAATGGAAACCCTTGCCTTCCATGGTCTCACCATAGAAATACTTCTGCAGTGGTTGCCCTTTGACAGCAGCAAACCGGTAAGCAGAGAAGGCACCTGGTAAAACAGTAATAAACCCGAAATTAGACTCTGTAGTCTTATCCAAGATGTTGGACATTTTATACTCAAAATTCTGAGAAGCGACCAACGGGTTTATCAGATTTCTAAAGCCTTTTCCTAGTTCAGCCTTTATCTCACCACAGGCACCACCCACTTGAGGATTGCGAAACTCTCTCCATAATTGATAAATGGAATCCTTTCCTGACATGGTACCAGCATCCAACAACGTCACAATGTTGGGTTGCAACAATTCTGCGAAACCTTCGAACGCCCATCTGTGTGAATTGATCTTTTTTTGGTTTTGTTCCTTCAAACAGAATAACAATTGAACTGGGACTGTATTGGCATTACTTGCCAATTCTAGACCCTTTGACGAAACGTCAGTTATGTTCATCATGGTAGTATGCTCATAAACGTGCATAGCTACTTTCTTCCCGTTAATTTCATCCTTAGCAAAACCGTCCTGATAGCAACCAAGTGCGCTCATCAAGGCTAGCGATCTCTCATTAATTTTTGAACGTCCATCAGATACTATGCAAACAACAATTTTTTTCCATGCGTCTGGTCCCCACGTACTCGAGTTTTTCTTCTTGACCATTCGCTTGATATTATCCATGACTCCCTTCAAAGTTCTTCCCAAAAGGATGTGATCCTCATTATACATCGTAACGACAATCATAAGTTCTGTCCTTCTTGGAGTCAAATATTTAAGTTGGCGGACTGTGAAATTCTCCGCTGCTAATTGATCGGGTTCGCAGGTAACTGCTTGATATCTCATAAACTTGAATTCATTCGAAATTTGATCTCCACCCACACTAGAGTATTGTTGCAACAGAGACTGGCTTATAGGAGAATCGAAGATGAAATTACCTCTCCACAGTTTGAATTTCCTCATGATTGTAGGAGTTCTCTTAGGCATTCTCTTATCTTCTTCCTTGCCAAGATCCACGTCCTTTGATGGAGATGACGTTGAAGAACTAGAAGCTGGAACACCGCTTGCTGTATAGTTTAATCTTTCCAAAGTATTTACATCATCATATTCTCCTAAATCCCTGTGGGAACGACCATCTAGACTGCTGTTGCTTAGATCATCCTCCTGTAATAGATCACCGGACTTATAGTTATAATTCTGATGTGCTAAATGCTCCATTTCAAGGTCACCGGCATCGTAAGGGTCGACCATTTCTCCATTTCTCCCCAGATAAGTATTAATCTGATAATCATCACCACGCTGATCTATATAACCACCTTCTGGGTCGTCAAAACTTTGATCGTTATGCCTATATCCTCCCAATGTAAGAGGATCTTCGTTATATAGGAAGCCAGGGTCCCGATTGGGCTGATGATCCAAGATAGGTCTATCAGCTGCATCGTCCAGATCAGAAGTAGACCCCAAACTAGAACCACTCTGTGGATTTAAATAATTGCTACTTCGATAATAGTAGTCATCATCATTGAAGTACGGCGCGGTGGTGCTGCTGTTCGGAATTAACTGCGGATTCTGGATCACATCTGGAGTATGCTGTATCACATTGATAGAAGGCATCTGCTGGTACGTACTGTTAGGAGCATTGCTTATAAACGCATTGTTGTATGCAGTTTCGGATTGCAGATTAGGATCGTTAGGGTGCTGATTCACGAAATTGTCATAAGGTGCCTCATGATACGGTTGGTTCTGGTATTGCTGAGGTGGCAACTGTCCATAATCGGGTTCATTTCTATAGCGCTGTTCTTCATCGTCTTCATATCTACCAGAATAATTCTCTTCTAGTTCGTGTGAGTAATTTCTATTATTAGAACCTGGGTCGTCATAATGGTAATTGTTGTAATTACTCATTCTCTGGGTCAAATGGTTTCTACTATCACTTAACCAAACGCTAAAAAGCAAACTAGTCACAGGATAGATCTAAGTAGAGATCACAAATGGCTTTGTCTTTGGTTATATATATGCCATGCGCTAATACGCAGAGACTGATGATATTCATTTCCCGATCTATAAAAAGGCGTGGCTGGTTTCTGACACGCTTGACGCGCGCCTGGCTTTGATCAGAAACATGTTGAAGCTTGAGCACACGTCGAAGGAATAACTCTGCCTCTGCAACGTGAATCATATCTCACTATTCAACCCACATTGTTCAAGATCCGATAATACAGAGAAATGCGAATAGGTGCCTGCGGTGGTGCAGACATTGATGTGGATGACATGTAAGTGAGCTTTTGACTGATCGATGGAATTGGTGTCTCTTAATAAAACCAGCTACAACGATAAACAGATCTAAAAAATCCAAATTATGTAGTCAACTCTTCTTGTTTGGTCTATAAAGTGAATTAAATGAGAAGAAAGAGTTATAAAGTGTTAAACACAATGCTACGATCGTCTGTGCATTATATCGTTGCCAAGGACAAACACACAAACAGTGCAAAAATGACTTTCCAGTTGGCGCTTCTATACGAAACTGCAGCGTTTTTCCTGGAAAGAGCCTCTTCTGTTTGATTGCGAGATAATCCACATAAATAGCCATCCATGATTGTTGTTGTTCCGTTTATGTCTAGGTTGGATCCATCACCACAGCTAATAGCGGAAAAACTGGGCAATCCACCACCATTGATCGTCTGATTACGTAACGTATTATCTCTTGCGGCTCCCCCGCAGTACCATCCGTCCATCACTGTTGTATTGCTGGAAACGGTCAGGTTGTAAAGACCCCCACATGGGATCATAAAGGTAATATCATTGTTGGATGTCATTATGGTTTGTTTGTCGCTTCCGTCAAAATGAGCAATTGAAGGGCTTCGGGATATGGAATCACTGTTCTTAAATTTGTCGGCATGCCAATGGCTGCTTTTATATATGGGTGATTTTATCTATCATCAAGGTGTGAAAAATTTTGAAAAAAACATAACTTCGATCGCCTTCAAAAAGAATAAGATTTTACCTGATTTTTCTCTACACTGTTTCACTAATCCTCAAGTTCGGTAACAATTCTAATATAGGGAATGATCTCGCTCAAGTTAAACAGGGACGACGGCCTGTTGACCCCAAATTGAATCTCTGGCTCGAGGTTGAATGGGTCTGCAAGGAAATCGTAATAACATTCGTTTGGTTCAGACCACTCTAAACTGTCGATTCTGGAATGGAGACCTGTTGCTGTGCAACTCAGAAGTGGTATATGCGTTGCTTTTGATTAGAGAGGAAGTCAACTTTTAATTCATTCTCTCACTGCTCTCAGCTTCACGCCAAGGTCAAGTAACTTAATTTTAAATTCAATTGTCTATTCTGAGACTGCGTTTTTTATCTTTCGCCACCAAATTGTCTATAATATGGATGGTCCGCTAAGAGCTCTGAAAGGTCGACCTCGTTGACGATTTTGCCATGATTCTCAAGAATTGAAAGTCTTGCTTGCGCTTGGTTATAAATATAATTTCTTTTCAATTTATCAACGATGCTCTCTTCTAACCCACATGCTCTTTCAGCTATCCTGGATGCATTAATCAGGAATGTTCTGGCATTTTTCATCAGGATTTCCATTGTCTTTGCGCAACTGTGGAGCTCGTGCTCGTTAAAGTCTGCTTGCTCCTTTTTAATCGTCCATCTTCTTAGTTCATTATCGGATGAAGAAATTAGGATGTCACTCTGTTGGAAAGCAATTGGACTCAATTCGGCGTTCATGGAATGAATTTTCCCAGAGGTGATAGCATCCTTTGTCTCTGCGAGTTTGGCTCGTGCCTTGGTCAAGACCTTGTTCAGCAGAGTGCACATTTGCCATCGGACATGAATATCATCTTTGCCATCTGTGCAAGTAACCGCAAATGTCAGCACATCAACAGTAGAGAGAAGTAGCTCGGTACTCTCACCTGTATCTTTCAGGGTTTTATTGACATAGCTTTCCACAGAGTTTAAGTCGCCATTAGCCATAAACCCAACTGCTCTATTAGCTTCGATCGCGATATCAATCTCTTTCCGATCAATCAACAAGGCAGAACTTATGGTTTGACACATATCTTCAACTTGGCAACTGAACCTTTTAACGATATCTTCCAAATAGTTTAATTGGACTGGGTTCAAACTGATATATGTACCAGTGCCAGTACGAACTTCGATGATGATCTCCATCAAACTCTGTATAAATTTTAAACTGTTGACTAGCAACTCAGAAAGGGTATCTGCAGTAATTTGATCTGCGACTTCCATACTTTCTGTCATCTGAGTTGGCTGCCTGGAATCTCTTGTTATACCACTTCCATCCTTAGAAGATATGTTACTACTATCATCAATCGAATCTCTCACAAAGCTATCATCGTCTTCCTCCTCCCCTAGGTTTTCAGCATTCCAGTTCCTCAACTCCGAGAATTGATATTCAATGGAACGTTGACCCAATTCGACAAATTTAACGGTAAGATTAACGACTTGTTCCCCGCTGAAGTTGTAATTGTCAATTGATTCCAGAAGACTCAAATAACAGGTTAAAAGATTAGAGTCGAGATCCCATGTGCGCTCATTCGGAAACTGCTCATAAACCCGTTCAAATCTTTGGACAATATCTGGTAATGGTAATGCTAACTTGGAGACACCAGGGATATCGTCCAACCGGACATACTGCAGTACGTTTATGTAACCGTTATTGGCCAAATAATCGGTATGAATTTGCAGAAAAAGCCTTGTCATATTGTACAATGTATTATAAGTTCCATGTATGGTAGAATCGGGTGCCGTTAAGGCATCCTCGTACGTATCCAGAGCCTGCACATAGAACCTTAGAGCTTTCTTGATGTCTGACAGCATCCATCGTTCAGCTTGTTCTTCATATTCTGTTGCCTCTGTATAGAAATCATCCTGTGAGACAAGCCGACGTTGGCCTAATCGATTCTTGAAGTTCCTAGGCGCTTTAACCTTCATTCTTCTTGTCTATCCTTTGAGCACTTCCTAGGGTATCATTGACGATATTTTTTCTTTCGTGAAATTCATACGCGTCGCTAAATGGTGATGAACCTCAAATTGTGGCCAACCGAGTCATATAAACAGCAGCTTGGCTTCCAAGATTGACCAGCTGGGAAGCTCAAAGGTCTCCAGCAAGAGATGGGACTATCATTCAAGTTTATAACTTCGACTGATTGTTATGACGTCTTCCATGATAGCGTTTGTGTCCCAATTGAATTCATCGGGCTGTTGACATCTCTTACCTTTAGAACAACCCATTTCCTGTTAGAATTGCAAAACTACGCAAAGGGGATACCGGATGCGCTCCCCTATTTGGTTAAACTAAGATGCTCTGATAGAGACTCTAAGAAGCTTGCTAGAATTACTCTGTCTCTATTGTTTCAGATGTTTAATGTCAATTTACCAGAAACCGTTTTGGACGATGACTTTACACTTGAAAACATCCATTATACGAGCCTATGCTTTCTGAGATGTAAGTGCCTATATGTTTCAAGCGGATCTAAATACAGTGTCTTTTTAGATGACGTTCAACCTCTCAGTCTATCAACTGCAATTGAAAAGGCCTTAACTGCTGGGGAAGACACCGAAGCAAAAGTGTTCTCGGATATCTTCCAAAGCTTATTGATCATGGATCATGACTTAAAAAACAGTTTCAAATTTAATAAGCTGAGTCATTATGACGAGTCGCTTAGCAAGTTCATCAATACTATCAGGAAAGCCGAGCCGAGGAAGAATAATAATACACAGATTAACAATCCATTTTTCACAGTTAATCGTTTAGCTTTGCCTGAAGATTCGCAGAATGAATTTAATTCACAATTTATGGGAACTGCAGGATCTTTTGACACATTGGGGGTTGATCCTATCGAAGAATCGGATTCATCTATCGAATCTTTACCCTCTGACGGCAGGCAAAAGAAGCGCTTCAAAACAGCTGACCTCTCGTTAAACCCTGAGGTTTTACTATCCGCCAAACTAGGCGCCGTTTACAAACTATCCGGAAGAATCGTCGGGATATATCCCAACAGGACCGGCGTGGATTATAAGGCTAGCAGCTTTCGGGTATATTTCATACCTGATTCTTGGTCGTACGATTCAAATACGCTAATCAAGCTAATTCCTAGCGTCAACTGCTTAGAGATTGTTGTGGAAAAGGGGACAAAAATGGATGAACTATTCGTCTCCATCAACGAGTCATTTGATAGCGTAAGTGAAATATTGATGCAGTCTATGATCTCGATAGTAATCAAAAGAACCAAGTGGCAGTTGAAAGGAGAACTTCATTCTAGTCAATGGATTCTTACCGGTATCGAAGAGGAGCACCAAATATCCGAAAAACTGCAAAAACCTTTCAAAAGTATTTCCGCTAAGAAGGACCCCTTTGTGTCATTTAAGAATCTTACTTTAAACAGTCATGAGGTGAAATATGTTACCATGATTGGACTGCTCGTTTCGTGCTCATTCGAAAACCCTTCTTTCGCATCCCTAGTGTTCACAGATTTCACCGACAATGCTGAAATTCAGCAAAAATACCTGTTCGACCGTTTCTTAATAGACTTTGACAACAAGCTGGGAGAAACAAATGGCTTCAGGACCATCATTTACCCAAATCAATTCGAACAGTTCGATCGTCTGGTCACCAAAGAATATGGATACCCAATACGGCGAATGTTTCAAAACGGTACAGGCGAGAATCTTTCACACAAAGGAATAGTGTGCAGAATGTCGTTGAAAATCAAGATGTTTAACGACAAGATGAATGCCATCATAAGAGAATGCGTACCGATCACCAATCAAACCTACTTACCGTACAACGATGAAAGACAACATTTGAAGAGTTTCCACAACACAGCCATTCAGAAATTAAAGCAATCCGCCATTCGAAGGTATTACAACAACTATATCAAATGTTTCCCTCTAACCACTGACGTCGATGGCACCATCCACCTCAAGGACTCCTCCGTTGCCAACGGAACATCTCAGCACCAAGGAACCATCCCTGACCTCCATATCGACGACATTAGTCAATATGAGCTAGCAGACGGTTGCGATATACCGATGCTGAATCTCGAGGAAAACATTACCAAAACGCTATATAAAGTCGAAGGCCAAGTAATCGGTCTCGATCTCCAGCCGGACCATTTACGCATACACCTCACGAACGACATCATTTCCAAGGATTACGTTGACCCGACTCGAATTGTTACGATAGAAGTCCCTACAAGACAAAACTTGCAATACTTTTTCAACAACCCCTGCCAAATAGACGAGACCCATATAGCGTCTCTGAGGGAATTGATTCTGGGAGAAGAAGTATTATTCAAGATATCCAGAGGGAAGTTACCGTTAAGAGCCCCTCAAGCGGACCAAGGTGCCGTTCCGATGGCCATGATTTGGTGTCCGATCGAATGCAGCTACGATGAACTCAGGTCTCAATTAAGACATCCAGTTAAGGTAAAGCTTGAAACCTAGATCAACGTATGTGTCATCCTAATAGTAGCCGGGCCATAACTCTGAAAAAAACCCATACCCACCGTACATAGCGATACCAGCAAACATTACATTACAGACGCCCATTTCCTCTTTGGGGATAAGCCGAAGTCACTATTCACGATGATTCGACCCCAGGCGTAGCAAAAAAGGCTGAAGCAAAAAAGGCAGAAGCAAAACAAAGGAAGAAAGAAAACAAGAAAACGAAGCAATGCGGCGAAGAGCAAAACCCCGATTGGGCGGCTAAAAAGTTTCTCGTCCCTTACGGGCTTAAGGGGCGACTATTATCCTTCAATAACACTCTGATGGCCCGTTAGGTCACCGATTTAGCCAGTTGCTCATACTAATGGACTGATGCGGGAGAAGTGGCGGAAAGCAATTATTTATGATCATTTCTCCCCTCATCCTGTGCAACGTTGTATATATAGACAGACTTTTGGATGTTAATTAATACTGTTCTATTATGTAGAGTAAACAAGTTAATTGAAGTCAATTTAAGTATATTAAGAATAACAGTAGCAGGATGATTTTTAAAAAGTTTGTACATGCGTTAACTTTTCTCTTTCTCTTAGGTGCTGGGTTGCTTTCGTTCTTTTTAATCCTCTCTGGTGGGAGACCCGGGGGAACGTTGAAAAATTTTTATTGGTTTGAAGCAGATACTAGTGGATTTAACTCTGCTCCCGGTAGGACAAGATGGTTTAATTATAATTGGTGTGCTTGGGAAGATGGGCAATTGAGCGATTGTTCTAGTACTATGCCCGCGCAGCCTTTCGCTCCACGGGACAATTTCGGCGCCAGCGATGCGATGCCTTCGTCATTTTTGAACAATAGAAATACGTATTATTACTTGTCGCGAGTGGCATGGGCAATGTTGTTGATTGGTTTGGTCTTTATTGTGTTTGCTATCATTCCAGCAGTGGTTATGATCTTTAAGACCATTACGTTGATGGCTATCTGGTCCACAGTGTCCACTTGGACCGCGTTATTCTTCATTTTGTTGTCAGCTTGTTTGTACACAGGTTGTTACGCGAAGGCCAAGGATGCTTTTAGTGATAGCAACAGATTCTCCAGATTGGGGGCCAAGAACTTTGCCTTCATCTGGACAACTGTCTTTCTTCTCATGGTTAACTCTATTTGGTCCACGATCACCGTTGTGCTTCACGGTAGGAACAAGTACAAGGATTACAGGGACTCGGAGGGATACGGTGGTTACAACTCAAGCTCGATCGATACCCATAATGACAAATCGACTTATAATAGCGAAAAACAAAACGCTAACCATCCTAATAGGACGTTCTTCACAAGGTTGAGAACCAAGAAGAAGCTGATGCACTCCCAGGAGCCCGGTGAACCTGCAGACGAAGTAGAGTATGTTACTCGCGACTATGCGGTCCAACAACCAGCCATCAACAATACCAACGCTACCTCTAATAACAACAGTAATAATAACAGTAATAATAATACCGGAGCTGTTGCCCCAAACGCAGCCTAATTGTTCTGATATAATCTAATACCCCCACACACCCCCTAATTTTTTTCCCATATCCGGAGTTTTTCCACCCTAATTTTCATTTCTAAGTCGAATAATAATAAGCCTAGCTCCTTTCGATGAGAAAGAGAGAAAAAGAGATTAATATATAATTCCTTTTACTAACTAATGTTGAAAATTTGAAATATTTTCTTTGTAAAAATAGTAAATCAAGTCAACAAAACAAGAACGATAACGAGCGTGAGGATTACCCAGTCGATGCTTTTGAGCAGTACCAGAAGAAGGATGCCCAGCAGAAACAAAAAGATGATTTAGGCTTTGGATTCCATAGTGTTGGTAGCTATGACCGTATCCTTGGTGAAGGTCAGGATGACGCTGGATTAGGCGGTGACCAATCGCACAGAATACCAGGATCATTTGATACCGCAAAGGTAGGCAGCAACTCAACGAGCAGTAGTACAACGAAGCCAGTAGAGCAAAGGTTATCTGCCTCCAAAGATGATCCAGAGAATGTCTCTGGTATGTATGAACTGAAACTGGGTGAAAAGACGGACATCAAAGCTGGTGCTATCCCGGGTGCTGGTAGAATGACTCAACCTTCGCAACCTATGCACAAGTCACATTTCAACCCGAACGAAATGACAGCCAACAAGATGGATGCTCAACATATGCCAGAAGGCAGTCAACATACCGCAATTCCCGGCTTTAACAATCAAAAGGTTCATATACCTGGCACGGGGGCACCCAAGCAGAATAGGGATGCTACTCGCAGTGGTCGAGGCTTTGATCAAAACCGTGATCATCAGACGATCGACCGTTCAAATGTGCCCAAGCCTGCCCATTTAAACGATACTCCCAGTACAAGTGCACCTATTCGTGATGACAGTAGAAACATTTCCCAATTCAACGAATCTTCTGCACAGGGCCAAAACACGCGCAAGGACAATTCTAAAGACAATGAGCCAGCAGTGTTGGATTTTCCAGCTCATGCTTATGTTTCATCAAATGAGTTCAACTCAGGTTCAGAAAAGAAACACTCTGCCTCAGATGCCAGTACCGGTCCTAGATCAGGCCAAGGCTACGAACCGCTTGAGACTCATCAGAAGTTTGCTGCTCATAAATCAAGCCAAGGCTATGAAGCGCCTGAGACTCATCAGAAGTTTGCTGCTCCTACATCAGACCAAGGTTACGAAGCGTCTGAGACTTATCAGAAGTTTGCTGCTCCTACATCAGGCCTAGGTTACGAAGCGTCTGAGACTCATCAGAAGTTTGCCGCTCCTAAATCACACTCAGGCAACGAAGAGCCTGACACTCATCAGAAGTTTGCTACTCCTAAATCACACTTAGGCAATGAAGGGCATGAGACTGGCCACAAGCCTGCCGCTCATGACTCAGACCTAGGCTACGAAGGGACGGAGACTCAAAAGAAGTCTGCGGCTTCTGATCCGACATCTCCAAAAACGGAAAGGACCCTGTTTGGTAGAAGATTGAGTTTCGGGAAATCGCACAAGGAAAAAAATAAGGATGCCGATGCTTCTCAGGAGCACGGCCATAATTCGACTGACCGAACATCGTCTGCCGATTCTAATGAGCCTTTGGGTCGTACAGGAACAGATAGTGCGGCGGCCAATGTTAGAAGAGACAGTCAGGGATCCGCTGGTGGCAAGCACACGCACCACCCATCCAGAAGAGCAGCAGTTGAAGATCAGCCAATAGCATTATCAGCAGACCAGTTGCAAACGAGTGGCAGAAGATTGGATAGATCAATGAGCATTGGTTCAGACGAAGCGGGCTCGTACGCCCACGCTGTCGGCAATATGCCTAGTTTGGTGGATCCTAACGTGCCCACTTACGGTCATAAGGATGAGAACATGGGAAGCATTGATGAAGCTGGTAATCAAAATGCCTACAAGATGCATTCAAAAGACACCACTTATCAGAGAAAGGTATCTGTAGGATCTCATGGTTCTGACCCTCATGGTTCTGAGCCCCATGGAGAATTCCCACAGGTGCAGGAGACAACTGAAGAGCATATCATTTACGAGTACGATCCTAATTCAGTTCCACGTACTGAAGCCCATCATGAAGAACATTCTGAGCCTTCTCATCATAAGCCAGGTGTGATTGATCGCATTAAGCAAACTATCTCTGGACATGAAGACTCTTGATTGCCCCCTCCCCTCATCTCATGCTCTTTTTTTTTTGCATTAGTCTCTTCACTTAGTCTCTTCACTTAGTGCTACATATGTATAGTTATGTCTTTATATATACGTATGTCTAAAATTTTCTTATGTCTGTTAAAGTCACGTTAGTTGCTTCCTCTTCTATAGCCGCCGAGTCCTTCTCATTCCGGGGATTCTACAAGAGTTAGAGGTATAAATTGCGCGGCAAGAACGCGTAACACTAAAGACTCCATTCAAGTAGGTGAACTTCTGAAGTTGGTAGATAGTACTGTCACAAAGATAAAGATTGAGATTTAACCCAAGATGGATGAGACGAGAAGACCATCGAGAAAGCAAGAAAACAAAAACAGTAGGGCAAAGAGGGCTGCAAAGGGTAAGAGCGCTAGAAAAGGGTTCTTAAGTCCTAATCAAATTGCACCGGACAAAAATGTGGCAAAGCCTGATCATAACTACGTGAGAGGTTTCAAATTTAAAGAACCAAGATCTGATGCCGTTTCTGGTATTTTCGAGTCGATAACGGTTCAGAAATCGATTTCAACCTCCACAACTTTGAAAATAAACATGGATAATATTTTCACGAGTGGATCCTTGAACAAGACAAATGATAACATTAGGGACACAAACGTTTCGTTATCACCTGTGGCCGCCGAGCCACTACTCAGTACGTTGTTGGCATCCCCAAGCTCGTCGTTCGACACGAGAGAGGCATGGCACTCCAGTTGTCAATGGGGCACTTCAGGTCAAGATCAATGCCAAGATGGAGCCACGAAGCATTTGCTGTCTGAAATGGGAAAATCGCAAGAACGTTTGATGTCCAAAATGGCGGGAGAGCTCAAATACCTCTGCGAGGAACATTTCACCGACCTGGACGTAGAGCGGCGAAGAACCGCTGAACCAATGGCCTCCTGGCCCATCGTTCCATCCTGCTGCAGACCTTAATAGAGTTGGCTACTGCCAAGCAGAGCTAGATGGAAAACAGGGCGAACGGCCCAGGTCCCTTGTGATTTGCGATTTACCCGGTTGAACAACATTGATCGACGGGGTCGGTTCGGCACTTAAAGGTCGGCGAGACTTTTTCATGCAGATCATCGCAAACGGCTACCCACGTTTTTAATATTTTTGAGGCTCATCTTATCAGGAAGGATGATGTGAACTTGATTCAAGATATATTTCATTGGTACTGGCAGTCAAAACAAGAAAGAGCAATAGACTGTTTTCTCGCATTAACTCAAAATTCCAGTGCAAGGAAACGCATTCGTTTTTCGCCATTAACGAGTGTTTCCGTGTTTGATACAGGTTATCTTCTGTCTTATTATTTTGCCACCGAGTTTTTCTTCCATATAGTGTATTACCCTGCTGGTGTTTATTCCCTGCGCGATCCTCTCTGTTTACGGCCTTTAGACAGGAAGAAAACCAAAGTACCAGCGTAAAATAAACACAAAAAAAAACAACAGACAATAAACAACACGAAGAAGCAACTTGCTTTAACATCGAAGTAAAGCTGGTTGTGTCAAGTGATAGGATTTTTCATTGCGTGAAGACTATTGCATATTTTTGTTGTCACTCCAAGGTTAAAATCGTATCCATTTATTATCTCTGAAGTTTGGGGTGAGCTCGATAAAAAGCAACATATCTACAAACCACCTGGACATTGCATTTGCGTATACAAGCAATTGCGAGCATTTCTGAAGAAGATATACCCAAGCATTCGAGAAGCTTCAATATATTCCTATCAAACATTTTTTTTCGTTTGCTTAATCTCACCTTATGCCACTGATACAAGAGAGTCGTCCCATGGATAATTCTGGTTTTTTCATTCAAGGAGGATTCTTGGCTAGCTCCGAAAACACACCTAATAACTTATCACCAAACCACCAGGCTGCATTAAATTTGAACCATTCTAGCAGTGAGACAAGCATACATCGCACAAGCACATCGGCACATCATACGCACTCGACCACGTCAGGTTCCAACGTAAACAGTTCTAACGAAAGAAACTCGCCTTTACATTTGGCTTCGATGCTTCACAGTTTATCAATCGGTGGCGGCACGCATTCTAGTAATGTATCAGCAGCTCAACAACAACAACAACAACAAAATATGCATCAAAATTCTTATCTACTGATTTTGAAAAATTTGCCTAATAACATTACTTTGAGAGAGAGCTACGCCATTTTCGCCTTGGCTAACGGTGTGTCAAATATAGAGCTAATAAAGGAACGCAAGAATTCCACATCTTCTTTAACAGAAGACTTCGAATACTCTATCATTGCAAAATTTGGCTCTCTACCTTTGGTCACACATTATGCATCAATTCTAAGTTCAAAGACTGATATATTTGGACCGACTTTCCCATACGCATCATACGTAGAAGTGATTGATGAATCAGTCAATCAACAAATCCATTTCCAAAAACCGAAATACAACGTATCGCAACCTAATTATCAGCTATCAAGTTCAGCCATTCCTGTTACCCCAGTTTCTTCAATTCAGCAGCAACAAAACCAGCAACAGCAGCAACAACAACAGCAGCAACAACAAGCATCCCCTGTTTCTGCTTCCAGTGCCAGACCCAGCTTGTTGCAAACGAGATCCAGGTTTTCTTTCAATGATCCGTTTTCAAATGAGCAGAAAGGACAGCAGTTGAATGATCAACAGCAGAAAATTCAAACAAAACCTGGCTCAGCAATCACTCATAGTCGTTCAAATCAGGATACTTCGTCTACCGATGTCGGAAAATCCTTCTTGTTGATGGAAAATGATGATTTAAACGATAGCATTTGGGGCTCTAGTGCAATGCCTTCGAGCATGAACGGTTTCGCAAGTACACCTCAACCCTCTACACCTATTTTGGAATGGGGATCTGGCGGTAGAAAACCGAGCTCTTCATTTTTTCTATCACAGGCCACAAACCCCGCTGGGCCTCAATCAGCGGCAACCCAGTCTGTCGATGTGACTCCTTCACTCCATGGACTACCTGGAACAACTCCAGCAGGTGCAACAATTTCAGCTCCATACAATCTAATTGGCCAAGTCACGACAAATGGTCAATCGAGCATACCGAATGTTATGAGTTCTTCAGAGATTGGCGTTGCACAACGGAAGCATAACGTTTTCGCTAAGCAACAACAGGATCAGCAACAGCAGCAACAGCAACAGCAACAGCAGCAACAGCAACAGCAGCAGCAGCAGCAGCAACAGCAGCAACAACAACAATCACAGCAACAGCAACAACAACAGTCACAGCAACAGCAACAGCAACAACAACAGCAACAACAGCCGATGCAAGAACAACTCTCGTGCTCTCAATCTGGTACACCTCAAAAAGGCTCCCAAGTCAGATCGAGTGTTAGTAGAAATGCACATTCTGGCAATGGTACGCAAAAGAATAGTATATCCAACTCCTCTTCATCTTCCAATGTGGCAGGCTCCACTACTATTTCGCAGGCTGACTTGTCGTTGTTGGCAAGAGTTCCTCCACCTGCTAATCCTGCTGATCAAAATCCACCTTGCAATACTCTCTACGTCGGAAATTTGCCTCCAGATACTACTGAACAAGAATTAAGACAACTATTCTCTGTGCAGCAAGGTTTCAGAAGGCTGTCGTTTAGAAATAAGAACAGTAACGGGAATGGGCATGGTCCTATGTGTTTTGTTGAATTCGAAGATGTCAGTTATGCTACAAGAGCTTTAGCCGAACTTTATGGTAGCCAACTACCCCGTGCTAGCACTAGTAATAAGGGTGGCATCAGATTAAGCTTCTCGAAGAATCCTTTGGGAGTTAGAGGTCCGAATAATAGAAGAGGCGGGAGCAATACATCTGTTAATAATGCTGCTAGTAGCAACGGTGCTAATAATAACTCCGGTTTTAATAATTACAATTATTCCACTGGTTACAATAAAGCTTAATTACAGGCAATCTTTACCAGTCATATCTACTTATGAATCCAGGTACACTCCATCATTTTTGTCATCAAACTTCCTAATGTATCTTTTTGATTTTCCACGAAGAATAGACAATTTTTTTTATTAGGTCCTTTTTTTCGCACCTTATTGTCATATATCGCATCTCTTATTCCTCCTAGCCAGTGGCCAAAAGATCAATTTCTGAACGTGTAACTATAAAATTTCTACCTGCCTATTCTCATCCTATCTAATGCTAAAGAAGACTTTTCTATGATCCTATTGAAAAGTTCCTCTCCGACTAAAGGTGTTTGTTGCCTTTTTGCGAGGGTGACTTTTTGAGTATGCATTGTTTCTGTGGATTGCTTCAAAGAGACTTGGTCATCGTCCTAGTTTTCACTACTAGTTTGCTAATAACTCATTCACCTTTTTCGCACCTACTTATTCTTCTACCAGAATTGAATAAGTGTATATAATATAAACTCACCTGTGTAATATTTAGAGTTAGAAGTTTTTGATGTAGAGAGGCCTTTGAGCGTTCAAGTCCTATTTGATGCAATTGACGCTAGATCTGTATATGTATCTTCCTTCTTGATTTGGCTCTGTTGATGGGCCCCACTTTGGCCAGAGACCAATGATGAAGAAGACTCATTTGCTTTCCTTTCACGTAACAATTTTTCTCTTAACTTCAGATCGTGAGCTTTCTTCTCTAGTTCTTGGATACGTGCTTGTAGTTCTTTTGCAGATTGAGCTTCCAGTTTTTCCAATTTTTGTTGTCTAGCAATGATACGTTCATGCCTTAATACATAAGGAACAGTTTCAGAGATATTTCTCAGTTTATTTCTCTCTGGTGTATCAGTTGTGTTTAGTTTGGGAGATTCATGCTTGATAGTTCTAATAATTTCCTCGTTTTCATCCTTTATAGAGCGGGACATTTGCCTTATTGGTGAAACATCCTGCTCATTATTTGATGGTTTTACTTTTGGAGTAGCAGGTAATTCTGAGGATAAAGCCAGCGATTGTGATGATTTAAAATGACCGGTATTGATCAAAGACGCAAAGTTACTTAAACTTGGTGCTGTAGACTGTCTATTCTTCGACGCCAGATTATCTTCGGCACCGTCGGTCTCTGACACCGTAGATAGCTTTTCAGCACGATAGTTCTCATATAGAAGATTTTGCGTAGTATCTTTGAACTCCTGTAGATGGGATCCAAAGAGAACATTTTTCAAAACATGTAGATCAGAGACACGTTCGTTATTGATTTCGACAGTACCCCATGGATAGTCCCTAATATATTTCCCTTGGTCGTTTTTCAAATCTGAACAGATTACTGCGAACGGCTGTAAATTAGCCAATGCCTGATTCTCTTCAATAGTTTCCAAATCATCATCATCAGGATCCACTTCAAACTTGTATACTGGTATATGAAACCTTTCAATGTCATCCATGATGTTTCTTCTGAAAACAGTCAGCTCATCCTTTGTAAAAGAGTCAGCCTTTGATATAATGGGCAATACATTTGTATAGCGAGAGATACGCTTCATCAGCTCTATGTCGACTTCTCTCAAGCCATGACCTGTGGGTTCGATGAAATAAAGCGCAATATGAACCCTCGTATCTTCGAATCTTGGGTTTCTTCTGATTCGAGTCTCTTCGGCCAAGACGATATCAAACTGCTGTTCCAAATACAAAGTAATTTCGTCAAAACACAATGTGTCGTCCAAATTCTCACCGATACCATGGGCATTGATCAGATTGAACAAGATAGTTTCATCCTCTTCAAATCCAGAAGAGTCACGTGATGCAACTGCATCGTTACTACCAATCTCAACCGAGGTAGATGTGATGGTGATTCCAGGCTCCAGCTCAGCACGCGCTGGATCAAATGGTGACATGTACGATGGGATACCGTTCTTAGAGTTGAAAGACACGACCTTTGTCGGAGAAGTTATTTTGATCTTGGGGGAAATCTCGTAAGAATCCAGCTGATTGTACTTATGAGGGAACAGGTTGGATTCTAGCAGATTGTTTGCAAACGTGGTCTTCCCAGTACCGGAGGGGCCGCATAAGAGCATACTATAAGTGATACCCCGTTTGTTCTCCTTCTTCCTTCGGAATAGATTTGGGGGAGGCGTCGAGGATGAAGATTCCATGATTTAATCGAAGCAATATAACGTTTATCCAAAAGCAATTGACCCTTGGCGCACTGGAAAAACCGTTGTAAGGGTATATCAGCTATCTGTTCAAATACCTAGAGAATAATAGACGTGTTGAAAGAATGAATCAGAAACGCGCGAGTGACCACCTGACTATAATTACCCGCCTTTCAATCCGAAAAATTCTGTCCGGTCAGTTTTTTTTTAAATTTCAATTTTTGATAGGGTATGTCCGATATCACGTTGGACGGCCAGAATGGCGTTCTCATTAAACTTCTAAACGAGGAATTTTCCACTGATGTCTCCTGGAGTCTCCTGATTCAATCACAAGTTGGTAAACTAGTGAACGAGAGAGATAGAAGGACATACAGAGAGAGGCACACAGAGAAGCATACAGGACGAGAACAAGTCGCCTAGAGTGGTCCAGGGAATAAGGCAAATAAACGTTCTTTGAGGATTGATCTGAGAATTAATTTTCTTCTGTTCTTTATCGTATTAGGAAAGAAGCGAGTAAACTGCGCTTAGAGCCAGGAAACGCACAGTCTATTACAACATATCACCAATATTATTGGCTCAGTTAATAGACAACAAAGAACCCCGGCTCGTAATCTTTCTCTCTTTCCTTTTTTTTTTTTTTTTCCGAAGTGGTTTTTTCACCTTTTGGGCTCAAGTGCTAGCTTCTCTTGCGTGCTGGTGTTATAGATACACTTGCTCTTCTCTTCTCAAGTTTTTTTTGTCATGAGTGACATTGATTTCAGTGCCCTAACGAATCAGGTCATGACGACTGCTGGTATTATGCACCATCAGACCAAGCTTGACGTATTCATCATTAGAGCGTATAAGCTGCTGTCCAGCGGATCCATCATAAATAGTAACACTTTACAAAGTGTAACTAATTCGCCCCAAACTAGCTCAACTACTCCAGCGGCAACTACGGGAACCAACGGAAATAGCAGCATTACGAGTCAGAATGGCAGCATCGGATCCGCCATCACTAATCCTACAAATGGCAATGGTGTGGCCAATAATTCGATCCAATATCAATATTCCCAGTTATTTGGTAAAATCTCCAAATTGTATAGCGCTACCATTTCTACGGGCGCCATCGATGATAGATCGACATCACCGAAGTCCGCAATAGAACTTTACCAGCGGTTTCAACAAATAATAAAAGAATTGGAGTTAAGTTACGAAGTCAGCCCATACAGCAGATATTTCCATAGACTCGATCAGGGCTTATGGCAGATCCGAGAGGATTCAGAGTTGAAAACTGATAGACTTTGGGAACTAGTTTCGATGAGTATCTTCTCCATATATGACCCCCGAACAGGTCAAATGATAAACCAGGGACGTAGAAAGGGCGGTTCTTTGGCGGCTTCTACCAAAGGCTCTCCAACAGAGCTGATGAACAATACGGTTGGTAACGCTAGCACTTCAAATGTTAATATGAGCAAAAATCAGCCGAGCCAAACAGCAGGAAACGGAACCATCAATCCCACAATCAATAGTATGGTGATGGACGCTTCAATACCGCAACAACTACAAAGAAGATTACAGACTATTTCACAGGATATCAGTTCAAGATCATTGAATGGTTACTATACGCAACCCACCAGTCCCGGGCAAGGCAGCGGATTTGGGTTCGGACTTGAGAATGACACAACCCTTTACAATCCCAGCAGTTATAATAACAACAACACCAGCAACTCTTGGAAAAGAAGATCTCTGGGATCTTTGGCTGAGAACGGTCTAGATGATGACGCAGTAGAAGAGCTTCTACAATTGACGAACACAACGAAAAGACAAAGAACTGCAACCCCAGTGAATTTCAACACCAGTACTAAGACCAATGTGAACATGAAAGCGAGTCAAAATAACGATCAAAGCAATGGTGCAGAACCTATAATGAACCCCACGACAAATTCAAACACAATGACACGCAGCATCCCTGCAACATCTAATCAGATGAATGGATTTACCAACCCTTCAACGGTAAACGGCAGCATCAACACCATTAATGACAACATGAGCAATGCATTGGTCACCGGTGACACACTGGTACGACAACTGAAAGACACTTACGACTGTCTAGTCTCCGAGAAGAACCAACGAATTTTACAGCTAGAAAGAGAGGTTGAATTACAAAGACAGGAGACACAGTGGCTTAGAAAAATGCTCATCGAGGATATGGGATGCGTTAGAAGTCTTCTCAAGGACTTACGCAGGTAGCAAATCCCAAAAGAACTCCAACTATGTATCTATATATCTGTTAATTTCAACCAATTGTAACTTTTAATACGCTCATGTTACCCGCAGTAAAGTTATCCTTATGGCACCTTATAAGGGATGGATAGGATGAACTTATCTATTTAGATGACTCAAGAGAGTTCAAGGGCTAGTAATCCAATGACAATATGTCTCTATTGAAAGTCGTATCTTCCAAATTAGCTGCTGAGATAGATCAAGAGTTGATGGGTCCACAAGTTGGATTCACTCTACAACAATTGATGGAGCTTGCAGGTTTTAGTGTCGCACAGGCAGTTTCCCGCGAGTTTCCTCTGGACAAGTCCACCATCGATAAGCATGTGTTCGTTATCGCTGGTCCAGGAAACAATGGCGGTGACGGTCTAGTATGTGCCCGGCACCTGAAATTGTTTGGCTACAACCCAATCGTTTTCTATCCGAAGAGGAGTGAAAGAAATGAATTCTACAAGCAACTGGTCAACCAGCTGAATTTCTTCAAAGTGCCCGTGCTATCGCAGGAAGGTGACAGTACTGAATGGCTGGAGTATTTGAAGCCCGAAACAACCTTGTGCATTGTCGACGCTATCTTTGGATTCAGTTTCAAACCTCCTTTGAGGGAACCTTTCAAGGGAATCCTGGATCAACTACATGAACTTGAGAACCGTTTGCCTATCGTGTCGGTGGATGTTCCTTCTGGTTGGGATGTAGACAAAGGTCCCATTAACGACAACTCCATCAGCCCATCGGTGCTAGTGTCGCTTACGGTGCCCAAACCTTGCAGTACCTTCCTTAACGCCAAGACCTCTCATTACGTTGGTGGGAGATTCATCCCGCGCGAGTTCGCCAACAAGTACGGCTTTGACCCCTTCAACTATGAGTCTACGGACCAGATCCTCAAATTATAACTCTAACAACTTTCGCGGTTTTTGTCTATAATATGCATCTCTGTAGTAAGGCCAACTTCATGTGATTTTCGGACGTTTTTTTTTCAATAGAAAAAGAAAGGGAAGAGAAAAAAAACATGGAAGCGCAACGCCTAAGATTGAAACTAAAAAACGAATAGTTAACAAAGTGAAGTAAAAAGACTAGTCGGTGTTCGCTGGTTACAACACGTTGCTAAGGTCACTGTGAACTATCCGTTTCGAAAAGTTAGTGTCATTCGATAACGCTAGGTTTTCAGGATCTGAGGTAATTGGCAAGCTTCACCATTAAAGTAGCAAAATTTTGTTGTTATTATTCGCATTTTTCTATTAACCTGTAAGGTTTTACTTTTGTTACAGAGGAATAGTGAGCGTTCAAGTTTAGATTGGAGTATGAGCTTGGAACATAGTGGCGAAGGAGGCGCTCAAGAACCTGTTAAGGGAAAGGCGGCCATCGATGACACCAAGCCCAAAAGAGTTAAGGCATATGTGCTCGAGAACAATGAATGGAAGGACACTGGGACAGGATTCTGTATTGGTAAAGTTGACAGGGAAAAGAGTTGCGCGGCGGAAGATAAGGAAGTCGCCAACAGTGAAGAATATGCGTACCTCGTCGTAACTAACGAAGATGTCCCAGGTAATGTACTTTTGCGGTCCAAGTTAGAAGGAAACATCGAGTATCAGCGGCAGGAAGAAACGTTGATTGTTTGGAAAGATTTGAATGGGAGGGACATTGCTCTAAGTTTCGAGGAGAGCATCGGTTGCGATGTTCTGTGTGAGTTTATCGTGGAAGTACAGAGGCACTTGGAGTCAAATATTTCTTTGGTAGCCGTCAAATCAAACGACAACGGCATCGGATCTGTGCATGAGATTATTACGGGCCCAGTGTCGTTACCTTCTAAAGAGCCGCTCCAAAATGAGCAAACGCTGATGGAATCGCTTAGGATATTGAATGAGAACATAGCCTTCGAGTTCTTAAAGAATGAAACTATCGAATTTGTGCTACAGTCAAATTACATTGGTGTTTTGATCGAGCATTTCCACAAGGCTGAGGCAGAAAGACTCCTGAAAGACTTACTCTTGCTAGGAAGCATTATAAAGACTTTGGTACTCTATAATCAAAGGGACGTCTTGGAGAGTATGGCGGAAGATGAAAATATCATGGGAATTGTAGGAATATTGGAGTATGACACTGAGTTCCCCACCTCAAAGGCGAATCATAGGAAATATCTGGAATTATATAGTCCCAGTTTCAAAGAAGTGATACCAATCCAGAATGATGATTTGAAAATCATCGTCAAGAAGTGTTTCCGATTGCAATTTTTAAAGGATGTTGTCCTTGTACGCTTCCTAGATGACCATAATATTAACCTCATACTCGACATCATACTAGATTTACAAACATGTATCGTCGATTTTCTCCAAGCAGACCCTTTCCTGGATAGGCTGTTTGCTCTTTACGATGAAAAATTGCCAGGTGAAATAGATAGTTCCATCATTGAGAAACGGAAAGATGGGATAAGACTCCTTCATCAATGTGTACAAATGTCAAAAAATTTGGATCCAGAGGACAAGTCAAAATTTTTTAAGAATCTTGTTCGAAGAAACGTCTTTAAGGTTCTGGATTACGCTTTCCGCAGGGAGACGGAGAGTAATCTCAGGATTTTAGCGACAGATACCATCATCACCATAATAGAACACGATGTATTACTTATTCACAACGTTCAAAATGAAAACAGTCATACCAACCAAAGAAAAGCTGAGGAATTAAACGGCAGTGACAATCAAGAGAAAAGCGGATCACAATTGGGGAAAGAAACTACCGAAATGTCATTGTTACTCATTTTATCCACAATTCTTCTTACAGACAAAAGCCCAGGTTTAAAAGAACAGGTGGCTCAAGCATTAAACACGCTTCTTCACCCGGAGGGCTGTTTGGGTAACGAGAATGACTACGAGAATAGCACCAGCCAGGGGGGAAGTAGCAGCGATTTGGATTTAATGTCAGACTTGGGCTACGGTATACAATCAGCGGATGATGAAATAGATGCAAGAAATCGTTTCAATACTTCTGATTTCCATATAATGGAGTATTTCGCCTGTTTTTACAAAAAAGTGGCTCCAGTACTCTTTCGACCGCTGATCAAGAGCCGCTCAGATGAAAAAATACAAGTCGCTAACGATGATAATCTCCTAATTCATTTGGTTAAACTAGTATCATTTATTTGCACAGAACACAACCGTAGAATGTCTCGAGAATTTGTCTTAGAGAACGGAATTTTGGAATCGATAAGCCAACTTATGGATCCTCACTATTCTTTACAACTGAGACTCACTGCAGTAAGATGTTTCAAAAACATAATGTGCCTTGATGATGATTACTACCATAGGTATATGATCACAAAGGAGTTATATGGACCAATACTCAGGATACTGGAAGACAATATGCATGAAGATAACTTGGCCAATTCGTGCATACAAGATTTTTGCAAGATCATCTTAGTTCACTGTCTAGCTACTAGAGAGGAAATCGGTGGCAAGCAATCGCATATGGTTTACAGAAAATCGAACTTCACATTGCTAAACAAACATCTTACTCAAAAGTACGGCGCTATCTTGCAACGTGCCGGTCACATGCGGTTTGTTAATGAGATGATTGAATTCAATAAGGAGCAAGTGTCTATGGAGAGTAATGGGAACGGACATAAAGATGATATTAGCATGGATAGCGATAGCAATGGCAACGAAAACTTAACGTTAGATGAAGAGAGTAAGGCATTTAAGAGGCTACACTCGGAGGTAGATGGTTCTAATGAACACGGGGAACCGAGATCATCATTTGGCAATGGCAGTATGACTTTTAAGAAGGTTATTGATAAACTAAATACAGTGGAACCGCCTTCCGCGATGTTGGGGGAATTAATGAGGGAATAGAGAATATTAGGGTATTTTAGGTGTAGTATAAACATATATATATAATGTGAGATATTCTTAGTATACTTTCATTTGCGCATTTTGAACCGCGGTGCGATCATATGTGGACGACAAACCCTATAATTCCCCAATCAAAGTTTAGATTTCATTCTTTCCATCAATTGTTCAGGGTACATATTTTGGGCAAAGTGCGTACCGATATGCCATGCACCGCCATCGACTACCAAAACGGTTCCGCTCACGAATGCAGAGGCCGGAGAGAAAAGAAACACGGTGGATTCGGCGATGTCCTTCGTAGTTCCAAGTCTCTGCAACGGAACCATCTTCGTCGATTTGTTCTCGAATTCCTTTGTGACCAAACGCTTGAAACCTTCAGTTCCACCAATTGGACCAGGTGCGATACAATTTGACCGAACTCCGAGCGGGCCCAGCTCAACAGCCAGAGCATTAGATAAAGCATCAATACCGGCCTTAGCAGACCCAACGTGTGCCTGAAACGGAACCCCATAATAATGCAAAGTGGCAGAGACGAAAATTATAGAGCCTTTATTCTTCACCAGCTGTTGGAAACAAGCCTTCGCCGTATTGAAACTTCCCAAAAGATCAATGTCTATTACAGTCTTGAAAGCATTCGATGACAAGTGTGCGAAATCGCAAATGAAATTGCCTGCCGCCCCCGCAATAACGTAATCGATACGTCCAAACTTGGCAACCGTCTTAGCAACGGCTTCTTCCAATTGCTCAAACTTCCGGACATCAACGTTGCAAATGGGGAGAACGCTGCCGGGAGTGCCAAGCTGCGAAATCTCTTCCGCAGCACGTATTGTAGAGTCGGTACTTCTCCCAACAATTGCTGCTTGACAACCCAAAAGAACCATAGCCTCAGTCTGCACCCTGCAGATGGTACCGGCACCTCCCGTGACAAAAACAACTTTACCCTTAAACAAGTCGGCTTTCCATGAGCCCTCAGTCAAGAATGATGAACCCAGTGTGTTAACCATTTTTTTCAAACTTGGTGAACTTTCGAACTCAACAATAAAATGCTTTTGAATTACTTGAAGATCCGTATTACTTTATATAGGCCTTGATAATGCGGGGAAGACATCATTAAAACCGAAAAGCTGTTAACGCCGCTCAGTCACGGGATCTGATTTTTTATCATTTTCAACGTGAAACTTTTCCTATCATTCCACTCGCGCTTGGTTGTAATCATACCAATCGTTTCATTTATGATATCGGTATTGTTCAATGGATCTATAGATGACCGGATAGAGTTGTTGTTCGGTTATTGAATTACCGCTCAACACAGGGTTACGATTAACTTTCGCATCTTTTTTTGAGGCTTGTCTTTGCGCTCAGGAGTGGTGATTTTAGACACTAAAGTAGCAATGTCGGAGTGGAAAGTAGATCCAGACAATCGTAGAAGATTGTTGCAATTGCAAAAAATTGGTGCCAACAAGAAATGTGTGGATTGTAATGCTCCTAATCCTCAGTGGGCGTCTCCCAAGTTTGGGGTTTTCATCTGTCTGGAGTGCGCAGGAATTCATCGAAGTCTTGGGGTGCACATCTCTTTTGTAAGATCTATTACTATGGATCAATTCAAACCAGAGGAATTGATTAGAATGGAGAAAGGTGGCAATGAGCCATTCAAGGAGTATATGAGTTTTCATAATATTGATCTGGCCTTGCCACAGAAATTCAAGTATGATAACCCAATTGCTGAAGACTATAAGCAAAAATTGACATGCGAGGTGGATGGTGGTAACTTCGTTGAGCCCGAACATCCTGATTTTGATCCTGCCAAGCTGGGCACCACACAGGCAGCTGCAGAGACAGAATCCGTCCATGAAAATAGTCGGCAACAGACACCGCTTGAATCACGTCGTTCTGCCACACCGAAGACTTCCCTCGACCATAAGACTAAAAATCAAGCCTACTTTGAAGATCTGGGGAAGAAGAATCAAACAAAACCTGATCATCTGCCTCCATCCCAAGGTGGTAAATACCAAGGTTTTGGTAACACCCCAGTGAATCGCAGCGCGAACGGTGAAGCTGAGACTTCTTCGCCTTCCAACACTTTAAGTCTAGATAACCTCCAAAAAGATCCCTTGGGAACTTTCACAAGAGGTTGGGGTTTGTTTTCATCCGCAGTAACCAAATCTTTTGAAGAAGTAAGCGAGTCGGTCATTAAACCAGGATATCAGCAATGGCAGTCTGGTGAGCTGTCGGAGGAAACCAAGAGAGCAGCTGCACAGTTTGGTCAGAAAGTTCAAGAGACGAGCAACTACGGCATGCAAGCGTTTTCTTCTTTTACCAAGAACATACAGCAACATTATATTGGAGATGACGCAGCTGGTAATCCCCAATACTCACATTTGCCAGAAACCGGTTCCCACGACGAACTTTTGAAGAATGCTGATTCATACGTTCCAAACGCTAATGACAAATTAGATCAAAGGTCCAAGAAAACTGCAGAAGATGAATGGGACGACTTTTAGTTGCCTGATTTCCACTTCAGTATTTATTTCACGCCCTGCCCTGCCCTGCCTTACGCATTTTCATATACTTATATATTGGCGATATAATCTCAAGCTAATTGATCAAAAATTAATGGGAACTAAGTGAAAATTGCATATAAGAAGCTCATCATGACAAAACTTCATAACCTATCAAGAAACGTTTAAAATGATAAAACGTAACTACATGCTGGGGTTCTTAACACACTCATCACACCATCAGTTAAACTGAAACTGCATACAGTGCAATATCGAAGTCCCAATTGACTTTTACAATAGTTGGTGTTGATGATGGATCCATTTTTAGCCAAGCTCCCGGATGATTTGCGGTCAAAAGTTATAGGTGTGGTTAACGTTGTTCCGGAAGCCCTTCCCATCTTTGAAGAGATTTATAAGCATGCCTCATCAGATATGTCTGGTCAGAGCAGGAAGCTACGGAGGGTTGAGGTCGAAGAAAGTAAGAAGGATTTGAGGGCTCCTGATAAATCTCAAATTATCTTCTCAATTGAGGATGCCTCAATTCTCTCTCCAGTACGAAAAAAGTTGAATTTTATCTTGCATTTGTCTTCAGATGATAGAAAGCCTATGTTATCTCTTGTTAAAGGAGATAAGACAGAGCTTTCCATCGATGATCTAAAAAATAATATCAAGATGGCAACTTTTTTGCCTGTGGCTGAAAAGGAGAACAACATTTACATTTTCATCAGCTATGGACGTTCTGTCGATAACAAGCATACGGAACCAATTCTGATGACTTTGAACAAAGGTTCAATGCTAACCCATTTCAAGCAGGCTGGTCTCGTGGATGTTTCAGTCGATGATTTTACCAAATGTATAGAATATATGAGAAAACAGGCCATATTGGCCGGTTTTAGAATTGCAGATCCCTTTTTCTCTAATCATCAGAGCACAGACCAAAACGCATCGTTTCATGTGGAGTGTCACAGAGGTACGAAGGAAGGTACTCTATATTTTTTGCCCGATCATATCATTTTCGGCTTCAAGAAACCTATACTACTCTTCAATTCCTCTGACATTGAATCAATAACGTATTCCTCCATAACAAGGTTAACCTTCAATGTGACGCTAGTAACAAATAATGAAGAAAAATACGAGTTTTCTATGATTGACCAAAATGAGTATTCCAAAATTGATGATTACGTGAAAAAGAAGCAAGTCAAGGATAAATCAATGTCCGAAGAACTCAAGGCTAAGTCTAAGAGTAAGGCAAACCAAGGGCCCGAAAACGAACATCTAAATTCTGCCCTCGAAGAAGCTACCCAGAAGTTTAAAACTGAACCAGGTTTACCCAACGTAGATTTGAACTCGGAAGATGACGAGGAGGCTGATCAGAATTTTGAGGCAGAGAGCGATCTATCGGATGGCAGTGATGAGGAATCAGGCGCTGATGAAGATGAAGATAAACCAGGTTCAGATCCGTCGGAAACCGAAGAAGGCTCAACCCCAGATGGCAACGAAAATATCAATCTACAAGAGAATAATAATACGGCCCTAGAGCTAGAAGACATTCCAATAGAAGTGGATGAAGACGAGGACGATGATGATGAGGGATCAGGGGTAGAATACGATTGAAAGCCTCTCGCAAAAGCAGGCATGCAAACTGATGTCAGCAAATGAGGTATTTACGAGAATTAACGCTTAGATTATTCCTCAAGTATGTAGTTGCCTAGCTTGTCCATTTTCAAATTATCTAACCCAGCCGAGAGGGCTGTGATTATACGCTCATTCTCTTCATATTCCTTACCTTCGCTATCGTCCGATGTTTCTTCATCTTCGCTTTCAGAGGAATAATCGTCACTTTCTTCGTCAACCTCTTCTTCATTCGAGGGGTAATCATCTAGATCGTCCTCAGAATTGTACTCCGCATTTCTCATGCTACTTACAGCTTCCTCCAGACTCCTATCTCCAGGATGTTTCTTGCTGAAGCCCGACGCTTGCACAAGTGCATCTAAATTGTCGCATCTTTTAACGTCTCTAAAGAATTGTGGATAGGCATATTTGTAGCCGTCCCCGAACCCATCTGTATCTAACATTGATGAACTTGACGAAGGATCATACTTTAATTTCTTTCTGAAGAATCTTCTAATACATTCCACATCCCTATTGAAGAAAAACTCTGCATCCTTATGCTCAATCGATATACACTGCGGAAAATCGATGACTACAAATCCACAATCATCCTCGTTCTCCACCTCGTTCTTTATCATGATATTGAACTCGTTGAAGTCACAATGAATCAGTCCGCTATTCGCTAATTTGACAATAAAGCACATTAAGTCGCTGTACAGTTTCGGTATATTCTTGTACTTTCTAAGGTTTCTCAGGGGAAACCCATCGATCAGCTCCATGAGAACTATATGACGGGAACTGTCGAAGGGCTGGGGAACAATAAAACCCTTAGAGTACAGTAAAGACATAAATTCGTACTCCTTGGTTGCTGCTAATAGGGACAAATGCATCCAATTGGTTCCCTGACCAGCTCTTTTAAGATAATCTCTATTATTCTTAACAGTATGGAAAGATGTCCTTCCCAACCTATGAATCTTCATGACCTTTGCAACACCATTTTTATCGCTGACTTGATAGATATCTGACTCCTTTCCAACTCCAATAGTGTTACCAAATGAATAAACGGTATCTCTGTTCAACATGGATTTGATAGCCAGATAATCTAAACCGTTGTAAGTTAATTTGTAGCCGTCGTATTTGGCGTTTCTTACCTTTGATACCAGTTTCACCTTTGCTAGATCACTGATTGCCCTATTGGTTCCCGAGGATGCTCTCATCCCTGAGATCTGATGAATCAAACCGGTGGGAACTACTTCATGATTCTTCGATCCCTGTTCCACTGCTTTAAGAACACGAAAATCATCTGCGGTGAGGTACCGCATATAGCCCAAATCTAGCTTCATTTTAGCTCAGGATTGTAAAGGTTAATCGTTATTTTGATGTAGTCTGGTTCAAAGCACTCATCTCATCGCTTTACTTCAAAGGTGATTACCTTCTACTACTAAAAATTTTCCAGTCATATGTTACGATATTAACGCTCGGATTTCCATTAACTACTATGAAAATAATATCAGCATTTATATGGTTACAGCCTTTACCGCTGTTCCCAGTTCAGTTCTTATCGTCTTTCCAACGACTTACAGTACTTGCAAGAATCTTTCTCTAGGATGCAATCGCCGTTTTATTTAACTTTTTAACTTTCTTTATGATCAAATATAACAAATGTCATCACTACATGAATCGCAGATACAGATGTGGTAGTAGCTACAGCACTATTCCGGTGAGTTCTAAGACATTTGATGTTTCAATCCAAATTCGTCATAAGCTAACTTGATGGCCGCCCGCGTAGCTGAAGGAATAGAAGGACCAAAATCGGAAGAAACCGTCAGTATATATGAAAATAAAGTACCCTCAGGGCAGCTTTTTTACTTGATTGAACCGTAAAAGTTGAGTTCACTACCTACCTCTCCCAGTCATATGTATGTCAAGCGACATAGCAGATTTTATTGTTCGTCAGCAATGTGCCATTGAGCGCATTTCTTCTGGTGATCGCCAAAAAGAATCGCTATAAGAGACCGACTTTAACCTCGTTATAATTGGCAAAGCTTTTGAGATTGAATCGTGATGGCACCAAGACGCCTCTTCTGGCATAATTTTCATTACTCCCACTGATACCACTAGCAAGAATTGGGGCAAGCCTTTGCTTTCCCTTTGTAGAAAAGTGCCCTGCGTCAGGCTTTTTACCGTGTTCTAGCTCTTTAGACTACTGCACTTGAGATACTCATCACATTTGATGGTGAAAAGAGATTCAAGCGACTGCAGCACTGACAAAAAGCTAAGCCAAAGCTTCGTATCCCCTTTATGGAGTTCCTGCGCCAGTTTTGTTCACCTAGTTACCCATTGAAGCAGGTTTGATGTCCGGCAGTTACACATTCCTTCTCTCGCATAGGAAAGTGTGTGCCTGAGCCTCAACTGGCGTCAGTGCGTGTTAAAAAACGCATCAATCCTCAAGCCGCGACAGGGGCGTGAAAAATCAAAATGAAACTGACATATCAAAATCGAGGTTTAATCTTTACATGATTTGGTATATCCCAGGGGTTAGGTTGAGTTCATATCTCAACATCTGTGAGTACTTCAATATTTGATTCTTTTTCTTAGACTTGGAATTCAACCTATTTCAACCTTTTACTGGCGCCAAGTGTTTTATTACAGTCATTATCGTGGCAAAGATCGAGAAAAGTGCATAAGTCTTTTAATCATCATTTCTTGAATACCTAAATTAGTCATAATATTGCAGGTTTACAATGAGCCTCAAAGGGCAGCTAAAAAGTCCCCTGACACCTAGGATCCACGACATGAAAAAATGACTGTGGAAGGTTATACACCTCTCAGGAACAATTCAACAGACACAACCTCTTTACATTATGATTAATTAATATTACCCAAGTAGGTACTTTTTTTAGGGTCTCTTCTTGAGGTTGAGTATTGGTATCTTCTTTTTTCTTTTTCTAGGAGACTCAGGATGTATGAGATACCGGATATCCCATCACATGTAGAAGTGAATCAGATCATCAGAGTAATCTCTGCGCTAGATTCTACAAAATAGGAAGTTTATTTCCTGTATTACTCGTAGTCTCCAGTAGTCACAAAGGCGAACGCCAAATTTCCAACGTTGGCGTTGGCGCTTAAATCTTTCAGAATCGCGATGGGACAAGTCCTTGACTAGTGCTAGGCTCTAAGTCGCGTCCTCATAATTGATCAGGTTGAGCTCATGCTGTTTTCTTGGTCTTATATTAAAGGTCACTGAAGTCAATGGATTGAAAATGTTTCGAAAGCTGCTCCGGTTTCCTTCTCAGGTAGGATTATACTCCAATAAGATCAATGCTCGAGCAAAGCACTAAGATTATGTTGGCCAATGGCCAACCAAAAAATATAACGCTGATTACTGTCAATTCGCATATTATGTGTGCCGATGGATCGTCAGCTCGTGTCATCTCCATATCGAAAGATGTTCAGACAACTTTTCATGTTTTACAAAAGACCAAGCATAGGGCTCATGATGTCGATCCCAGCAAGAACGACCCTATGAAGAGACAGATATACCATAGGTTGGGATTTAAATGCACCGCGGCTCACAAACTGCCATTGAGGACAGCTGCAAAGCCTACCCTAGAGAATTCTTTCAAAAAGAATAATTTCAAAGTAAGGTGGAAAAACATGCAAGAGCATCTGACTTTTGACGGTAGAATTATCAATTTACCAAAGAGTCACCATAAGTATTTTCCAATGACTCCAGAAGGTGAAATTTCAGCTAAAGGATTCATGGCCGAGAAGGAGAGAGAAAATGGGAAATATTTCGAGTTTAGCATTCAAGTTCGAGATCTTGATCTTTTGGAGCCTCAAATTCGTGTGAACTCATTTTTACGATTCTCTCCAATATTGACTGGCAGAGGCATACTATCAGAGTTCTTGACTGGTCAAGAACATCTAATTACCCCATCTGTGCTTGACATGGCCTGGCTGTTGGGTCTTTGGCTTGGCGATGGTACGACAAAGGAACCTGAGGTTAGTGTTGATAGTTTTGACACTTGTTTAATGGAAGGCTTGATTGAGAGGTGTAAACTATGGGGCCTCTATCCTACCTACAAAGATGGGCAAATACCATTGAGAGCAAAGCATACTAGATTGTACTTCGGAAAAGAACCTGATGAAAACCGTAAAACTAGGAATTTACGTAGAAATAACCCTTTTTGGAATGCGGTAACCAATCTCAGGTTCAAGAGAGAAATGGATGGTGAAAAGCAAATCCCCTCATTTATGTGGGGTGAAGATATTGAGGTACGTGAAGCATTTTTAGCTGGATTAATAGACTCCGACGGATACGTAGTCAAGAGAAATGAAGGACCAGACGCTTTTAAAGTATCAATTCAAACCATTTATCCTTCAATTATGAATGGGATAGTTCACATTTCTCGCTCGCTGGGAATCGCCGTCACAATAACTACTAGGTCGGCCAGATCGGAGACAATTGAAGGTCGTAAAGTGAACTGTCATTTCACCTATGATTGTCACATGGCAGGGCGGTCTCCCTTACAGAACGTCCTATCTTATTGCCGCAGTGGCCATAAGAGAAGACCAGTGCCTCAAGTCCTATCCAGAGACCCAATCTATTTTGGCTTTGATGAAGAGAAACGCGATCAACAAATTGTTTACGGCTTAACTACAGACAGCAGTAAACCTATTTTGCTAGATAATAAAATGGTTGCGTATCTATGCGACACCCATTGCAAAAAAGAGCAACCAAAACTAACAGTTACAAAATGTTTAAAATATTGCATCGCTTGCCCCCGTAAAGGAGTAAGATATTTTTATAAAGATTGGACCGGAAATCATCGAATTTGTGGACGTTGCTATGGTCGCTACAAGTTCAGCGGTTATAGATGTTTGAACTGTAAATACGTTCCTGAAGCACGAGAAATTAAAAAGGCGAAGATAAAAGGCGAAGACTTAGGAGTTTCACCTGATGGGATCACGGTTAGCGGGCTAATCTGTGGTAGATGTAAAGGCATACTTAAATTCGATGAAATTAGAGGCCCAAGAAAACTAAATGCAATAATTGCTTCTTGATCTAATTAATGAACTCAATTTAATCACTTTAATAAAAGATTTGAGATATACAATGAAACATTATACTAAGATACAGATTAAGACTCGAAAAATAATCTTAACAAACAGCTTAGCGGGAAGACATAGCCTTGGTAACAACTCTCTTCAAACCAACTTCAGCCTTTCTCAAGTCATCAGTGGAAGCGTCTTCAATTTCCAAAGCAGCCAAAGCATCGGACAAAGCAGCTTCGATCTTAGACTTAGCACCTCTCTTCAATTTAGAAGACAAGACTGGGTCAGTGACATTTTGTTCGATAGATGCAACATAAGATTCCAATCTTTGTCTAGCTTCGTGTTTCTTGGCGAAAGCTTCATCAGCGGCCTTGAATTCTTCAGCTTGGTTGACCATCTTTTCGATGTCATCTGCGGACAATCTACCAACAGCGTTGGAGATAGTAATGTTGGCAGACTTACCAGTAGATTTTTCAACGGCAGTAACCTTTAAGATACCGTTAGCATCGACTTCGAAGATAGCTTCTAGAACTGGTTCACCAGCAGACATTGGTGGGATGTTTTTCAAATCGAATTCACCCAACAAAGTGTTTTCTTTACAGTTGACACGTTCACCTTGGTAGACTGGGAATTGAACGGTAGTTTGGTGATCAGCAACAGTTGTGAAAGTTCTTCTCTTGATGGTTGGGACGGTAGTGTTTCTTGGGACAACGATACCGAAGATGTCACCTTGCATACCAACACCCAAAGATAATGGAGCGACATCCAACAACAATAGATCTTTGGTTTCATCGTTAGTTGATTGACCGGTCAAGATAGCACCTTGAACAGCAGCACCGTAAGCAACAGCTTCATCTGGGTTGATAGATTTTTCCAATTGCTTACCGTCAAAGTAGTCTGACAACAACTTTTGGACCTTTGGAATTCTAGTAGAACCACCGACCAAGACAACTTCGTCGATTTGGGACTTGGAGATCTTAGCATCCTTCAAGACTTGTTCAACTGGTTCCAAAGTAGATTTGAATAGAGCAGAGTTCAAATCTTCAAATCTAGCTCTGGTGATAGAAGTTTCGAAATCTTCACCATCGAACAAGGAGTCGACTTCAACAGTAGTTTGAGTAACTGAAGACAAAGTTCTCTTAGCTCTTTCAGCGGCGGTTCTCAATCTTCTCAAAGCTCTGGCGTCTTTGGAGATATCACTACCAGTCTTCTTCTTGAATTCAGCCTTGAAATGTTCCAATAGATTGGTGTCAAAATCTTGACCACCCAAATGTGTGTTACCGGAAGTAGATTTAACAGTGTAAACACCACCAGCAATGTGCAACAAGGAAACATCGAAAGTACCACCACCCAAATCGAAAATTAGGACGTGTCTTTCCTTGTCAGACTTACCGGCACCCAAACCGTAGGCAATGGCAGCGGCAGTTGGTTCGTTAATGATACGCAAAACGTTCAAACCAGCAATGGAACCAGCATCTTTGGTAGCTTGTCTTTGAGCATCGTTGAAGTAAGCTGGGACGGTAATGACAGCTTTTTCGACCTTTTGAGCAATTTTAGCCTCAGCGATTTCCTTCATCTTAACCAAAACCATAGCAGAGATTTCTTGTGGAGAGAAAGTCTTGGTCTCGCCCAAATATTGGACTTCAATCATTGGAGCGCCATCGACATCGATGACCTTGAATGGCCAAGTCTTCATGTCGTTTTGGACAGACTCTTCATCGAATCTTCTACCAATCAAACGCTTAGCATCGAAGACAGTGTTTTCTGGGTTCAAAGCAGCTTGGTTCTTGGCAGCCTCACCAATCAATCTTTCCTCTGGAGTGAAAGCAACGAAAGATGGAGTAACTCTGTTACCTTGTTCGTTGGCAATAATTTCAACCGAAGATTCGTAAGTAGCAACACACGAGTAAGTAGTACCCAAATCGATACCGATAGCACCTTGGAAAACACCTTCAGCCATTGTTAATTGGATAGAATTTGATTGACTTTCTTGGAGACAATAATAGGAAATGTAACAGGATGTAAAATTGATAAAAGTAATGAAGAAAAGTGTGCTTTATAACTCAATGAATGGATGGATGCCAACTTGAAAAATTTTTTTCAATAAAAAAAATTTCACTTTTCTTTTTGAAAATTGAGTCCCGTTGGAGGTGAGATGAGATGCCCATCGAAAGTCATGCCATGATCAATAGCTAGCCAAACTTGTTCAACTAAAGCAGTTGCTTTGGACACAATCGATGGAGACTTAGATGCGACTCAATGGTGGCTAGTGCTGTGGCCACTTGATACAGATTGCCAGTCACTGCTATACTTTGAAATACTGAGTTGGGATGGCAAAGCTCCAGCGAGCTGAGTCTCTCTGGGATGGGCAAAATCTTGATAGTTGCCTCTGACTGTTCTCTTATACTTTCTATTCTCTCGCCGCGTTTTCCAATTAAATATGTAACTTGACTTTTAGTCAGAATTAGTTCGCTGGTGTTGATGGGCTCATCGGGACCCTCTTTAGGTGCGACGCGGGCGTTGTGTTCGTTATTTGTGTAACTCGCAAAGGCTTCATCCGTCTTCGTAATCGTATTCAAATCGAATTGGTCTTCTCTATGCCATTCATGGCTAAAAAGATCCAAATTATCCTGCAAATCTTTGATTAGTGCTTCGAAGGAGGCATGAAATATTGTAATGGAGCGCCTATTGGTGGACACAAAATATCTGGACGACATCTTTAACTCACCGTGACACACAGCTCTCCGCAACTTGAATTTAGCCCAATTCTCTGGAACATTATATTTTATGGTGTCCGGTGTCCATTGAAGGACAACCTCAGCGACGTTGTTTGGGGTTTTCGTAACAGATACCCATTCGAGGTGACGGTTCGCCGTCACTGCCGTTCGAATGCGATACCAATCAACTTCTAGAGATAAACAGGGTTTTGAGAGCCCCTGTGTAGTCAAATAACAGCTCTCGCCAAACTCCAATGCATCAAGAGTCTCCAAAATAGTGTTTGTCACAATTAGAGCTTCCTCCTTTTTTCCATGTTTGGTTTTGTGGTTATTAATTGCAACGTTTATATCAGTCTCGTGGAAGATTTTGTCACTGTAACTCATAATGCCCACCATTCTTGCTAATGGAAACTATCTACTCAGTTCTATTCAAGACTAAAAAGTGCTACAAAAAGATTAAGTAAGACATCTCGGCGGCTAAATCTTAAAGCACGCGCAGCAAGAAAAATCCTAAATTATACATATTTTAACAAAGCAAGTGGTCCTATTTAGGCTAGTTTTTCCGAGACATATCATATAAATACTTAGCGGCGTGATATATGAACATGTATTGGTCAATCATCTGAACCATCTTGAGTCTTTGTGAACGCAGCTGCAGAACGATCTGCTCGATCAAATCATGTTTATAGTCCTGTACAGGTACCAATGTATCAATTTCCTGACCGGCAGGCGATTGTTCAGTAAAGTCAGCAGTGTCGTGTATTAGATGATCCAATGCAATAAACGTGCCGCTTCTGCCAACGCCCGCGGAACAGTGTACAACGATAGGGTTTCCTGGTGAATTACAACTGTGAGAGTGTTTGCAGAGTTTCATTATGGGTACAACCTCTTCGGGTTTGCTCATATCCCTCCATTGGTCGAAGTAAAAATGATGTACTACTTTCGTAGGGCCTGGTCCGTTTTGTGGTTTCAATTTCAGTGTTGTCAATGTATAAAGATCATCCACCCTGAGGTGTTCCACATATTCAATCTCGAGATCGTCACTGAACTCAGTTTCATCAGAAGCACCACCTGGTGATTGTAGCCTTGGCGCCACTCTCACTTTGTCATTCGCTTTCAGACCCATGGGCCAATATTGATAACATTTGGCACGATTTTGTTCCTTCAATGGTGTGACCATGACGATAACAATATTCTCATTCGGACATTTCTGGTAGCACATTTGCCAAAACTGTTGCCAAGTTTTTTTGGTGGGGCCCTGCGTGGCTATGTAGTGACCAGGTGCCAAACTTTGCCCAGGTACGTCAAGCTTCACATAAGATGCATTGATATAATTGTTACCACTCACAACATCCAGTTTCACTCGGTTCCTCTCATATGGCATGATGTTCACGTATCGGTTCCTACTGTCATTCTCCTCAAATACACTCACTCCCAACGACCATCTGGAGTTCTTCCCATCCATGGTAGCCTCTCTAAGACGTTCATCCTCCTGATGTTGAATAAACTTGAACTTCTCTGCAAGTTCCTTATCTGATTGCTTCAAGTACCATGGGATTGGGTACTTCATCGTTCAAATTCAGTTCAGTCAGTAACTTACACCAGCTCTTCTCTCAGACTTGAGCACTGGCGGTGGCAGATAGACTTCAATTAACGTCTGCTGCCTCAAATCATCGTTCGAATACTCCCTTCGAGTTTAGTGCTACATTGTTTGAAACTATTTTCTAACCGTAAGTTCTTGGTAGGGTAAATGCTATCCTATAAGAATGCTCGAGCAGTTTGTCACCTGCTGATGAAAAAAAATATGGAGAAAATCAGTCGACGGCTTGTGCAGGATGGATGGGCCTTGGCTCATCTTATCTATCGCTCGAGTTTCCCGATTGATTTTATTTATAAAACTACATCTGAGGTGAAGAATTGTTAATACAATTTAGACTAGATTTGTTAACTCATCTTTATGGCAGAGTGGCTTTAATAACTGATTCACGATGGATAGTCATCATGCTCCGGATAAGAGAATGAAGCTTGGTGATGCAGGGATTTCGAAGGGTTCATATTCTCAAGCATCGTACCTGAGTCTTCGCGAATTGGGTAACAAGACTGGGTCCATGACACCTAGTGGTGCCAATACTCCAACACCTATTACACCGCAGCTCTCAAGAGCATCTCTATCTCGATTACGCTTAGATAGTTCCGCTAAGATTAGGCAATGGAAGGACCTCGACGATTTTAATTTGGAAGAACTAAGGGACGGCTTTTTTGATGCAGCCTTCACAAAACCTGACAGGTTCATACGTCATGATGACGAAGAGGCCGAAGAAAGTTTGTTGCGTGGAAACACTATGCTCTCCAAGTCTAAAGAGCGGTTGAGCTATGCTTTATCGATCAAAGACCTCTGGAATGATTTTTATCAAAAGAAGATCCCGATTTTAAAGTACTTCATTGCGTTCTTTATCAGTCTGGTTATCTGTGTCATTCATCCATCGGGAAGATGGGTGGGTCACAATTACCGCTATTTTCTTCCCGTTGCGGTTCTCATTCATCACCCCGTTAGGAACATTGGTGTCCAACTAGAAATGACCATAGCATCTATAGTTGGTGGGGCCCTTGGAATGGGCTGGTCAGCCCTAGCATGGTATATATCGGTGGCTACAAGGCCAACGGCCTCGCATCAGGGAGGTGTTTTGTTCGCAAGTCTAACTCTGGCCATGTTGTGTTCAATGTGGTTAAGGGAGATCTATCAGAGATTGCTATACTTCTCATTATCTTTTGGTATAGCGATCATTTTCCTGCACAATGTCAGCCTTGTCTTTTCTCATACAGATCTGCAATGGCAAGTGTTTTGGGATTTTGGCATATCTTATTTGTTTGGGATACTTCTGTCCCTGATTGTTTGTGTACTCGTGGATCCTCATAGCGGTAACTCTGAGCTTATTGAGCATTATAATGAATCAATTACAGGTGTCAAGCAGTTTCTTCTCGCTCTCATTGATAAAGATGACCTTGCAGATGAACAGCGGCTGAAGACCTTACAAAAAGCGATGGTTAGGTCCTTGAATGTCGGGCTTTCCGAAGGATACAGAGAGTTCGCTAACCAATGGACAATTTCGAAGTTTAACAAGACTTATTTAAAAGAATTCAGAAACTGTTTGACCAGTTTTGTTTGCCCTTTGAGAGTCCTCCCCGTAACTCACAAGCTGTTAAATGAAGCCGAGCTAGAAAAATTGTTCGATACGTTAGGAGAACGTAAACCTGCAGACAAGACGCAAACTGAAACTCCAATGACAAACTCTGGCTCGGTGACCCCGTCTCCTAAGAATTATGGCACTCTACCACACGGCCTTGCACTTAACGATGAGCTCTACTTGAGCGTTCTCAGATCTTCCTTCTCGAAGGATATATTCGCGTTAATTTTAGAGATGATAGTCGTATTGGAAAAGATGACAGCAGCCCTGAAATCATTTGAGAAGTCAAGCACCAGTAAAGCGAAGCTGGATGAGCTGGATGAGTTGTTCAAAAGCTCTTCACATAAGCTTAAACGAAAGATTTACAAGTTGGATGTTTGTTATAAGAATTTTACCAAATCAAACTTTTTCTGTAAAGATTTGTTGGCAGATGCAGACTGTGTTGATATTTTCTTATTTCTACGGTATATCCGGAATGCTGCCAAACATTTGATTGCTGTCAATGAAAGCTGTCGCAGATTAGGCACCGATATAAAATGGAGAGTAACACCCCTTCATTACCCCCTCGGAAGAGCTTTGATAAGATTACCAAAACAGTGCGCTCTTGATGAAGGGGCTGGCAACGTTCTGCACTATTTTGAAACCAAACGAGATGTGGATAATATCTTTGAAAGCTTGTACAACTCTTACACCTCTAGGCACAAATATACTAAAGAAAATGAAAAAAATGCAACGATTTCTGTCAGAGCAATTGATCACAATGATTTCAACTTCCACACTACAGAAAATCCATGGCGTTTTAGGTTATGGAAATTGAGCTCTTTACTGGTTGGGCCCGAGATAAAATGGACAATGAAGGTTTTGTTCGTGATAATTTTCTATTGTCTTCCAGGCTGGATCCCAGAGTCTTATCGATGGTACGAAACGTATCAATGTTGGTGGGCCCCAATGACACTATTCATATTGGCTCATAGAAAATACTCTGGGAAATGGGACACCATGGCCCGAAGACTGGGATCCGGTTTAATTGGTATCTTTTGGGGTTGGGCAGCAAATCAATCGAGGCATTTTGGGAGTCCTTACGTCATCTGTACTTTTGGAGGGCTACTGGTTATTCCTTTTGCTATGAACATTTTCATCTATGGTAACACCAAATCTAGTTTTACAGCACTTTTGTGCTTCTCGGTAATAGCATTAGAACCTTACTCTAAGGGCCAACCTGCGCTAAATACAGCAGGAATTTGGAAAAATACATGGGTCACTGGCTTAGCATTTGTTATTGCCATAATAACGTCAGTTCCGATAAATTGGATAGTTTGGTCCTTCAAAGCGCGTTCAGAACTACGACTTTCGGTGTCTTCATTGCTAGCCCATATCAGTCAATCATACCAATCCGTGACTGATAGATATTTGTACCGTGACTTGAATGACGCTCCCACTGAGTTGACATTAGCTCTCTCTCACATCCGAGAGGTCAGGTTGACGCAAAGTGCATTGGCAGTCAGAGGACTATTGATCAAGGCTAAAAATGAGCCCTCGTTCATCTCGAACTTCTCACCTACGAAGTACGAACGTCTCTTAGATGCATGTGATTTTCTTTTGGAGAAAACCATTGAAGCTAGAATGTCTGGGACCTTTTTCGAGGTTTGGCAACAGGATCCTGATAATGATGCTACAAGAGCCCTGTTATCTCTGCGTAGAGATAGTGTGTCTTCTGTGATTTTCGTCTTTTACATATTGTCGAACTGCTATCGTTCAAAGAACAAGATTCCACAATATTTGCCCAATCCAGTGCTATCTAGGAAGAAGCTTTACGACTTCATCTCTGAATTTGAACATCAAAGAAAGGTTGGTACACAAGCAATCAACTCAAGGGACTCGACTCTTTGCCAAAATTCAACATTGGAGAAGAAAATGTTCAAGGATCACGCTCCAGCCACCAGATTACAGAGCGATGAAAAATCGCACTGGACTGAGATTCACGGGATGGCATTTGCCAGGGCTTTCACAGATATCACAGAGGCCATGCATGTTGTCGTATCCTGCTCCAAAGATATTTTGGGTGAAGAGAATCTCTAGTTTTGACCATTGTTAAATTTTGTGTAATCAGTAGTTAGTTACCATATCGAGAGGATTCAGTTATTATAGAACTTTTATTTATTGCCATTGTAATATAACTAATAATATGCGCATGACATGTTAAAAGCATGTACTTCAACCATCGCTGATATGCTCCCCTTTTCATGCCTTCACCTTCCCGGTGATGGTCGAATTGATAGCGTGGTAGACAACAATCAAAGTCATCATCAACAACCCAAATGAGATAGCTAGAGTATTCAATTGATCATCGTTAATCATAATGAATGATGGACTAGGAGATTAAAGCGAAACCAACCAGATCCTATGTGGTTTCTCTCGACCCGTCGAATACTTGTAATGATCGTAACATCATTTTCAAAGCGAGCGCCTCAACGCTTCAGCGCTATTTCCTTCATGTTGAAGAAAAAACAGCTTTCTCATCAATGGGATTTCACACGTTGGTAATTGTAATAGTACGGTATACATGTAACAATATCTATGAGAAAGCCGCCTAGAAGTCTAGAAGAATGGCTGTATTATAAGCTTATGGACAGCGAGGGTTTCCATAGATTCGTCAGGAAGGTCTACAGAAGAGTAAATAACATCAAGGATTCGCCGCCGAGGGACCGCCCCTTGGAATCACACTATCTATTCAAGCCTTCACCAGTACAGAAGTTTAGAGCCTTCCGAATGCTATTTTGGGATGAAATAAGAGGAATCTTTGGTCTTCCGAGAAAAACTGACAAGTTCTTTAAGGATTGAGACCGCAGTATGCAATCCCTCGAAAAGGAAAATATTATATTCATTAATTAGAAAATTACATCACTTATTTAATCGTATATACATCAATCAAAGCGTAAACTTCGGTGAATGGGAAGATCAATTCCGCGGAGTGTTTTCATCGTCACTATCACTATAAAACAAATTTAGATTAGGAGCCATTATCTGCTTATCGGGAGCTTTAAAGGACCTGATCTTGGACATTGAAACGTCATCCTTCAAGGCTACAATAACTTTCCGATCTGTTCCAAATTCGAAATTATCTTCGATCACGTCGGATCCGTACCTCTTCATCAGATAAGGTTTCTTATCCCCCTTAAAGATTTTCTTCAAAGACCACGAGACAGCAAAAGGGCCACTTGAAGTAACTATTGTTTGCTCTTCCTTTCCTATTCCAGTATTAAAATAAGCCTTGGTAAACTTAATGGGCTTTCTAGTAGATGTGACGATGTAACTCGCGTGTTCAGGACTGATTTTGAGGATATAGGTCTTGACGCTTTCATTCCCCGGGAAAGGTTTGAGGAAGCCTATGTTACCTGTATTTTTCCCTGTTTTCACGGTCAGATCCATTAACAGTAGAGATGAATCGCATGTACAAAGAAGCCAACGACCATCGGCTGAGGTTGTGATATGTCTAATTGGTTGACCAAGCGATGGAATTGCTGTCTTCGCCCTTATACCCAACCTATCGTAAAGCCTCACATCACCATTTTCGGAGCCTATTGCAATATAACCATTTTCTGTAGTTCCTAGTGAGCTAAATTTATAATTGGTCGCGTATTCTTTGGATTGATCCTGGACAACCTTATCCTTTTTGTTCAGCCGAGGATCAATCTTGAAAAGACCTCTGTTGGAGACACCCAGGATAGTCTGCTCCGAAGTCATTTGATCAAACTTCTTTGTCGGGCCAAATTGAACAACATTTTTGCCACCCGTCTCCCATTCTTCGATGATCTTTCCTCGCTCCAAATCCATTTTGTAAAGTTTATTCCTATCCTGTTCGTCCCTCAAGACCAAAGCATGATCTTCCATATACAACATAGGATTTTGTGGATCAATTCTTTTACCTGATAAATCAGATACATCTCTAATTGCAGTAACAAAATCTAAACCATCAGGATCAGCCTTGAAAACTCCGATCTTATTACCACGAACGACATACGACCTATCATTTTTATACGCCACGGTCAATGATCTATTTCCTTCTGATTGAGGCCGGCCCCTAGTAGATTCTCCAAAACTCTCTGATGATAAAACGCTCTTGGAATACTCTCCATCAGTATCTTCATCTTCATCTGAAGACCCGCTCTCAGAATCGCTTCGGCTAAGATCATCATCAGAAAGGATTGCATCTAATTCTCTGTCAACTGCCGTTGAAAAATTCAAAACATAACTTTTTTCTTTCTCTGGTAAAGAGTCCCAAGGCTTCTTGTTGAGCGATAACCATAAGCATTTGGAAAGAGTGGACTGAAAAGATCGACAATCGGACATGTTGTCAAATTTTAGCATGTACGATAGTGTGATATTATTGAATGTATAATTGAAGATGAACGCATATGTCTGAAGGTCAAATGTTGGATTGATACTAGGAGACACATCAGTACCCATTCGAAGGTCTTTTCCCTCCATCGATAACCAATACTCATATGCACCGGTTTCTATTATTTTGGTAGTAACATCTTTACTCTGTGGTAAAAACTGCTCTTGAATCGGATCAAAAATAAACATACAACACTTAAACAGGCACAAATTCTTTCCCAAGGGAACGCTCTTTTTCTGAGCATCATCTTGGTTCCGCCCGTCAGATGAGGTTCTGACTTCCTGAGGAGTTTCTTTGGCATCTTCAAACTCTGAGGAGTCACTCTCAGTGGACCCTTCCACTTCCAGTGCTCTCAGCTTATCAGCCAGGTCCCGCTGAACCTTTTCGTCAGATGCATCTCGTACGCTTTCGTAATTAGGGTCATCGGACATCAGTACTGATCTTGCGGCAATCTTTTCAAGATCCCTAGGAGTTGCATTGGAGGAAGATTCCTTGTATTTTACTTCATACTCACAACGTTGAGCAGTTAGCAAAAAGTCGTCGACGTCACGCAATGACATATCTGGCGTGACCACAAATTGAACTTTTTCCTCTTCCTCATCTCCCAAAGTATTACTCCAGACAAAAGCCATATCACCTTGTTTATTCCATTTTTTGTGGAAACCGATCTCCTCTGATAGATCAAATACCCATTCATCCTCCTTCTTTCTGGACTGAACGGAAAGAGCGCTAACTGAATCATCTGAGTATTCATCTGAGCCGTCACCATTTGAAACTTCTATCTCATCTGCATTCTTTCGGACCACCAAAGCATAGGAATATTGACCAGTCCCTCTAATACTTAGGGTGGCGTCGCTATAAATGCATTCTAGGGATGCTTTCGGAGATGTTTTTGATCTCAGCAGATCAAACTGGCCAGAAGGGATCATGACCATTTCTTGCTGCAGCCCAGAGTCCATGAACTTTCTTATAATGTTCATTATGTGACAGCCTCGGCGCTTAATTCGCCATCATCTATGATGTTATGTGCTGTTTATCATTTCAATCATGAACCTAAATAGTGATAATCAATCCGTGAAACATGACTCCATATACTCGTTCAGTGTGATTTGAAGAAAAGTAGTATAATTCATTAGTTATTCTCAGGTCTAAGCATTAATCAATCTTTAATACTCCGAAAGTAGCGATTTGGAACCGTTACTGACTTCTTATTCACCCATAGTACCAGGGAATGACACCTAGTTAAGAAATCCACTCTTTAAGTATTATGAATTTCGCGAGGGTGCTTTCACGATCCATCCATCAAGCTCATCACGGTCTGTCTCAAGACGTGAAGAGGAACAAGACAGCGAAAGAGGTTTTAAAACTTGTCAATCGATCGCATAAGGAGCCAATTGATAACGAGAAAGATGTTGATAATCTCCCAGAGTGGAAAAAGCAAGCCCTGGCATTGAGGCGAAAGTTCAAAGGAGAACGATGGAGTCCGGCAAAGAAACTTTCCAGAGCTGAGATGGAAGGTTTGCGGCTATTGAAAAGCCAATTCCCCCAACTGACAGCCAGTGATCTATCGGAGCGATATAAAGTATCACCAGAAGTTGTCAGAAGAATTCTCAAGTCTAAATGGCAGCCCTCAGAGAAAGAGATGATCCGAATAAATGAGAGGTGGAAAAGAAGAGGAGAGAAGATACAAGATTTATACAAGACTTCACCAGAGCTGATGCTGAACTCGAACCGGATTGCTTTGTCCAAAAAGATTAGCATCAGCTCAGCTCGAAATTCTGATGATTTTGTACTTCGAGGCGTAAAGGACACCAATAATAGAAAACCGATTTCTGAACTAAATCAACGTAAGGAGAAGGGTAAGAATAAACTGTTCTTATTACAGCGCAACACACAGAGCCGATGATCCATGCTCTCAAAACATGTACATATTGATGTCATAACATACCATAACTACCTAACTAGCTGACGCAATTTGGCCCTCAAGGAAACCGGCCATTGACGAACCAACCTTTGACCGCACGGACAGAGTCGACAATCTTTGTGCAGTACTCAGAAGCCTTTTCAGAGTCCTTATTAAGTTTTATTTCATCTACCAAAAGCTTCATTTGGAAATGGAACGAATCCATGTTTTTTGAAGATGCAAACGCGGTCGTATTGTAGCGCTGCAAATGGCCAACGGCCTCTTTAAGTCCACCATTTAATCTTTTCAGGCGAACCTCCCTTCGGCTTGGTTGATGGTAGTTATCCTCAGAAGCTTGGATAGACCTTTCCACTTGACCGTTTACCCCATCATATCCGATCGCCGAGATGGGAGTGTATACTAGTTTATTTTGTAACGTCGTGACTAGTTTTCTCAAATGAAGAAGAGTTGCTGCACTGAGCTCTCGGCGCTGAGAATAATGCGCATCAAGGCTTGGCTGAAGAATGAGCTTGATAAGGAGGTAAATGGTAGACACTACCACCCCAGTGTTATAAAACACACCTTGTATGAATGCAAAAGTGTAGTCCTTTCGACTTGCTTTGAGTATATTAGTTTCATCGGGCCATTCGATTGATTTCTGGGCTGGACTGCTCATTCCTTGTCTTCTTTGGGATTTTGTTCATGAACTTCTCAAGGTTGTTCTCAGAGTAGGGTTTATGACTTGTAAGGTCCGCGCTCGCTGGAAAGATTTACAAACTGTCGCTTGAACAAGCAGATACAATATTTCAATTTCTTACGCAGACTGATCCCGTTTGATTTGGGGATATAGCTCTCGACTCAACTCAACTGACCTATTAGTATATCAAGTATCTTATAAACTTCCTTGCTATTTCGATGGCTGTTAAATCGAGATCTGCTGGACTGGAGAACACCAGCATTTTGGGCTCTTGATAAATAATAAAAACCAACTCCCCTAGGGCCTAACCTTTAATGTCTAAATCATTTTCTGATCGACCTCTGCTAAAAACTTCCTCGGTCCTCCATACGTACTTTTGATCCGACAGGATGAGATATTCTCGTATTCCCTTTGGTCTGTTTTAGTGTCTTACTTTCGCCTGATAACTAGCAAACGTTATGTTAGGATCAACGGTGCCCTGATTTGTGTTTTCGGCATCAAGATCCATAATTCATCTGCTAACAACCTGCTTGAAAGCGGCTTCAAAATCATCTGGGGTGCTTCTGGAAATTTATAAGTTTCTCGCAGTAGCCCTGTTCGAAGAAAGAGATTCAAGAGAAAATGACCATTCTTCCTACTCCACCTACAGATTAAGTACATATATGACTAACTGGGGAAACCGATTATCTTTGTATTTCCCTGGTTATGCTAATAGTCCTCCATCAAAATTTTATCTTTTTGGTTCCTGGAATTCCACTTCGATCAAAGCTTTCACTGGTCGGTGTCGAAGTTGACGAATCCTTGGATGAGCGTGCAACGGCTTTGTTGGATCTTCTTCTTTTTAAATGGGGCACGTTCTCATTATTGATCAACTTGCCTCCTCTCACGTCTCGTGGAGAAGCTGCTGGAGATCCGCTGTTCAATTGTGTCCATTCGTTCTTCGTAGCAGAGTTCTTATGCTTCCCGATATCACTGTTTTCTCGGCTATGGGTCCCACTGCTACTCTCAGACGATGAATTTGATGAATTCCCTTCCTTATGTGCCTTAACAAAAAAATTCAGAGCCTCCAAAGGGCTCCTTATCTTTTGATCCCTTTGATAGATATATAGATCCGTTAGAGCTGACATCACATCGCTTACTTGAAATACTCTCATGATACCTTCATGAGTTCCACTATCTGAGATATTCTTGAAAACAGTGATATTTGAGCGAAGATCCTGCAAGGCGTCCTGGCTGGCTGCAATGTATTGCTTATCTTCTTCGGAAGTATCATTTCCATTTACTATCTTACTTTCGTCACTTGCCTTCCTTTTACTTAACTTGTCGAAAATTTTGGGGCCAATGATAGGTTTATTGAGAACTCTTTCTAAGCAGGTCCAATCCATACCCGGAACAAATTTGTAGACAAAGACATCTAGCCATTGTATTCTCAGCGAAGGATCAAAGGAACCTTTCATTTGGGTGTAATGGGTTATGTAACTTCCATCGGAGTAGTGATAAACAAACGTAAGCGCTGGACTGTGAAAAAGTATGTTACCATTACTAAGGACTTCCGCTCTTAATTGTGATATTACGACTTCAATTCTTTGAACATCCATAGAACTTAATCTAACCCACATCATAGGCATCATCGGTACAGCTATCTCAAAATATCTATAATCCGAACTGCACTTCTTGGTATACCTAATACTTGCATATGGTGTGAACATCTCGTTCGTCGTTCTCCTCCAATAGGCAAAATCACCCATCTTAGGGCCTGAGAGGTTAATGGTGTTTACAAACTCATAAAGTCGCAGCACTGCCTGATCTGAGTTATACTTTCGTAGATATTGAAAACGTAAGGCTGCTGTAAGCGGATTCTGGATCTGAGACTGAGCTTGAGACTGAGACTGAGACTGAGACTGAGACTGAGACTGAGACTGAGACTGAGACTGAGACTGAGACTGAGACTGAGACTGAGACTGAGACTGAGACTGAGACTGGGACTGGGACTGAGACTGGGACTGGGACTGAGTTCGGCTTTGTTTCTCAACCTGAGTTTTATCTTCGCAGCCGCTGGTTTTGTTATTTTCATCATCATTGTTTACATTCTCATCATTCACTCCAAACGAAGGAGCATAGGGTGAAGCAAGTAAACTTCCTGGGTACATCTGCCCATAGGGTGCCATCGCGTAAGGAGGCGGGAAACCATTACTTCCGATAATATTTCTTGCATCATGCGGCGTAGGTGCATTACTATTCGGGGGAACTGAACCAGTGTTATGGGTTCTAGCGTTCAAGTCTGAAGGAAGTTGCATTGGAGACCTTTGATTTGGTTGAGCCACTGGATAATAGATAGGTACAATAGTATTTTGTTCTATGTTGTCATATTGCGATGGTGGTCGTACAGTTGAAGATGGACCTTGTCGTGGACTCTGACTATTCGAGTGTGAAAGCATCACATTACCAGCCCTCGGTTGCTGTTGAGGGATAGTAGTTTGGGCTGGTGACCGACCAGCTGAGGAATTCAATCCCCCAGAAAATGGCATTCCACTGTAGAGGCCATTGTTCATCTGCCCTGCCATTATAAAAGGATTCTGAGCTTGCATTAGGTTTACCATATGTTGTTGTTGTTGTTGTTGTTGTTGTTGTTGTTGTTGTTGTTGTTGTTGCTGATGCTGTTGTTGTTGATGCTGTTGTTGTTGATGCTGTGGATGTTGTTGCTGTGGATGCTGTTGCTGTGGATGCTGTTGCTGTTGCTGTGCCAAATATGGAAACATTTGTGTTTGCATTGATACTTGGTTCTGTCCCTGAAAGACGTGCGGATTTGAACTCGGCAGAGACTGCAAAGACTGTGTAAACTGCTTTTCATGTTGTTCTGGCCGCTCTGAGCGCTCTAATGGCTGGTGTTGAATATTGTTCATCGAAGCCAGATAGTTGCAGCCAAATTGTTACTGTAATGGATCACAATTGCCAAAGATCTCTGTATTTTTTACTTCTCTTCTCTCTTCTTTTCCCCTTCGTTCTTCCGTTCAATTTCAAACTCGAGGTCTGGGATTGCGCACTTCAAAAAGTGGGATCCGGCTTGAGATTTGAAAATATATACGAACAAGGATCGCAACAAACACTACTAACAAGTCTCCTAAGATATATATCTATGTTATCAACCATCATCTCTACTGTCGCCCGGAAACAGTACAGTATAGATCTTCTTTGTAAGCTCGTATCGTTCGGGTCATCCCAGTACTAACGTATGGTCGCCTTGGCTTGGTAAAGACTATTGAGTCAGAATTGCCGTCCTCAGTCTCATCATCCTTGGGAAGATGACTTCTAGACTTCCCCGCACGTCTCTTTAGAAGCTTGTTTATGGTCTCTTGTTTCTCCTCCTCGGATCTCTTCTCACTCAAATTTTTACGCTTACGAGCATTTTCAGCTCTACGCAATAAAATTTCCTCCTCTGTTAGACTTTTCTTGGACTGCGAGTCGCCCAACAACTCGAGCAACATCTTGCTTTTCGTGGGTCGCTTCAGAGAGTCCTCTGTATTCTCACGAACGTCATCTTCTTCATCAGGCATAGTCGATGGCAACCCAATACCCGCATCATCGGAAACATTGGCAGTTCCTGCTCCTTCGTCTTCTTCTTCCTCTATGTCTTCCTCATCTTGTTCAGCTTCCGCTTGAGAGTCCAATCCTACGTCGGCAATCATCTCCTCGTCGTATGTTGCCTCGTCTTCCTCGTCATCATCATCATCATGAACAGTTCTGGCTACTTTGCCTCTCTTTTTGGAAGGTATAGCTTCCTCAAATTCGCCATCGTCCTCATCTAATAAAGTCATTCTATTCCGTTTGGCTGATTCTCTCTTAGAATTAATCCTTCTGTGCTGAAGCGATTTCGTTTCGTCTGCTAATTCGATATAATCTTCATCATCGTCGTTATTGTTTCCATCTGCGAGCTCCGCATCAAGTCCTCCTACCCTTTCAGAGGCATCTGAGTCTTCTGAAGCAATGTCACTCAAGTCACTATCCATCACTGAGGATCCTTGAGTCGCTCTGTGTTTGCTTTTACTTGTCTTGATTCGAGAGTTTCGGTTTTATTTTCAGACACGGGAAGAAACGAAGCTTACCTTATATTTGATATAGGGTTTGAATAAGGGTCATGAACACGGAAGCATCTTCAAACCACTATTCAAAGGGATAAGCAACCGGCCAGAAACCAACATCAATGTCAACTAGCCTTCTCTTTTGTAAGTCAAAAGTGTTTGTACATCCTAGCAAAAGTTCAGCTGATAATGTTCCCGGGTTTTTGATCATAACCAGCTATACGGATCAACCCAAACAAGAATCTACCCTAACATGGATCCCTGAGACTGCTTTAAATAAGAAACAGCTCAACTGGTTCAGTCATGCTGATATTACCTTTGGTAATTCGACTACAGAAACTAAAAGGTTGAAAATGGACCCCAGTATGATGTCCTCCACGGGCACGACTTGGTCTTTTTCTATCAAGCTAGGTTATCTCTTTTCAATCGAATTCAGAGCACCAAGTCCCAGTGGTTGGTGGTATGGATCGGTTGTTTTACACTCTCGTTCGCCTCAAGAAGATGAAACAATGCCCATTTTGTTTTTCCATGACGATATCTGCCCTTCAACGCAACATAAGAAGAAAGAACTGAATAAATCGTTCAACCCTTTCACCAGTTCTGGCGATATATATTGGGGTGGTGTTGATTTTAGAAATACTGTTGCAACTTTAGTAGAGCTCAAGCAAACGTATGTTGAACCGACAGTCTGGTTGATCAATGCCACTCTTGATGACTTAAGAAACTTCTCACCACAGTTGATGCAAAAGAGACTGAATGAAGCTAGTAACTCCTCCGTTGAGAGCTCAACGCTATGGGATAAGTGGGAATCCGCAAAATGGGGAGTTATGGCAAGAATTGCTGACGCGACTTCGAAAACGGGTTCATATATGGGTACCTTAATCCGACAGCATCCTTTGGTTAAATTCGCTGAGAGAAATGGGGATAACCCATACGTTAAAAAGATGCTAGAAAATCCGAGAGTTCAAGAAGTTCAAGATGATTTCGACTCCGCCAGAGTATACCTGGCAAAATGGGCTCTTGGTGTTAAGCAGCAGGCCGACCAATACCAAAAGACGCATGAGATTGGCGACTCATATCGCCGGGCCCTCAAAAATGAGCTGGGATTCGATGGAGCATCTGATATTCAGTTCACTGAGGAAGAGTTGAGTAGAGCGCTCGAAAGAAAATTTCCAGTCTCCAAGCAGAAGTGGGAATCATTTTTCGATGCTCAGGGGAGAATAGCCCTTACGGTGAATGAGGTCAAGGACTATATCTTCCATGGTGGGGTAGAAGATTTTGAGGTAAGGAAAGAGGTGTGGCTCTTTCTACTTGGTGCATATCCTTGGGATTCTTCCTCTGACGAGCGTGAGCAGTTAAAGGAGACTTTGCGGGAAATCTATAATAACAATTACAAATCCAAATGGCTGAATAGATCGGCACATCCAGATGAGCATGAGGAAGAGTATTGGCAAGATCAACTTTTTAGAATAGAGAAGGACGTTAAGAGAAATGATCGCAGCTTTGACATTTACAAGTACAATACGCCAGACGCTTTAGCACCGGAAGTTAACGCGGGTGATGAGCAGGTAGATGACGAGGCAGAGGAGATGGGGCATTGGACTATTAAGAATCCACATCTTCTGGCTTTGAAAAATATCCTCATCTGCTACAACATTTATAACCCCAACCTGGGATATGTTCAGGGTATGGCAGACCTGCTGTCTGTGGTATATTATATCACTAGAGATGAGGCTCTATCTTTTTGGTGTTTTGTGAACTTCATGGAGAGAATGGAGCGCAATTTCTTGCGGGACCAGTCTGGGATTCGTGATCAAATGCTTACTTTGACAGAATTATGCCAATTACTCCTACCAAAACTGAGTGAGCATTTGAATAAGTGCGACTCCTCGAATTTATTCTTTTGCTTTCGCATGCTGCTTGTGTGGTTCAAAAGAGAGTTTGATTTCCCGGATGTATGCTCGATCTGGGAAATATTTTTAACTGACTATTATTCGTCTCAGTTCCAGCTGTTTTTCATGTTGGCAATTCTTCAAAAAAATAGTCAGCCAATCATCCAAAATCTGAATCAGTTTGATCAAGTGTTGAAGTATTTCAACGACCTTCATGGAACCATGGACTGGAGTGATTTAATGACCCGGAGTGAACTTCTTTTTATTAAGTTCAAAAAAGTCATGGAGGTTATGGAACGCAAGAGAGAGATAGAAGGTAAGGTCACAATCCGTGGTGGGGCTAGATCCACCGGGGTGCAACTTCATGATTTTGAGGAGGAAGATGACGAAAACGACATGTTGCCATGTTCGAGTAAATATTTGCAGTCTCTATTGTCCAAGAAGATTGTGGTGCAGAGGGAGAGTCCAAGGTCTAAAGACTCGATTAGGTAACAGTAATTAAGAGAGTAATGCAGATTCCATTTGGCCTTGTTCTTGATGTCATCAAGTTCGGTCGAATTATGGGTGGTATTTGAAATATGTCGAACTTGGTTCAAAATAACGTTCAGTTTTTCTTTTATTATAGGCAATTCTATGCTAAATAAGCAGTTTTATGTATACTACAATGGCGTTTAAAGAGTTTCTACAAGAAAAGTCATCTTTCAATCGTGTCGCATATGCAACTCGACAAAAGAAAGGTAGCACTTTGTTGTACAACTTCTGTGGACACCAGAACACCAAAAATCTCTGCATCCATCCATATTAGATTAAATCCTTCTCTACAAATTTTTTTCTCATTTCCATTCTTCCTGCTCCATGCTTCTTTATGAGCATTCTTATTTCATCCTCGTTGTTCGATCTAAGCATCCTGTCATCCTCTCTAGTCCATATACCTGGGACATCCACGGGTGGGTTAGCATTGTGCTTGAACATGTTCAAAAAGTAACGAGGAAAAACCATGAGATCACCGGATAGTGCCGTTAGGATACTTGTGCTGAAGGTCTTTCGAACACCAGCTTCGTCGCAAAGATCCTGTACAAGCTTTTCCGCCTGAGAGGGCTCATAATCTCTTGATATGACATCATGAACTTTCTCCAAAAACTCTCTTGTGTTTGACATGCGGAAGAATTGCGGCAAGAACAAGTCAATGCTAGCAATTTCTGGAGGGAATGGAATCGTGTCAGGGTCAATATTATCATAAATAGCTTCCTCGTTAGAAAAATCATTCCTGATAGCTTCAGCAATCTCTTGTGGATACTCAAATGGTATACTATTATCAATCTTCGATAGGTCATTCTTCAGACTAGAGATAAAATTCATGGTATCTTCGTCAAGGAGGTCACTCTCTGGGATAGCATAGTGACCAGCTCCTGCTTCCAAATTGCTTCCACCATTTCCCGAAGCTGCCGACACTGCTGCAGCGGCGGCTGTAGCTGCCGCTGAAGTAGCCCCATTTGGAGAGCCTTTTTCGCTTCCATATACTCTTGCCCTTTTGGCGGCAGAATTATAGTTTCCTGGTGTAGGAATACCCGGCCTCTTTACCCTGTTCGTCAAATTTTTCATTGGCTGTGGCTCATTCCCTTGATTCTTCTGGGTCTCGAAGTAAAGAATATAGTTATCAATTCCGTACGTCAACAAAAACTTTCGGAACCTGTCTCTCCAAGCGTTTTCGGTATGTGTCGGATGGGTTTCCCCAAATTGCTTGAAAAATTCTCTAGCTATTGGTCCTCTACGATCATTGACTCGGTAATCCTGGAAACTGGGTTCTGTGCCTGGAACATGATTGGGATCCATCGTCATGTTCCTTTTAGCTACGGCTGTGGGGCTGTCTTCGTCTGTTATCAAGGAGGTTCCTGTGTCAGGATCGATCTGATATAGATCCCTGTAAAATTGTTTCTTAATACCAATCGCCAAAGAATAATCTTCATCTGCTGTAAATTTCTTCTTTATCGAGGGGGGCAGATTTTTTGTTTTGATTAAATTCCCATTTTCGTCACGAACCAACTTACCATACTTATCAACTTCGTAAACGAATTCTAGTCTCTTGGATAGGTAGACCCGGAAACGATGTCTTATGGAGTTACCGGTATGATTGGGCACATAATGGGAAATCTCATCGTACAAAGTGTGGGTAGTTCTTCTTGTAGGGTTCTTTCTCACAACGTCAAGGATAAACTCATCCTCTGCTTCTGTGAAAGATGCCTTGTTATGGGTTGGTAAATTAGCCCTGCCTAACATCGCCCTACTGGACTGATATGTGTTTGCAACACTACTGTTGTCATCTTCCTCTTGAATCTTGGCAGATACGTGGTCAACTATCTCAGCTAGGGGCTGTTCTTGACCTTTCTCTATTTTAGTACTATCACCTACATCGGGAGAATGACCACTTTGTCCCTCAACCTGCTTTTGAGATTCGTCTGAAGAAGGAGCGTTCACGACAGCATCAGACTCATTCCGTGTCTGCGCGTTATCCTCGGACTTCGAGTCCTCCTTGTCGTGTTCCATAGAATTGGAGCCTTCATCAATAGTTCCTTTCTCATTTCCCTGTTCCTTTTGCAACTCTGTATCTATTACTGAGCGAAACTCATCAAAAGGCACTAAATAGTTCTCAATTTTGAGCAATGTCTCACTTTGACAACAAGCTCTGATATAGGTGGGTGTAACGGTTGGCAATCGAGTATCATTATAAGGAGAGACAACAAATACATTATCGCCAGGATTCTTGGGTAACTCCTTGAGAATCTCACCGCCACGAGAATCGATGAGGCGGCCTATTTGGTCTGCATCGGTGGCAGAGTCGTGTGCTGACGTGTCACGGTTTAAATAAAACAGGATACCTTGGAAGATGCGATCATGAGACGTTGTTTCCTCGTTGCCAGTAGCGCTCTCTTTTTTCGTTTTAAGTGCGCCACCATCATCAGCACCATTACCAGCACCATCGGCATGTTCACCATTCTTACTAGCATTATCTCCTGTTTGGGAGTCAACCTGTTCTGTAGTAGCATGGGATGCCTCGACAATATTCGAATCTAGTGTGTCGACAAACTCCTCAGGAGCAGTCTCAAAGTCGGCTGGACTTGACATAACAAGCTGAGTAACTTATAGGAATATCCTTTTGTATATGGTGTTTAGGTGGTGGATGTTTGGGATTTTGAACTAGGTTTTTATCAGTGTTTTCTGTTTTGTCGAGAAAAGTTGATGAGAAAGCAAGGTGCGGGTAATAACTATAAACTATTGTACAAGTTGAGCGCGACTAGTTCAGATGGTTGGCACACTCTGTCTGAAATAGGGTCTCCCTTATAGTGCCCTCTCTATGGTCGTACTTATACTCAATGGCACTCAGTTTACCGCCTTTAACGCAGCCAGAGTCTAAACCTTTGGTGTGGTTGCGTAAATTTAGGCCGCGCTTGGCATCGTGACCGTACAACACTGTAATAGGCTCTTTGATGTCATCCCATAATTTATACCACTTCTCACTCTTGTTGAACTTCTTCTTTGCGGTGTGTGTCCAATCTCCCGTAGCGACATATTTCATCTCGGTAATCTCATCTATCGATGGAGTTCTCTCACTGAAATCACCAGGAAGCATGCCTGCATGGACAGCATAGAGGACTTCACCAGTAGGCAGTTTATACTCCAATGCCAGAGAACAATGAAGCGCCAATTCCGTTAAAACCTTCACTCCGAGCTCCTGGGCCAACGAGAAGTGCATCTTTTTTACCTTCGAGATATCCTTGGGGATGAATGATTGACCTGAAATGCTGAATTTGAGTGGTATCAAGCGACTCTTCATTTGGTCTGATGGATAGTAGTTCAATTTAGGGTTCAAGTATGCAAATAAGACAGCGAGATCATGGTTACCCAAGACAAACTTCACCCTATCCTTATTATTGAGAATAAAAGAGGCGACTTTGCTAGAGTCTGGACCCTTGCTGATGACATCTCCGAGCAACACAACTGTTGTCTGGTCGTCCAGCCCTCCTAGTTTATCGTTAATCAAGCTCATCAACTCAACGTACTGTCCATGAACATCACCGACAAATATCAAACGAAAGTCAGTTTTCTTATCAGGAGCAACGGTTTCCAAAAACCTGATCTCAGGTAAAGCAGGTACGCTAGTGCTCACCTTGAAGTGATCGGCGCTTTCCATGTAGATTCTCTTTCCCACTCCAAACAACGAGACAGACACTATCAACAAAATCAAAAATGTTACACTCGAGGCTTTTCCCATCCAGACTCTTAGAAACAACGATTTGTAATCTGCTTACGACCAGATTTGTGCAGTCAGTAGTGTTTAAGCTTAGAGGTTGCTGATAGCATGCATCGTCGGTTAGTAAGACTTTTCACGTGACTCGACGTGGTAGAAATTACGCCCAGGGGCCCAAAGATCGCGATCTTACTCTCGACTTTTACAAACTATGATCGATCAACAAAAACGCAGAACAACGTCATATTTTGAGGCGTCAATTGGCTGAACACCTCGCTTCACTACTAGTTTAATACTATTTCCGATTCAGGTCTTGTGGAAGTGATAGCTAACCACTTTCTCGCAAAGAAGTAAAACTGATGACAATGACCATTCCCAAAGAGATTATTAATTGGACTATTCTTAGCGAGATTGTGTCAATGGATGAAGATGATCCAGATTTCTCAAAGGGATTGATCATTCAGTTTATTGACCAGGCAGAGACTACATTTAAAGAGATGCAATTGAATCTAGAGACCACGAAAGATTTAAAGACCTTGGACAACTTGGGTCATTTCCTTAAAGGCTCTTCAGCAGCACTGGGTTTGCAAAGAATAGCTTGGGTTTGTGAACGTATCCAGAACCTGGGCAGAAAGAGGGAAAACTCGTTCCCCAATAAAGAAGCCCTAGTTTACTCGTCGTCGGGCGAAAGTCCTAATCAAGATACATATAACAGTACTGGTGGTCATGTTGTCACATCCGATGACGATTCTGTCTATCTAAATGCCATCTCTGAGGCTTTGGCTCAAGCTAGGTACGAGTTTACCCTGGCGAGAAAGGAGCTGTCGAAGTATTACAATTGTGAGCTATAACGACTTTCGATCTTCTCATCCGTCTTATGAAATATATAATCTATTCTATCTTTCGTAAGTAGTGTAACATATGCATTTTGAATATTTGGCAATTTTATATCTTAGCTTATTCCTCCTCCAGATCAGGATCCTGTTTATCTCCTAAATGCTTACCATTTAAAAAAATCAAATCTTCCTTATTAGGGCACTGTTCTAAAACTTCATCGGGGAAGTACTCTTGCTTCACTTTGCCATCGATATAATCAGGGTTGTATTTATAGCCTTTGTGATAACCCATGTCTTTCATGAGCTCTGTTGGTGCATTTCGTATATGCATCGGAATGTCACTACCTGCCAGAGAGAGTTTGTTCTCCTTGAGCATAGCTTTCAGCTGGTTCCAGCCGCGATATAGCTCTACCGACTTCGGAGACCGAGCTAATGCAACGCAGCACTGTGCAAGTGCCAAATCTGCTTCTGGTAATCCGACTTTCATCACTGCATCGTGAGCGGCGACTGCGAGTGGTAACAGAGAGTTGTCTACCAGCCCTATATCTTCGCTGGCGATTCGAATCATTCGGCGCGCAATATAGAGAGGGTCCTCTCCTCCTTGTAGCATTCTACCTAAGTAATAAAGTGATGCGTTCTCGTCAGAGCCTCGAATGGCTTTATGGAATGCTGAGATGGTGTCATAGTGATTGTCGCCATGGGTATCGTAATACGTACTTATGCCACCATCGCTGCTGTTCTTTATCATGGAACGCGCATCATCCACTGTTAATTCCTTATGTCCAGCGTCCCTGCTGGCCACCTCCAGCATTTCGAGGAGATTCAGAGCCCTACGCGTATCACCCATTGATAAATCAACGATGTATTCGAGTATGGGCCTGGTGAGCTTCAACGGGTGACTTACTTTCCAGACGTGTTGCCTACATTTGTTCAGTAATGCTATGCCCCTTGACAAGACTATACAACTCTCCGTTGTAGTTAACTTCTCCAGAACAAAAATATGACATCGACTAATTAATGCGTTGTTCAGTTGAAAGCTAGGGTTCTCGGTCGTCGCGCCAATCAACACTATATCGCCATTCTCGGCATATGGCAGCAGCAAATCTTGTTGACTCTTATTGAACCTATGAATTTCATCTATGAATAGGACTGTTCTTCGTTTTGTAAGCTGGAAGTCATTCTTGGCTTTCTCGAAAATGGAACGTAGCTCCGACGTATTGGCTCTGGTTGCACTAGTTTCAATCAGATGGTATGTCAAACCATTATTGCATGCAGTTTTTGTCAATAAACGCGCCAGTGATGTCTTACCAACTCCAGGCGGACCCCATAAGATCATAGACGGCAGTATACCTTCCTTGATATACTTGAACAAAGTTCCGCTTTCTTGTGAAAGAATGTGTTGCTGGCCGACGTAGTCTCTGATATCTTTAGGCCGCAATTTTTCACTGAGAGGTAAGTGACTAATCTTTTGTAATCTACGATATTCATACTCGGCAGAATAATCTCGAGTAGCTTTATGCTTTTTCAAATCCGGGGTTTCGACAGATGATTCTGTCTTCGGATTAGCCGATTCCTCTTGTTTGGTATCCTCATTAGAATCTAAATCAATAACTTTTGGATTCGACAATTTTCTTTTCCTTGATCCTCCCAGTACGCTCTTCAACGTTGGTTGACGCTTGGCTGCTGACTCATTCCCTCCGGTGGCACAGTCGTCCAAATGAGTATTAATCGAATTGTAGGGGATCTGCTTGTTACAGATCGGACATGAAATTAGCTGTTCGTTAGACTCGCGGTTTTTGCTCATGAGATTATCCTTCTAGTCAGTTGGCGATTGTTTGTCAGAATTATTAGAACCTTCAAACTGCGCTGGGCCTTTTAGGTAACGCGCGATGCCTTGGAATAACAAGCTTTACTGGTATGGCGTCCCACTACCAGATAAACCACGAATATTTTAACTAAGTGGGCTTTTATCTCAGTTGCAAGTCACTACAGTTTTCCTTTTGATTTTGGGATCCTTCTATCGGGGGACGAACATTTTAATGTCTTGCTGGCGAAGACCGACTTACATTTTTTGTCGCCAAGTAATACAATTGAATATAACATTTAAAACCCCGAGCAATCCAGCATGTCATTATATGTTCTTGTTCAAATTACAGTAGCTACATAAGTTGTCTGGCCACAAGTGCAAAAGACGATCTTTGAAACAAAAGAAAGTATCTAGAATAACGGGCTCACTACCCTTTCTATAAAAATGTATTGATCTAATCATAACAAGAAACAGTCAGGTAATTGCAGTCTTAGAAAAGCTGCAAGGGACTCCTTCGCTTTGAACCTGGTTTACATACCACATTTATTTGGTGAGTTCGTATACGTCACCCAATTTCTCAGCATAATATTTGGGACTAGGATGCTCCGAAGTGGATTCCAAAGCCCTTTCTTCAGTTTCAATGCCGGTCAATACCAATAGGGTACCTCCCAACTTACCCTCAACGCCAAATCTGATATCTGTGTTCAACCTGTCGCCGACCATGCAACATCTCGATTTGTCCAATTTTTTGGCAGAAACAATAGTATTTAACATATTCATGTTCGGCTTACCGCAATATGTTGGTGTCCTACCGGATGAACAAGCAAGCGAGGCAATTGTAGACCCTGCTCCTGGGAAAATGAAACCTTTTTGAGGAAAAGTTGAGTCAACGTTCGTACCAACAAAGTGGACTTCTTCCTTTTGCAGATACTGTAAACTAATTGCTAAACGGTGATAATTGATCTTGGTATCTAGACCGGCGACAACACAGCGAACTGCGGAATCCAACCCATCTTTAAGAAAAGGAGAAGTCAGTTGATCAAATGGCTCATTCAACCGTGGATCGGTCCCGCCCAGATATTCATAGCCCATGAGTCCCAATTCATCACCTATACCACTTTCGCCGAAGATCCATATTTTATCTTTACCGGGCTCAAGTTTCAAGAAATCACGAACATAAACAGCAGAAGCATACCCAGAAGTAAATATCTGATCTTCCGTCACTTTGATTCCGAAGGAAGCAAATTTCTTGGCATAGGCTGCACGAGATTTCGTAGAATTGTTCGTAACAAAAACTAACTGCTTGCCCAACGAATTCAAAAGCTCCAAGGTTTCCTTGATACTGGGTAAAAGGTGACTGCCAAGCCATAGAACCCCATCACAGTCGAAAAGAAAGGTATCGTGGCTGTCTAGGAACTCTTGGGCAACAGCCTTCGAATCAATTTTAATAGGACTATCAGTAGTCATTATTGTTCTGAACAAAGCTACCTCGACGTAATCAGTAAAGGGGAAAAGTGCACTGTTTTGGTATCTTCACAAGCTTTCTCGAAGAAAACCACCAAATGTCTCCTGTTGCGCCCTCGCTAAATCTCGCTTACCCGTTCCAAGAGAAATAAGCTGGAGGAAGTCCCCTCATAGATAAAAGGCTTCATCATTAATGGCATGAGATGTCTGTCAAGTGCCGCCACAAACCATTGGCAAATGAATGTACGATATTAATGTAGCTTGCAACGTCAATTCTATTTTGTTCCGTCGTATTTTGTCTTGCGGAGAGTCAACCAACATGCGGCCTTGCCCAAATATAACAGCGTAGCATCTTGAAATGTTTTCAACGTATAAACCATAGCTATAAAAGAGATTGACGAGGCAGCTAGAGCGAAGGTATAATTTGATCATGAATCCAAAATTGGTCACTGTATCGTTGATCCTCTTGCTGGGATTCTCACGTTTGTCCTTGCAGCCAATAACTTCTCTCATCTCAGACTGCGATGAGACATTCAATTATTGGGAGCCACTGAATTTGTTGCTTAGAGGGTTTGGTAAGCAGACATGGGAGTACTCTCCTGAATACTCTATAAGATCATGGGCTTTTCTACTGCCCTTTTGGGGGGTTTTGTACCCACTTAACAAATTTGTAGCCATGGATGCCGATTGGAACTTCTACATTACCAGAGGAATGCTAGGATTGTTTAGCTTTATTTTGGAATTGAATTTGCATCGTGAAATTTCAAACACGTTGTCGTTGTCCGTTGCTAACCTTTGGTTGTTTTTTCAATTATTCTGCCCAGGATGGTTTCATTCTTCTGTTGAACTACTGCCTTCTGCCGTTGCGATGTTACTATATCTGGGCTCGATCAAGTATGCGCTACGCTATCTGTCAAGGAATTCAAATTCTAGCTTCTTAGCCAGCTTAGCTTTCAACATGATTGCTGGAGTTGTGGGATGGCCATTTGTTTTGGTATTGAGCCTTCCATTATGTCTCCATTACTTTTTCACTCATCGGTTGATTATTACTATGCGCACAGCATTCGATTGCATGGTAATATTAACTGTAATAACGGGGATTACCTTCTCTATTGACAGTCTTTTTTACGGAAAGTTCTCTCCTGTATCGTGGAACATTTTTTGGTACAATGTCTTTAATGCAGATGAAGAATCTGGTCCCAACATATTCGGGGTCGAATCATGGTCCTACTACTTCCTGAATCTATTCTTGAACTTCCCATTGTTTGTACTCGTTTTGTCCGTTATTGGTATATTTCACAGGAGGTTATGGCCTCTATGGAGTTCATTATTTTTGTGGGTTGGCATCTTCGTCTCTCAACCTCACAAGGAAGAAAGATTTCTTTATCCCGTCTATGGTTTGATAACATTAGCCGCAAGTGTTGGGTTTAATAAGATTCTGCAATTATTTAACAGGTCAAAGATGGCTTCGAACTTTGTAAAGTTCACTGTTCTGAGCGCCGTCATGTTACAAGCGACATCGCGTATTGCTGCCTTGGTGAATAATTACGAGGCTCCATTGACTGTTTACTCAGAATTATTTTATTCAAATTCAACTAGTGATACTTTGAAGAATGTCTGCACCGGTCGTGAATGGTACCATTTCCCAAACTCATTTTTCCTCCCAGACAATCATAGGTTGAGATTTATTAAATCTGGATTTGATGGCTTGTTACCGGGAGACTTCCACGAACAAGGAACCATCTTCTCTAAGATTAGAAAAGTACCCGAAGGAATGAATAAGAAGAATATCTTTGATAGTGGGAAGATCTGGTCGGGTGAGAGTTGCGATTACTATATCGACCTTAAGATCCCAAGTGATAAAAACAAAGACTATTATGATCCGGAAGCTATGCCTGCAAACTGGAGAGAGGTGAAATGTGCGAAGTTCATAGACGCCAATCATTCAAAAATCTTGGGAAGGTCTTTTCACATACCTTTGTCAATTTCCGAGTTCTTCAAAACGCACGTCCCGGCATATTGGAATAAGGTCTACAGTGACGAAAAGGTTGACTACTGTCTATTTGAAAAAATTGATACACGTCGAGACGTTTTATAGATATGATAACGATGTGTATATGATTAGGTTTTTCATGTACTTACTTTGAGCTAGAAGAGGTATATTGCATGCTCTATTTGATGTCCTTGTGCAGCATGCTATCCCTAGATGGACCGGTACCAACCCACTCAACTGGAACGCCAACAAAGTCTTCAATGTATTTTAGGTACTTTTTGGCATTTTCAGGCAATTCATCATAAGTTTTGATTTTCGTAATATCCTCGTTCCAACCAGGCAAAGTAACGTATTCGACATCCACTTTACCTAGAGTTGTCAAGTCTTCTGGGAAAAGATCCAACTTCTTACCATAAAGTGAGTAGGAAATACCAATAGGAATCTCTTTAAAGGTATCTAAGACATCCAATTTAGTGATGTTCAAGCTGGTGTAGCCGTTGATCAGAGTTGAGTATTTCAGTATAACGAGATCTAACCAACCACAACGACGTTTACGACCTGTGGTAACACCGAACTCAGCGCCAATCGACTGCAATTTTTCCCCGTCGGCATTCAATTGTTCAGTTGGAAAAGGTCCTTCACCTACTCTGGTAGTATAGGCTTTCACCACACCGTAAACTTCATCAATGGTGTTTGGAGGGATACCAAGACCGGTAACGACACCACCTATACCAGTATTAGAAGAGGTCACAAAAGGATAAGTACCGAAATCGATATCCAGCATTAGTGCGTTGGCACCTTCAACCAAGATCTTCTTCTTGGCTTGAATTGCGGTATGCATGAAGACGATTGAATCCACAACAAATGGCTTCAGTTCCTCCTTATATTTCTTGTAGCGAGCTAATTCTTCCTCGGCATCATAGTCGAAATCGCCATAACGCTGTTTTCTCGTTTCCAATAATCTTCTGTATCTAGTGACGAAATCTTCCCAGGCTTCAGGATTATCGTTGACCAAATGGTGAACTCTGATACCGGATCTTGATGCCTTCGTGGAATAGGTTGGACCGATACCTTTACCGGTGGTACCGATGTTCTTCCCATCCTTTGCACGGCCAGATAGTTCCAATTCTCTCAGTTTATCCGTACGCTGGTGGAAGTCAAACACCAAGTGAGCTCTCGAGGAGATAAATAATCTGCCTCTTGCATTTTTTAGACCTTTAGCTTCCAAGGTTTCCAATTCCTTGAAAAAGGATGGCACATGAATGACAACACCGTTACCTAGCAAGTTTTGACAGTTTGGATTGACTAAACCAGATGGTAGCATGTGGAAGTCGTACTTGACACCATCAACCACAATTGTATGTCCAGCGTTATTACCACCGGCACAACGAGCGACAAGATCATAATGACCAACCAACAAATCGACTAGTTTTCCCTTACCTTCATCACCCCATTGGGAGCCCAGAACTACGTTAACCATCTCGTGAAAGAATAGGACCTAAAACAAATGTATAGTCGAACTAACGTAACTTAACAAAACCTACGTTAACTTCGAGGGAGGGAGACAAGAATACACTCTGAATTAGAAGAAACAAGACAAGCTAAGAATTAATTGAAAAATGTTAAATGTTTGTCGGGTGAGACATAATGGATGAAAACGAGAGAGAAAGAAAAAATATGTGCGAAGATGAAGAATATATAATAAAAACGATGAAAAGAAATCAGAAGCAAGAAAAAGTAAAAATCAAAAGCACTCACCATCAATCATGAAAGAACATACGTATAGTGTAGCTCAGGCCATGATCTTTATATGATGATGCTGATGGTTCTCCAGGATATGTTGTTTTCGGGTATTTTTTGTCAAGTTTTGTCAAATTTTCCAACCTCGAGGAATATTAATCAATCAAATAAACATGACTCCTTTTTTCTCGAAAGCTTGACAAATTTTCTCACGTCCGAAAGGTTCCCAATGAACCGGACAATATTTTAGATCGAGTAGTAAAGTGATGTGCGAGCTTCAAGACACATCTGAAGCAAGGCATAACTCAGTTCTTGTTAGCTAACGTAGTTCCTAGGTACTCACAGATATCGGTAGCTGGTAAAGTTATGTCAGGTGGGAAAAAGCGTCTGAACAAAAACCAACTCTTTAAAAGGCAAAAGGTTAGAGATGCAAGAACCATCAGGTCGGAAGCAGTAAGTGTAGACACAAAGAAGAAAAATGATAGCGCTGGGAATGACCTGAGTGAAAATGGTGGGATGCTTAAAATCAACGATTTCATTGGGTCTCGTGAGTTTGAGATCAGGCAGTTGCAATTGGCGATGCGCAATGCAAAGATGGCCAGTTGTACAAGAGTTTTCCAGTCGTTACCCCGTAAACTGCGTCGTAGAACAGCCTCACATAACGTCAAAAGAATCCCCAAGAGGATGCGTAACAGGGCTCTTCGTGAAATGTTGAAAAGTGACCAGACGGGATCAAAAGGCAAGCCCGGCTTCGTAGATAATAAGAGAAAGAGGAATCATGGATTGACGGCATCTCAGTTATACAGGGCAAAGATGTCCGTTAAGCTGCTGCGGCTTGCGGGTAGATGCACCTCAATGCGACTGTCGCTTCCAGCGGATGTCACAGCGCCCAATTGCAATCTAAGACAGAAGATAAAATGTCTGCGTAAAGAAATTGCGTCGAACAGGAGAGGTGAAATGGCAAATTCCTTAATGTATAACAACGTGATGGGTTCCTATGATAACACTGGGATGGAGGAGCTTGCTCCTGCACCTAAGTGCCGTGTAAAATACTGGAAGCGACAAAGGTTCTTTACATGGTTACCGACTCATATTTGGAACGCGAAAAGATCTCATATGATAAAGAGATGGGGCTTTCAAATACCTTGGTCCCCTACTCAAAAGTGCTATAAGTTAGCTCACCGCCTCGGTAGCGATGTTTCTGCCTCGGACGGAGCACTTTGTATGGATTCTAGTTTTTATGGGACAATGACACTGAAAGATACGTCTAACAGGGACAGTACAAGATTGAAAGAAATTGTATCCAAGATGACAAACAAACGGGCTACTGCGAATAAGTATCGTGTATCGAAAACGTGGTTTGAAGGGCTCATGTACGATATAAGCGAGGATTCCCCAAAGATCTTGGGTGAAATGGACCTGCTATGGATTGATCTTAACTTAGTGCTCATACGGATTCATCCCTCATTATATGCGAGCGTTTTCGAGAAATTATCAGGTCTACTAAATGACGACATTCTAATCGAGGATTGTCGTTATTCTTTGGGGAGTTTGACAATAAAAGGAGCAAAGTCATTGATGGCGCTTTCTTCGATTTTGAGGAGCTGCGATAAGTCTGCCTCGTATCAACAGTTCAAAATGATTTCTAAGATTTCAGAGGCGGAGAATTTGCCCCATAGAACCATGTTTGCATTTGAATCCATAGATCCAAGGCATTTATCGAGACCAAGACCAGTTCAACCCACTGATCTGAAAGGAGCTCCCACTACCGATGACATTATCAGCTTACAGAGCGATTTTCCCGAACCTGAAGTAAGCAAAGTTTTACAGAAGTTGGCCGACTCAAATGCGAGGGAAAAGTCGTACCAAAATCAACAAACTTCAAAGAAACTTGCTGCAAGACGTAGAATGTTACTCTCTCAAGGTCCCGCACATGTACATAAGAATATGATACCTTATAACGCGGAAGAAGACCCCGCTATTCCTCTGCTGATAGTCAGAAGGCGACAGAACCAGGACTGGGTGTTAATCCTACCTTGGTTTTGGGTGCTACCTTTTTGGTACCAACTCAATAGGGTCTCGAGAGTCTATCATTTTGGCCTGAGACAACAACAACAATTAAGCTTCGAAAGCCGTAGGCTTTACTTTCCCGATGATTACCCGTTTACTGAAATTGGGTACATGGAGAATTCTTATAAGAGAGATGTTCTGAAGGCGAAATGGCAAAAAAAGCCACCTGCGAAACGATTGAATTTTGTAAAGATCACAAATCTTCATAAAGAATCAATACCTGCTTTTGAAGGAGAAATCGGAAATCACTTCAGCTGCGACTGGAAATTGCTTCAATTACTGAGGAGGGGCCTAGCTTTCCTGGAAAAAGATGGCGAGCCCTGCAAACTCTACGACAAAGCTCGCACTTCACAATTTTTGTCTAACGGTGTAAGAGACATCCAGACACTGAATGACATCTTCGAGCTCTATAAGGACATATTGAGTTTGAATCAAAACGAAACTCCTGATTGTGAACCACTTCCTATTAAGCTAGTGAACAAACAGAATTTTGAGCTGGAGAGAACAAGTTCGGATGACCCCACCCCATTATCTCTTTCGGAGAGACCGCTTCCAGTTATTGCCATTTCATGCACTTTCGTGGAGAGAGGTCGTCCCAAGGACAATGCAAGGATTTATGAAATACCAAGCCAGGATCAAAAACATTGGGACCAATTCAAAACTGGTATTTACCGCGCTGATGGTAAACTGGACCACGAGATCGAACATCCAGCACCGCAAATTATCAACTTAATTGGGTTCATTACTAGTGGCGCTTTCCACCTCGGTGAAGGAAGGGGTGTCGCTAATGGTTTTATCGATGCAAACAAACAGTCTGAAAGGTACGTACTTGTCAGAAACGTTGGGACCACTAATTACAGGTTGGCCAAGCTGTCTCATATCGATACCTAGGGAGTGATATAGAAGTCGCATCGCTATTACCCGGATAATGTTTAGAATGTTTTCACCGGCTTCGCGCCAGCGCGCTTTGTATAAATTGAGCGAAAGCTACAAAGTTTTCACCTTTTACTCTTCCTTCTCTTATCCTTTTTTAAAATCTCCATACTTACCTTAAGATGTCAGAGGGGATCAAGAAGCCTTGCTGACCGAGTATACATCTTTACTCGAGGGATGCTATGCGTTTCATAATATGGGTTTGTCCCCATTGTTTAATTGACGTAAGCTTCCTCGTCGATTGCACATACATGCGAAGAGTGTACTTGCTGACGTTTCGTTCTCTCGTTTCAATAGTTTATGGGAAATTCTCATAAGCTTTTGAGGCCCTTTTTTTCTTCTGCCTGGAGAAGTATGACACTGAGTACAATCAGTGTTGGGAGAGCTGCAACCTTCCAAGAGAACTTGGGTGACAAGTTGTTCTATTGAAAGGGTTATTACGCTTATCTGAAGGTTGTTATAACTATTGATTCCTTTGGATTAATTTCCTTTGAGAAGGTTAAATGGTTAAAAGAATATCTTCAGTGTAATAAGCCGTTCGGTGAACGTGATCTCTTTTCAAGAGTCAAAACTTGCCACCCAAGTGTGCTTCACCTTTGGTGGAGTAAAATCTGTGGAAGATTGTGGTAGAAACGGGTGGGTCTTATAATTTTTGATTTATACCTTTCCTCAAGATCTTTCTCAGAAGAGAGAGTTTTTTTGAAACCAATTATTTTCCATGTCAAGCATATGTCAGTCGACGTATCTTTGGAAATGGGAAATGATATTAGTCTTTTATTTTATCTATTAGTTTATAAACAGCAGTACCTAAAAAAAATGCGCTGCTTCTCTTAGGTCATCAACGTTTAAAATATCCGAATGCAGGTCATTGATAATTTGCCCCCACAGTGTCCTTGAAGTCTTTTGGGGCCAATTAGGCACCCCCCAAATTCTGGTCTGTACGTTAAGCTTGTGGGAACTGTAAATCATTGACTTGAGGCAATTTATCTCTTGGCCTAAGAGATGTCCTCGCCAAACGACTTTCAGTTGTGAAGAGTGACATTTCTCCAGGAGTTGGGAGAATGATGAAGAAGAGACCACGGCCGTGTTGGGAATCATGGAATCGAGAGCCACCATACTTGCCTCCAAGAACACGTATCTCTTGCTGTCTCGGAAATACCCGCGTTTCAAATCTTCATCGATGACACCAAGATCGTTGGGAAAGTCACCCGTTAAAATGACAGTAATTTGCCTCCATACAATTTTTTTCTCTTCCATATCGTAGTACGTCAGATAGTTCTTTTCTATGAGTGGCTTTAGATATCTTTGCATTAACAACCTGTAAAGTAAACGACTGTCGGGAGATTTGAAATCGATATAAAAATACAACGTTTGCTCCGGAGAATCGAAGAATACACCATTCATAGAGGAGGAATCCCGACAATTAACTTGGTTTAACATTTCCATCAACGGCGATGTATAAAGTTTATCCAAAGTCTGATGCACCGGATCAATATAAGCTTCATTATGCGCTACTGCCAACGAAACTTCCTGGGAATCGTTCGCGTCTGGAACTATCCATACGTCTGCCTCAACGCTAGAAGCACCATACGCTATTGCCTCCAAGAGTGGCAATGACCTCCAATAATCGTTGTGCGAATGCACCGGCAGGGGATCCACGTCTTTTGTCAACTTGGCTACAACGGACATATGGGGTGAGCATTTGGCACTTTTTGGAGAGTCAAACAGGTAGCTTCTGAATGCATCGTACAGACGAGAAACTCGTACCTCCTCGTCATCGCTACCCTGGTGCGATATTATCCAAACTAAGTTTTTCTTGAACAGCCTTACCAATTGGGCTCCAGTAACGCCCAAATGATCCAGATGACCGGCAACCCCAGGCGTGTCTCTCTTATCGAAGTCTGATAGGAACGAAAGGTCACCTGACGCTGCTCCGTGCGACAATATTGTGCAAACAGCAACCAGGTAGAATACCAACACCATAAACCACGTTTTCACTGATATCATTGTCTATAGTTGACTTCAAGAACAACCAACTGCCATGGTTCAAAACTTTTTCATCCTTATCTGTAGATTACGTATATATATGTGCTCCATGTCATCGTGCTTTTGTGGGCAGGAAGATCAGCCGATCCGGCAGAGTTCGCATCAGCAGCCAAGAGAAAAACGCACAGTAACAATGCGCGCAATTAAATGGCTCAGTGGGTAACGACCGTTAAAACGCTCCCACACGTGGCTGTAAACCACTCGTTTGATACAGCTCACACGGCTGGCTGCCCCAAGCAGCCTCCATTATGTGTTCAGATCTCAAACAGCATCATGTGTTCAACGTGCTCCATCTTTTCCCACAAGTGGTGTCTCTCTTCGTAGTTGATTGTATTTGTTTGGACTCAGCAAGCTCAATCAAGAAACTATCTTCAAGGGTAAGCAAAAAGTTTACCTATGAAGCTCAAGCTTAGTGGGGCAGATCCTCCTCTTATACTATTTTTCCTGTCAGGATAACACTGAATTTGTTGTTGGCGAAGTGACTTAAAATCCTAGCGAGTCATGAGACTTCATATAGAATCGCGTAATCATTGAGTTATTAGTCCCATCTATTTTGTGCCACCGCTGTGCTTCCGCTCAAGCATAAAATGCTTCTTGAGACGAATTGTTTCTGAAACGCCCTAAAACATTGTTGCACCCGGTGTACACGCTCTTGTTAACAGCTAAAGACACCACCCATCCTCGATGGTTTGACCATGGATACGTCTTAGCTTCCAGTAGTATATCTGCAATTTCAACGGGGCAAGGCGACTGTGAGAGCGTCCCAACCATGATTATCCAGTGAGCCTCGCCGATTACTCCGAGGAGTTCTGTTCTTTATATGTCCAGTAAGGATACACATCTTTAATGAATAAGAGAAAATAGAGCATATGTCAGACGTGCTTATGGTTTTCACCGTTCACTCCAATAGAGTCCTCGTCGAGTGTTTAGTCTTATTCTACGCAACCCCAATATGGACGTGATAAAAGGTTGTGCTCAGAAGAGCTTGCTTTAGTACTTTTTCACCCAGGATTCGCAGCTCATCCTCATAGATTCTCTTCTGGTCATTCATGTATAAGAGCGAACAATTTCCTCATTTATACAGAAAATCACGGCACTGGTGTTGCTACGAGATAACGGCGACAGTCAGCCTTTGGCCAAAACTAGGAGCTTAAACCACTACCTCTGCGACCCATCACGCTCTTACTAGCTGTTCGAGGTTATTATATGAAATAACCACCAGCATCTGAAGCCAATTAGCCGCCAACAGATATGTTACCCGGAGTGTATATATATAGGGTGACGGAAATGCTTATCAGTTGGTCCCCCCCAAAAGTATATAAACGGTGAAGTAATCCACTCATACAGGTTTAGAGATTCCAAGTCTTTCCCCTACACTTTGGGGACCTCAATGATATCACTGAGCGATAATAGAATCCACAAGATCGCTGTATTCCATGGCACTTTCGTCGACACCGCGGTGCTCGGCGAGATACGAGTCAGATACAACACTACCATTGGCGTTTCGCTCCAAAGTCCCGATAAGGGCTCTATAAAATTTATCAAAGAGAATTCTGTCAACCCTATTCAGGATGCTATAGAATTCGACACCTCACTGTTGGAAGAAGATGTTTCAGTTGTGGATATTTCGCAGCAATCAAATGCTTCCACAGCATTCTTCTTCCCTGGTTTTATCGATACCCACATCCATGCGTCACAATACCCTAATGCTGGTATATTTGGCAACTCCACTTTACTTAACTGGTTGGAAACCTACACTTTTCCACTGGAGGCATCTTTGAATGATCGCTCCACGGCAGAAGTCGTATATGAGAAGATAGTTAGCAGAACTTTATCCAACGGAACCACTACTGCGGCTTACTACACGACTATCGATCCGGAATCAACAAAATTGATGGCTAGGATTTGTTCCTCGATGAACCAGAGAGCTTTAATTGGGAAGGTTTGCATGGATCAGAATGGGCCCGATTTCTACGTCGAGTCGACCGAAGAGTGTTTACACAATTGTGAAAAAGTCATCGACTTCTTACAGCATGACTTGAAAGATTCTAAGATATTACCCATTCTCACACCGAGGTTTGCCCCAACGTGCTCGAGAGAACTGATGCTAAAGCTGTCGCAGTTATCTAAAAGAAAGGGCAATCTACACATTCAAACGCACCTCTCGGAAAATGATATGGAAATAAACTGGGTCAAATCCTTATTCCCCGAATGTGAGAGTTATACTCAAGTTTATAATCAATACAACCTTTTGACGCAAAAGACGGTGTTGGCTCATTGTATCCACCTATCAGATGATGAAGCAAAGATCATCAAGTTACAGAAATCGGGCGTGTCCCATTGTCCAATTTCTAATTCGTCCCTGACATCAGGGGAATGCAGAGTCCGTTGGCTTCTAGACCAAAATATCAAAGTCGGACTTGGGACTGACGTGTCTGGCGGCTATTCCTGTAGTGTACTTGCCGCTGCCAGACAGGCACATCTAGTATCAAGACACCTGGCTATGAAGGAACAAAATCTTAAGGTTCGTGAACACCTTAAGCTATCAGTTGCCGAATTGTTGTACCTGGGGACAATGGGTGGTGCTCAAACACTGGATATGCAGAATGAATTGGGAACATTTGATGTTGGTAAGCAGTTCGATACCCAACTTATTGACATTGAAGCTAAAGGGTCAAATGTTGATGTTTTTGATTGGCAGCGCTCCAATGTCGAAAGTGGTAAGCTTCACCTTGCACAAAATTCAGTACAGCCACCTCGGATAAGTCGTGAGGACTTATTAGCCAAATGGTTCTTCAACGGCGATGATCGCAATGTTGCCAAAGTCTGGGTTGGCGGCGTCTTGTCTCATTCTAATTGATAGATTTATCAGTAGATAGATAGATAAATGATAATTCATATTCTTAATAATAAGCGGGTGAGTATAGGAGGGGAAGTTGTGGGTGGTCCTTTTGCCACTCGGTCAACGTGTCCAAGATGCAATCCTCAAAAGGTATGGCCGTTTTATCGCACTTTTCCACTTGATCATTCAGCATATCCGCTAATTCCAGTATAGCTTTTCCACCAATCTTAGCATTCTCGTTATCGTCCTTAATATCGACATTTATCACATGAACAATCTTATTCATTATTCCACCTCTACTCATCAGATCCTCACAGACAGAATCAAAGCATCTCTCCTCGCAAGTGAACACAAAATCGAATGATTTAGTATTATCGTGCCACTTCTCTGGTGCTCTTTTCAGCTTCCTATTTCGGTCCAACATTTGCAATAACCCATTGGACTTGTACCTGTCCGCAGATTGAGATAAAAGATCATTATATATATCGTTATATGGTGTACCAAATGGGTATACGTTGGGCTTATCTATAGAGAGACCCGGGAGTCTCACTGCAGAACCTGTCCCATAAGAACTAACATTATACCCCGCCTCTTGCAGAACTCTATGTGATTCCATTGATCGATTGTTATTGGATGCACATACAGTACAGAACTTCAAGTCGGGATTACGATGATGCGACATGATTAATTTATCTTCAAGCTCTCTTCGTTGACTTATTGTTCAGTTTGGTTTTCCTCATTTAACGCTTTCTGATCAAACTCAGTTCAATATAGCGTCGAAAAATACGCAACTAAGTAAGCTCAAAAAACGCAGGGTAACAGATCAATATATGAAAACTTTAAAAGATGCGCTACGTATTCTTATGCTTATATCATTTGAGGCATATGTTCAGTTCGGTTTATCCAGTTTCAAAGCTAGTCTTTATTCCTTACCAGAGTCAATTCGTTTATCTGATGTTTTCACCAGAGCTAGCTACGCCAATAGTTTCTTGCTCAACAAGAATTTTTTCCACCTCTACGTCTACGGAATTGTACGAAAAGCTTCTATCTCCCATTACCATAATGTGCTGCTTTTTGCATTGTACATCCTGAAAATCCTCATCTTTCTCGGAATGTTGTAAAATAGCTTTTATGTCGACGTAGTCTCCGTCCATAGGACCACCTCCGTCGTTCTGTACATCGGAAACTGGAGAGTCGACACTTTCCATATCGGCTTCACATACCACATCAAGCTCACATGGCCTTTCCTTCAAAACATTGAGTATCTTGGAGGTTTTAACCTCTTCTCTCCATTGCAACCATTGTTGTTCCCCACAAAGAAGTATTCCAATTAACATTGAAGGATCAAGATCCGATAGGAGTAGTTTCCCATAATTGGCGTTATGACAAGTAGAATAGAAAGAAGTAGGAATGGAAGGTTGGAAAGAGGGCTGAGGAGTATGTGGATCAAAGTATATCAGTTCATTTCCTTGAAATCCAATGAAATATAAGGACGAAGAGGGCCTGCCCCCTGCAATACCAACAGAAAAGTTGGACTTTAGAATCTGTCTTACGTCATCCCAGTAATATTCATTTACGGCATGTATACCCAATTTGACTCCCAATAGTAGTAAAACTCGACTCTGCTTCTCCTCGGAAAAAATTTGCTGGATGTCGTCTTCATATACATCGCCAGATGACACGGATATCAAACACTTATCTATTCCGCATTCAGGAAATTGACCAACCAAACTCTGTATACTTCTTGACGTAGCAGCTGGGCCAAACCATTCGCCTGGCTTCTTGTTTGACAATTTCAAACCCTCTGAGACGAAATTATGGACTGAGAAATGCGCTTTCGGCGTATCCACAAACCAATCTATTATTCGGTGTTCATTGTCATCCTCTCCTTGACCTATACGAAAATCTCTACCGAGATTTGCTATTTGCAAAGCATTCCCCAAAAGACTTTGTCCAGTCCGTATCATACATCCCCAACCAATATCAGTATTGAAGCAATCAGGATTGTAAATGGCATTTTCAATAGTGCTCAACGGATTCTCTCTCAGCAAAAAGTGGAAACTAAGTGGTGATGGCCCATCTGGTGCTCTAGGGATCGGAACGAATTTTGTTCTGTACGTGAAATGAAGCCTAGAGCGTACGTCGGAGATGAAATCTTGATTTTCGTTATCAGCCCTCGTGAATAATCCATTTAAGAATCCTGAACTGGTGGACTGTGTAACCTCTTTCTCTTGTTTGGTAGAGGTGATCGGGTAAACTACACCAAGAATGACATAGTCTTCACCACTGCTTGCGTTGTCACCCGAATCCACTAACTGCTGAGATATCCTCTGCACAAATTCCATCATCAAGTGATTTCACTGGGTCCGGTTTTGTGACAAAAACCCTATAGATCTTGTTGTTTATCAAGAGGCGAATTCCCCTTGTCTTATTTTTGAATCCTGTGCAGTTTATAAGAAAGCGCTTGTGATGGTAGAAAATTAGTGACACTTCAAATGGTAAGAAAGAAGAACTGGGCATAACCAGAAGAAAATGGCTAAAAGACACAATCATTATCGCGGCAAAGGACGGCCACAAGGTCGAGGTAGATCCAGAAATATGAAAAAGAGCTCACGAAGAGGTGGCCAAAGTTCTGGGGGACAAGTTCAGGGTCAGAATAATTGGCATAACTCGGGGCTGCCGATGGGTGACGGCGATCTAAGTTCCCCGTTTTCATCTGATCTGCACGATGGACGTCGAGCGAAGGTATCGCCAGACACCGTGACGGATTACTATTTCAGTCGTTCCACCAACAACAAGTCCATGAAGATGGGTGGTCTAAGACCAGGCCAGAAAACCCCATCGAATAATGATCTCAGCAGCAACGGATCAACCTTTAGGAAAAGACCAATGGAATTCATAAGAGCAAAAGAAGTTTACGATCCATCCCACGATCTGATAGAGGAACTAAGGAAAAAAAATCAGCCCTCATGGGAAGAGCAGTCTGAGATTACAACCGAGAACAATGAACCCACGGTAGAGCCTGAACAAGAATCGAGTGTAACTGGTTCGAAAGAGTCTGACGCAGGGAAAGAAATTGCTGCACTTAATGATGAGGACATTTTTTATGTAGATGTTACTGGAACGCAACATGTTGGGATAAAGACAGAACAAATCGACGAAAGCTATGTTGAACCAAGCCCCAACGAAGATCCAAAAGTAGCCGTTGAGTTCAATTCTTCTGTTACAATTGGTAAGACAGAGCTTCGTACCGTGAAAGGACAGCAAGGTGGAAGTTCTATACCCATTCGCTCTAACCAGCCGTCACACCCATTTTATCAATCGATACTCGAAAGGATGCAGAGAATCAAACCATCTTCAGATGAGGAATTTGAAGAATCACTTTCAGAAAGTGCAGATGATTTAAGTGCTGAACCTTATGAAAAAAGCGTGTCCGATACTCTAGACTTTAGTTCTAGGTCACCGTGCCTCGAAAATAATTTGGAGTCATTGAAACTAACAGAAAGTCAAACTCTTCCAGAAGAAGAGAGTGCAGAAGAAGAGATTGCAGAAGAAGAGAGTGCAGAAGAAGAGATTGCAGAAGAAGAGAGTGCAGAAGTTGCAGAAGTTGCAGAAGTTGCAGAAGTAAACAGTGTCGTTGCTGACTCAGAACCTGAGTATGGATTTCTTGACGAGGACTACCTCGTGGATCTTTCTGACATCCACGTTACTAATATGAGATTAGGACTATCGGACAACTCTTACTATGTGAAATGTTTTAGATTGTTTGCGGATCATGAACCCAGATGGGTGAGTCAAGAGCTCTTCGATGATTTTATTTTGGAAGAGTTGGGCTTCCCTGAACACCGCCTGCCAGCTTACTTGAAGTTCATTAAAGCGTCCATAATGCCATCTGAAAACTCTTCAGAACCAACATACTCAGATATCCCACTGTCGGACGATAGTGAAGATGAAGATGATTTGCCCTCTAGAGACGGTAGTGTTAGTCAAGACATGCGTGAAGGGCTCGATGATTTGATCGCCTACACCGAGAAATATAGCATCGCTCGTAATCAAAAGTACGAAAGTTCTCCTCTGCAAACTACAGGAAAGGGTAAAAAAAAGAAACTACTAGTTGACGACTCCTTGGCGCTTGATTTAGAGAGCATAGCTACTCTACAAGACAAACTAGATAGTAGAACTAGGAGCAAAGCGAACAAGAGGAGAACGAAAGAAGATTTTATCGACCTCCAGAACAAAACGTCTCAAGATCTTCTGAAGAAATACCCGTTCGGCATGCATGTTCATAACATCAAAGATGAGTTTGAGTCATTTTTGACTAGTAACAGAGAGCGTGTATCATTCCCGCCGCTGGATCCCCACGGCAGTAAGACGATTACAAAATTTGCCCAGCATTACAACCTGAAATCTTCCAAGATAGGCAATGGCAATCATATACATGTTGAAGCTCAAAAGACCCGAAAGACGAAGAGAAGTTTCCCCAATTACAACTTAATTGATCAGCTTTTAAAGCAACGCCCGATCTTTATGCGTATTGACGTAAGTCATGCAAGAGAAGCAAGTATAAACCTAGACAAGCCCAAAGGAAAATTCCACGCGATTGAGGGAGAAGTTATTGGTAAGGATGCTCCTGAGATCGGACGTGATAACGTTGGAAGAAGAATACTAGAAAAACTCGGCTGGATCAACGGAGAAGGGCTAGGTGCCTATGGTAATAAGGGAATAAGTGAACCTCTGATGGCAACCGTCAAGAAGAGCAAATCCGGCTTAAGACATAGTAATAAGGGCTGATATTGAGTTAGTTTTTGTTAGCTAGATAATCTTTATAGGCCTTCAACGGCGTCGGGTTGCATCGGTCGATTCGCGCTGCACAAAAACGTAAACAATGCAAACGCTTGACGATGGCGATTGTTCCAGGGAAAGTTTAAACCACAAAGTCGATTGGAGTTTGGTTTTTGCTCCATCGTATTCTGAGTGGTGATGAGTGACCTGAAGCTTCCATCGCGAATTGATTCATTGGGAGACAAAGATGGGGAAGAAGAAAGGGAAGAAAGGTTTGACTACACTGATAACGAGCTCATAGAGCCCAATAATTCAATGCTTACGATGTCTGGGAGCCCTCGGCGTATCAAGCCATGGAGCTTTATGGATTCTTTCAATCCTAAAAAGCAAGCACTTGCTCTTGCTCGAGAATTAGATGCTCAAAGTGGTGTGAGGTTGGAGTTAGCTCAAAAGCAGGAAGTGTCTACTTCTGATGGATTATCTGATGGCCATTCTTCGCAGTCTACTATCCGACGGGTTCCTTCGGGGGCTAAACCGTCGTCGAATGGCCATGCCGTAAGGGCAGCCATCCCGGTGGAAAGCGATTGTGTAACGTCCAGCAATACCAACGAACAGGCCATCAGCGATGTTGCGGGGCAATCTACTCCGTTGACCTTAGCCAAGATAGCTAACCAAGGAAAATCGCAAGGGGGTGATTCAAAGAGTTTATCAACCGCACATCTTACAGATGTTACATTTGGGGATCTTAGGAAAGAAACTGATACTTTGAGAGATGAGATATCAAGGTTGAAGAACCAAGTTTTGAAGCAAGAAGAAATATATCTGAGAAAAGAAAATGAGCTGAAGAAGGCATCTCAAAGTTTGGCGGATAAGAACAAGGAACTTGAGTCGCTTAATAAGCTTCTTCCCATCAAGGAAAGTGACATAGTTACACTTTCCGATCAACTGGATGAAATGAAGAGATTATTAGATTTCTCCGAGAAAAATAGATTGCTGAATAACGATGCTCATGCTAGTACAATCAAGGACCTAAGGGAAGAGATTGACAGAAAGAATAATTTGATTGATCAAGCCAAAAGTGAGTCACAGAGAATTGAAGAGAAGATGGAAAAGCGAATGGAAAAACTGGAAGCGACAATTGATGATCTGAAGGATAAACTTGATCGGGAAAGGGAGAATGCCTTTGATGTGCTGCGAACTACAAACTCTAATTGGCAGAAAAAGGTTGACGAGAAGGAAGAGGAGCACAAATTGAGTATAAATAAAATTGAATCAGAGTATGATAGAGAAATTTCACGACTTCAAGAAGAGTTGAACAAGAAAATAGAAGATTTTGGATCTTTGGAGAGCAACTTCAAAGAAAAGTGTGTGGAACTGGAACTGAAAGTTCAAAATCTCAAAGAATCCAGAAAGATCGAGGATGAAGTTCGATTGGAATGCAACATAACCAAGGAAAGACTAAAAGATGCTGAAAAGTTCAATGAGAGTTTGGAGAACAGTATGAAAGCTGCTAGGACTGAGTTCGAGACTGAGAGCAATAGCTTGAAAGTGAAGATCGCGGATGCGGAAACAACTAATGAACTGCTGAAGAACAATGTGACGACTCTCAAAGTTTCACTGGACGGCTGTCAAGGTCAAAACAACGACTTCAAGGAAAAATTGGCTTGTACTGAAAAAATCAATGAAGATCTCAAGAGAGCTCTAGAAGCCCTTAAAATGTCACAGAATGAAACCAACCTGGAGAAAAATCAATTGAAAGAGAAACTGACAGACGCAGAAAAAACCTATCGAAGCTTGAAAGAGAATTTCTTCCAAGCAACCAAGGAGGCGGATGAACTGAAAAGTAAGCATAAAAAACTGCAGAAAACTCTCGAAGAAGAAAGTCTTGCCCATGAAAAAACATCAAAGAAATTGAGAGAGGTTGAAACATACTCTGACAATCTTTCCACGTTTGTGGAAAATCTGACATTGTTTGATATTCATCTTGGAGATGTCATGATGCATACCTTCAACAAGGATCATCATGTTACGTGCCTCGACCCGTTCTTTAGTGGAAGGATTAAGGAGATAATTGGATTTTATACAAAGCATGACGATCGAAAGCATGGTGAGCTTGAAAAGAGGCTCGACACCCTCACGATAACAAATCAAAACTTGAAATCACAGATCGAAAATCAATGGAAAGCCAAAGTTGAAACCCAAGCACAAGAGTTATTACAGCAAAAGGCTGCGCATAGTGCACTTGAGGCAAAGCTCAGAGACCTGGAAGAGAAATCAAAAGATTTTGAAACAAGATTTGAGAATTCTCAAAAAGAGAAGGCAATCATGTTAAAGGAGAAAGAGAATCTGCTACGAGAGCAGCTTTCAATAAATGATAAAATTACTCTACTAAAAACCAGCACATTGAATGAGGATCATAAAAAAGTCGAGGAGCTAGTCGATAAAATTGAGCAAGTAACGAGGACCATTACACAAATACGCGAGCAAATCAAATTAGGGACAGAGGAGAATGGAAAGCTCAGAGCCTCGCTAGAAGTTAAAGATTTGAAATTAGCTGATCTACAAAAAACTTGCAGCGAACAAGAGCGAAAACTGGTGGAGAAGAATAATTTTATAGATAGTCAAAACAAGGAGTTTGCTGAGTTGCGAAGGGCAAATGATAAACAGGTTGCCGAGTTGAAGGAAGCAACAACTAAATTGAAATGGCTCAAAGGTGATGAGAGTCGAAAAATCACCTTCGAAGTGGCATGTCAATCTCGCCCAGACATCAATAGGGTGCTTTATGACAGGCTGATGATCGATAAAGTCGATTTAATTGATGTGGTTGAGCTACAGAATATTGTAAAGAATCTTATACTCCTCCTAGAAATTCCATTCAACAAGCTAACCAAAAAGGGTCCCTTAGTGGCAATTTACTTAAAATATGAAAGGCCAATATTCTCACATTTTGCGAACCGCTTGCATTTTGAGTTATTCAATGAAGCCATTGACATGAAACGCTTTACCAATGAGGCATTCGATCAGTACACAGAAGCCCACAACATGGCCAAGATCAAACACCCCTTAGAGGTCTGCCTAGAAAACTTATATCAAAAACTTCTATCGCGAATTTAATCGGACTTTATCAAGTAAAGTTTTAATGTATAATGGTTATTTACATAGACTGGCTGGTGGACAATAAAAAAAGTTTTTCTCTTAGTAAACCGAAGTTTTTAGATGATTACGTCCGAATGAAATTGAACACCAAAAAACCGTGTTCAAGAAGATCGCCAGCCTTGCTCTGTCATCTCAGCGACTGTTATGAAAACATGTTACTATGAGCTATTAGAAGTACAGTCGTGTGCTGACGACAACGAGCTGAAAAAAGCGTATCGAAGGAAAGCTTTACAATATCATCCCGATAAGAACCCGGACAATGTGGAGGAAGCGACTGAAATATTCGCTACCATAAGAGCTGCCTATGAGGTTTTGTCGGATCCACAGGAGAGGGCTTGGTATGACTCCCATAAGCAACAGATCCTGAACGATGAGCCAATAGGCGCAAATGACGACGGTAGTTTCGAGTATGAAGTTGACGCATCTGTAACGGGGGTAACAACTGATGAACTCCTGATGTTCTTTAATTCTTCCCTTTACACAAGGTTGGATGACTCTCCAGCAGGATTTTATCAAATTGCAGGCAAGGTCTTTGCCAAGATAGCCAAGGATGAAGTGGTCAATGGCCGACGACTAGGACTTGAGAAGTTTAATTTGTATGATGATGATCATTTCGACCAGGATATCAATCTATCGGGTTATCCTGAAGCTTGCAAGAAGCAAACAAAGGCTTACAAATCTGCGCCAGATCGAAATTTGTTTCCTCCGTTTGGTCAATCTTCAACCGATTACGAACATCTCAAGGGGTTTTATAAGAAGTGGTCCGAGTTTAGCACATTAAAATCATTCAGTTGGAAGGATGAATACATGTATTCCAAAAACTACGATAGGAGAACCAAAAGGGAAATAAACAAGAGGAACGAGAAAACAAGACAACAGGCCAGAAACGAATACAATAAGACCGTTAAAAGGTTTGTGGCGTTCATTAAAAAACTGGATAAGAGAATGAAGGATGGAGCGAAGAAGGCTGAGGAAATAAAAAGGTCTAAAGCCCGCCAGAAACAGAAGGAACTGAGGGACGCCTACTTGGCTGAGAGGAATAAGCAAATGGAAAGCAACTTCGAACTGCAGAACTGGCAAGCTATCGATGAAGCCAATTTTGAGGAAATCGAGAAAATCTATGTCAAATCACAAGACGAGAATCCTGATAATGACGCACCTTTCGATGATTGGAATGATGAGGAGCAAATTATCGTATTCGATTGCATTCTCTGTAATAAAAGGTTCAAATCAGAAAAACAATTAGAGAATCACTCAAAGACCAAGCTACATAAGAAAAAAATTGCTGAAGTGCAAAGGGAGATGAAGAAGGAAAGCCTAACCTTGGGATTAGATGACCTCTCCGACATCGATGATTTCAGCTCTGCTGCTGAATCGCAAGATGAATCTGCTATTGGAGAAGAAAACTGGGATAGAGCCAATGTTCCAGACGCGAATGAGTTCTCACTAGACGCGATAAACGAAGAACTCATGAAGATCGAGGAACAGCTTGCATGTATGAGCTCCGACATGGACGATATAAAAGAGACAGATGAAGAGAAACATTCAAATGACTCAAGCAGTGTTGAAAGCGCATACTATATGAGAAACACGTTTGACAAAGAGCATTTTGATGAAGAGGACGACCAAGAATTGGCAAGACTACTAGCATCATTAAAAGAGAACGAGGATGACGATGACGACACTTGGGACAATAATAAGAGCGCAAGCAGGAAGCCGGGAAAGACGTCGAAAGGAAAGAAGGTCACACCTGATAGCAAACGGCCTATACAGGTTCCAAATCTCCAAGAAAAGTGCGTGGTATGCGGTGAAGGTTTCGACAGCAGAAATAAGTTGTTCGGCCATATGAAAGACACCAATCATATAGCGGCGAAGAACCAACTACGTTCAAAGAAGAGAAAGAAGAAGAAGCCCAAAGCCTAATGCATTTCCAACAATATTATTCAACTTTCTGTAGAATCTTGTAGCTATGATAAACAGAGTCACGTGCCACTCGATGAGTAGAGAAAAAATTTTCGTTTCGCCTAGCTAGAACGAAATGATATAATAATTTAATGTTTAACGTAAGTCATCCATTTGTGGAGGAGAAGAAAAGGATTAATAGATCGAGCGATACTGTTCGATCATACTGTTTAAAGCTAGCGGATCGGGTTTTGAGGGGCAATTAGTTCGTTTTCTTCATTTTGGTGCAGTGTCTGCCAGTTGTTTCTTCGAACTAACATATACAGTAGCCGTGTGATCGTTGAAGATGAACAACATCAATAATAATAATAGCAACAACAGCACCGTCTCGCACCTTTCAAGTGCACTGCGCCAAGTCAACTTAGGAAACAGTAATACGACCACTGATCAAAGCAACATAAATTTCGAACTATCAGGAAAGACAAATAATAACAATGATGGCATGAACATTAGTCAGGGAGTACGTAGCGGTTCTCACGCACACATACAGACAGACTTACAAGTACAACAACAACAACAACAACAACAACAACAGCGACAAAGACAACAGGAACAACAACAGATTCTACAGCACGCTCAACAACAGCAAGTGTTCTCGAACATGGGTCCAGTAGACAACTCAAGAATCAGGAAGTTCTTCCAGAATCAACCCATGGAGGGATATACGCTATTCTCTCATAGGTCGGCACCTAATGGCTTCAAAGTAGCAATCGTTTTAAGTGAATTAGGGTTACCTTACAATACTTTCTTCTTGGATTTTAACGTTGGTGAACACAGAGCTCCTGAATTTGTATCGGTAAATCCTAATGCAAGAGTTCCAGCGCTTATCGATCATAACATGGATAATTTGGCTATATGGGAATCGGGGGCTATACTTCTTCACTTGGTCAACAAATACTATAAAGAAACCGGCGAGTCGTTGCTTTGGTCCGATAATTTGGCTGATCAAGCTCAAATAAACGCCTGGTTATTCTTTCAGACTTCAGGTCATGCACCCATGATCGGCCAGGCATTACATTTCAGATACTTCCATTCTCAGAAGATAGCAAGCGCGGTAGAAAGATACACAGATGAAGTTAGAAGAGTCTATGGGGTTGTTGAAATGGCTTTGGCAGAAAGAAGAGAAGCTCTAATCATGGAGTTGGATACCGAAAATGCGGCTGCCTATTCAGCAGGTACAACTCCTTTATCGCAAAGTAGATTCTTTGATTATCCCGTATGGCTTGTGGGCGATAGTATTACCATTGCAGATTTGGCATTTGTTCCATGGAATAATGTTGTCGACAGAATTGGTATCAACATAAAGGTAGAATTTCCCGAGGTTTACAAATGGACAAAGCAGATGATGAGGAGGCCTGCTGTGATCAAAGCCTTGCGTGGAGAATAGTATATAAATTATATATATAATCTGGCCACGTACCTGTAATAAAACGAATAATTCATGAAAACGGCTGCCGATTCCTGCCTAGAATAGAGAACAGGATTAAATTACTCTTTTACGTATGCTTGTAGTGCCCGTATAAATGAAACTGTTGAGAGGACAAGATCACATCGTAGGTGCTAGTAAAAAGACTGTTGATTTGTTTTGCGTAACGTCCTTTTTGTGTCTAGCAAGACCAGCAAAGGAACTCTTGGCGATAATTCAAGATATTTTGGATGACGAAGGTCACACCATCACTTACCTAGGGAGTTTAAAGCCATTAAAACCAGAACCAAGACAGCGTCTAGTACTGTGTGGAACTCTCACTATAACATGGCGCTTACATGAGTGAGCTTTTACTCTCCGAGCATAGCATATTTTTTTGCACTATCGCTACATGTTTCTCGATCAAAGAATGAGAAGACCAGAGAGAAAGTGGCAAAAACCATAAGCTCATAAGGTTCTAATAGGTTTTAAGTTTATGTTTACAATTACTAAGGCGCAATGGAAAGTTTAAGCAAGCTTTGCGAAATCTGTTTGATGAGGAACTATCAACAGCTACAGGATGTGACCAATGTACCCTATCGGCTAATAAAGAACATACTTTATAAGGTAAAAGTCGATCAGCTACACAAATTAGAGAAGAGTAACGTTCTCCTGGTTTTCGAGGATGATGAGCTCTGGTTAAACTTTTTGAAACAGGATTTTCCAACTAGCACCCATGATTCTTTTGTGTCGAAGAAGGATATGATAAAGCAATATTACTTTAGATTCGTCGAAGAGAATAATCCAACATTATTGGTACAAGACTGTGAGCTCTATGAAGCGTATGTTCAGAAGGTTTTGAAGAAAGATCTTTCCAATGGTCGATACAAGGTACCCTATAGGATGCTGTATTTCAAGTACCAAGAGGATGTCACAAGAAAGCAAGAAAAAAGTGCAGAGAGACTTCGATTACAAATGAAACAGTTGCAGCAAGAGAGGATGAAGAAGCAGACGGTTATGGTAGATCATTCATTTTGTGCAAAGAATCAACCGAGGAAATCGAAGTCATTGCCCAAAGAGCATCATTCCGAACTCTTTCGAAAATCCATCAAAGAACACGGGACTCGACTTCGACATTTCAAGAGTGGAGGTTTTGATATAGCAAAGCGACATGCCAGTCGGGTGGCTTTCGGCGGATCAGCAGGCGGTGTTTCCAGTGGCCATCTGCCAAAGGAGATTACTGAAGCGGAGGTAAAGCCCACTTTGGCAAGAAGCGGGTCAGGGACCCAAGACGATGAGCCAAAACCTATACAGCATGTAGCGACAAAACCGCCTTCTTCAAAGAAACGAAGGATCGACCCACCTAGCATTTTCCTAAGCCGAAAGAGACCTGTAAGCAAGTTTTCCAACCCCATTGAAGACGTCTCAACGAACAAGGTACCGACCGTTGAAGGTACAGCATCAGGCCACAAAAAAAAATCAGCATTATTCTCCACATCATCTCAGCATCTATCAACTCAGGAAGGAGATAGGAAACCTACTCAGAATGTGTACATATTCGATAGAAACGATAGCCTGCGTCATTCAAACCGATAACAAAGGAGTGATCTCGATTAAATAAATTCAAATATTATTTAAACTTCACTCCGTTACTAGCATACTCACAGATTCAAGAATGCGGGACCCAAGCAACGTTGATCCTCAGTCTCGTGTATCCCATCAGGAGTACCCTAACTTTTTGAAGAGTGGTCGTCTTCTCTAGCCACTTCCAATACACTTTGAAATAATGGATCTTAATATAGACAAGATAGAGCTCGAAGCCTCCATCTCAACTGCTCTGCTGTCGTAGATCGCTCATAATCCAGACAGTTAGCTGCCGAGGGGTCGGCATCGAGTCACGTTCGCTCTCTGAAATTAGACTCTTCTCTTCAAACTTGAAAGGGCGACAAGCTTGGGAGGCTAGACTGAGATACGTTGCCGTTGGGAATGGGACGAGGTTAGCGTCATCGGTCAGAGAGGTCAAGAACCAAAATCCATAAAGTAAATCAGCTGCGTTATGTTTTCTGCAATTTGCTATCCGTTTGGCAGACATTAGTTATTCATTAGGCCTGCTGTGAAAAGCATTCCATAGCATATAGAAACCCAGTGGCATGCTGGACCAGCATTCCGTTTGGCCCTGAAGTTAAAGTTGAAGGCCTCTCAGGGAAAACGTACTTGCGTTGTTGCACTGGGCTATGTAGAGCCTCTAATTTTTCTATGCCAAAGTGAAAGATAAACCATTAGGAGCTCGGAATTCCCTGTCTTTGCGTGCATCGTGAGTCCCAATGAGGATTACGGTTATAATGTTTCGACGGGAAGTTCGGCTTAGTTCCGCGGCGTTGCTCGAAGATACGAATTTTCGCTTCATTTGAAGACTTGAACAAAAGTTGGCAACCTTGGGAACGCACTTCGGGTCACTCGAAATACAGGTTCCAAGCTTGAACCCAAGTATATACAGCGAATTGTCTACTTGAGTTTAATCACTGAATTAATAACAGGGATTGATACTGCATTAGATAATAATTAGGCTGCCGAAAGAGTGATAAAGCTGTTGCAATGTTTAGGAAGCTGACTAAGAAAACTGAGAAGTCTGTGCCAGACGATAAATTGATCAAGGTAGATATACCAATTAAGGACTTACCATCTTCAATCAAGCCTCCAAAGGAGAAGAAACTGACTTCAGAGCAAGAAGAAATGTACAAAGAAGCCCTGAAGCATTTTAGTAACCCAGATTTGAAGTTACCTGTGAAGGAAAAGAACCACGGTGATGGCGACGAGACGTTGGCACCTTTATCGGAGGAAGAAAAGGCATGGCTAACGAGGGAAGGTTTCTTAAGGTACCTAAGAGCGACGAAATGGGTACTTAAGGATTGTATTGATAGAATCACATGCTCTATTGCATGGAGAAGAGAGTTTGGAATAAGTCACTTAGGGGAGGAAAATGGCGATGAGCTGACTTCTGAGGAGGTTGCACCTGAGAACGAAAGTGGTAAGCAGGTTGTTCTCGGCTACGAAAACGATGCTCGTCCGATCTTGTATTTAAAACCTGGTAGACAAAATACCAAGACTTCTCATAGACAAGTGAAACACCTGGTTTTCATGTTGGAGAGAGTTATCGATTTCATGCCGGTTGGACAAGATTCGCTCGCTCTATTGATCGACTTTAAAGAGTACCCCGACGTTCCAAAAGTTTCAGGAAATAGTAAGATCCCACCGCTAGGTGTTGGTAAAGAAGTTTTGCATATCTTGCAAACGCATTATCCGGAAAGATTGGGGAAAGCTCTGCTAACAAATATCCCATGGCTGGCATGGACTTTCTTGAAACTGATTCACCCGTTTATCGATCCTTTGACTCGTGAAAAATTAGTTTTCGACGAGCCATTCGCTGAATATGTACCAATGGATCAACTGGACAAGTTGTATGGCGGATACCTCGATTTCACCTATAAGCATGAGATTTATTGGCCCAAATTAGTCGAGTATTCTCGTGAAAAGAGGGAGCACTACCTCAAAAGATTTCAGAAATTTGGCGGTGTCGTTGGTTTAAGCGAATATGATCTAAGAGGAACTCACGACGATATGATTTACCCCGTGGGGAAGTAAGTGGTTTAAACTCACGTGGTAAATGTTACGAGGTCCCAAGGGCCAATTATAAACTCTATATTATTATATTTTCGTAGCAAGTTAATCATTCTTTTCTCCCAATTCATTCCTAGATCGAAGCAGTGTGCGCCACAAGCGGTGAGAGTGACAATACGCCTTAAAAAGGACGAGCACATTTACGATTCTCCGTGGCACCGGTGCTAGGGACAGCCATTGTTTGCCAGTCAATAGCATACATTAGCCCGCCAGTGCCATTGGCCGCTTTAGCAAACACAACACCCAAGTCATTTCTTGCTGTTGTGAGATAGTAGTTGGTACCGTCACCTAGTGAAAGTACCTGCGCCCTTACGATATCACCCGGTTTGAAACTATCCATGATTTTAACGCTGTCTCTCTCGGTGGCTCTGACATCTTGGGATCTGATAAGTCCTCTAAACGGCTCACCAAGATCAGAGGATGCTTGGGCTATAGAAAAGGTGGCAGCACCTGAACCACCACCAACCGCAACGACGCCGGAGCCGTTGCTGCCAACTCCGCTATCAACCGGAACAGGTTGATTCTCCACAACTAGAATTTCAACATTAGCTCTTTGTAGTGATATTCTCGTCACCCTAGTTAGAACGATATCTCCTTCCTTTGGCAAATTATTAGCAAAGTCTTTATTCACATTTGAACGATCAAGAGCATTGTTTTCTTGCAGGACAGAAACCACAATGGTTCGAATTGTCCTTTCTCTAGCGTTTCCTTCCTCAGATGACTTCTCCAGTTCTGTATCAGATTTGGCTTCAGTAGATAAATCTTCTTCGAATATAACAGAGCCTATCAATGTAGAGGTAATAGCATCAATTTTATTGCCTTCATGGTTATAACTTTGCAGTTGGGTGCCTTGACCACTCACAAACTTGAATACTATATCATTCTTGTCTTGTTGCTTGACTTCATATATCGGACATATTAACTGACCAGGAAACACACTTTTGGGAACTTCAAGGGGCAAGCTTGAGTAATCTATCTGGTTCATCGGTCAAAGATTGTCTTATGGAAGGTTACTGACATTCCTACGTTGTGCCTCATCTTTACTTGCTAAAGTTATTTCAGTGAAATTTTGCAGGTACTAATGCACGGCACGTGATAAAGCATAAGTATCAAAACTCGAGTAAATTGGTTATTATGAAGAAAAGAACAGAGGGAAGTGCAATACTCGGCAGCTGCTTAAATAGTTTTATACAGTGATGCGGGCTAATAGTTTAGAAAAAATGAGTGTAGCAACGAGACTCCTCGTGAATTTCCATTTCGCTTTTCAGTTCGTTTAATTCCGCCTTGATTAATTGTGCCAACTGGGGTGTCAATTGATTGCAAGTAGCAATCTCTGGTCTCCTATCATACTCCTCCTCTCCGTATGTGTCATAAAGAATGATTTTTGAGGAGAAATTAACGATGTTGAGATGTTTTTTCTCAGCGCCTGGAAAACTCATGCGATCTTCTCTTACCAGCGATTCTGTCGCTGAAGATCCCGTTATCGAGGCGTTAAAGCTAGGTGCTTTCAAACCCCTGAAAGACATTGATAATGGTCTATTAATTTCAAAGTCTGGGATGTATGCCTTTAGTCTTGGTGTCTCCTGCGGACTGGTAGACAATACGTTGAAATCTTCATTCTCGAATTCTTCTTCCCCCACTTGCTCTATCGCAAGTTTCGCCGGGAGTTCTTGCTTATGTTCATGTTTGTGGTCATTGATAGCATCGCCACAAGTTATTCCCAACCCTTTATCTTGCACTGGGCCATTACACTGTGTATCTTCTATCTCCTGCTTTTCTCGATTAGCTGTTGAATGTGGTTCTAATGTTGTGAATGTGGGCTCCAAAGTGTTTGACTCAAAATCAAAATTGATACCGTCTCCAAAATTGATAATGCTCGCGAATTCCATAATGTCAGACATAAGTTCGGGGTCTTCATCGAACTTACCTCTGGGTTCTCTCTTCTCTGGATGGGGCTCCTCTTCCAAATTGATAGTCAGCTTATCCAATTTTTCTTCTATTGATCCCATGGCATTTGGCTCCTCGGCTAACTCCAAATCCAAGAAAGGCTCGTTACTCGGTTCGTCGGCCATCAGTTTCTCATTAAGGTCTTCGTGAAATAGGGAATTACTCGAGGAAAAATCAGCTGAATCAAATTTTCCACTTCTAAGGATGCTGCTGACTGGAGACTTTCCTAAATCGGGAGTTGAAAGTACAACCGATGATGCTTCCATAATGAACATTCCTTCATTTTGAGCATTTACCGATAAAGTTTCAGTCAAGGATCTTCTATGTGATGCAACTGAGCTTCTTTTGTTCGATTTTGTAGACCTTGACCTTTCCAAAGATACAATGGAGTTGACTTCCTGCTTGTCCAATGATTTTGGGAAAAGCACTTCCCCTGTATCGAGCTTTGGAGGAAGAGCGAGAAAAGATTCAACTTCTGGTATCTCTTTATCTTGTGAGACTTCGCATATTTCTGATGGTGGTTGTTCATGATTGGTTTGAAGATGTTCGTAACTTAAAGGTGTAGGTTTTCTTTTCGATATATCCTTTTTGGGCACGTCTTTTTTGATATGCTTGTGACTTTGTTTGTTAGCTGTGGAATTCTCACGCATTGCAGTCGAAGGGATAGTATTCGCTGAATCTGCCATTTGACTCTCATGTTCTTTCTTTACTTCTTTGTTCTTTTTGAAAGTGCTGAAAAGATTGCTGCTGCTATATGATTTCTTAGTAAGTTTGTCCGGCGATAATGGAGAGGAAGCAGTACTGCCTAAGGAAAATGTTGTTGAAGTTGGAAGCCCTTGCTTGACACCATTCGTCATCGAAGCTTCCCCGGAATGCCTCTTCTTCAGGAATGAGAAGAAGTTTTTCTTCTTTCTATTATGCGAGTTTGGATCGGTAGCAACGCCAGCCGAGACAGCTCTCTGAGCGGCAGGTCGTTGATGCTTCCTCTTTGTATTCTCTTCTGGATTATCAACCTCGGATACAACACGCCTTGACTCTACCGCTGGTTCCTCCTGGGATGCGGCGGAAGTGTGAGATATATTGTTCCCGGTAATCTTGGGTGTGCTCAGAAAATCTGGTTGTGCCGCAAGGAAAGGATTAGACAAATTCCTAATACGAGGGTAATAAACTTCATCGTTGTCATTGATATCAACCAAATTTGGCGAAGATTCACCAGTAGCCAGTACAGTGTTAGTTTCTTCTTGACTTTCGAAGATTCGGTGTGGTTTCTCCGCAGCTATTTCTTCCTCTTCGACGATAGATGAATCGATTATTTTGCTTAACCGTAGTTTCTCGTTTGCTTGTCTAGATTTCTCGTTTAAGATGCCAGCTAAAGCACTCAACGAAGGTGACGTGCTCATTTTCATGGTGGTTATCTCTCTATCCCTGACTGTGGGCTCTGTGCATGTGTAATCATTAACCTTCTCGTCACAAGAGGACTGACTTGGTGGCATAATGCTGTAACCAGCCTCAGATAAATCTGAGAATACCAGGGAGTTCCGAAAGTTCTTAGCATGATCTAGTGTATTGATGGAAGTTGAAGAGTAAAATGACGAATTCAACACATCAGAGCTATCTGCATTGGATACATCTCTGGACATTATGTTGTGAAATAGTACCACTTGTGCGTTTACTTCCTATAGGTAATAATCCTTCAACCTGCTTACTTATTATTAGTCAAAAACTAATATTCATCCGCTGAACTACTGCCAGGTGCCCTAGATCTGTGTGATATCTAATATTTCAGCTACTAACGATGTATTGATTTCCATCATTTAAATTGTACATGGTATGATTTCCATTTGCTGAAGACGCGACGTGACGCGTTAGCGAAAATCAGCGTTGGTAAGTCGGGTAATAAATAAGTCTAGCTTGATTTACATAACTATACAGTCCTGATTGCTTGATAATGTCAGCTTAGAGCCCGTCTTCTTACTCTTGGATTTACTCGAAGAAGCCTTATTTCGTGCGCCAGAACGACCTGCCTTCTTGGAGGACGTTTTTACCTCATCCTTCGGCAAGCGAGCTCCCTGCGCCCTGTCCCAGTGATCTGTTGCAGAACTCACCATGTCGGATGGATTGTGACTTGTGGCGTGTGATTCAGATAGCGAGATATGACTACTCAGCCTGCTTACTGTTCTGCTGGCACCAGTTTGTAGGTCTGGAACAGGGAAAACGAGCGTATCTTGGTTTAAATCAATCTGTAGGAAAGGATCGATACCAAACTGTAAGATGCTATTTGCCAGATATGAGTACAGCCTCGACCAAACCTCTTCTAGCTCTATTGTGCAATGAATGCCAAACCTATCCTGTAATGTTTTTAGAAATGCTACACCCATCAATTCGAAATGAGGAGGTTCAATCCCCAGGATTCTGGCATGCCTTTTCCCCAGACTGGTCAAATAATTCTCCAGTGCTTGAAGGTTTTCAAGATTTTTTACAGCTGTGGTTAGCACACCTGCGAAAGCGACAGCTTGGTGTCTAATTGAAGGGAACATGCGCTCCAATCCAGGATCCATAGATAGCAGATTGGCATAAAACTGTGAGCAGAATAGCGAACTAGCAAATGCATTTGATTGTGCATTTCCCTTAGTTTCTGGTACTACGTTTGAGGCGTTATTCACACTGCTTATAGAGTTTCTTCTTGAATTGTTCACTTGCGAGTTTACTGGAACGAGGCTTCCTACTTTGAATCCTTTGCTCAACGGTTGTTTTGTCTTGGACTTGGTGCTAGTGACATCTTCATTTAGAATCATGGCCCATGATTCTCGAATGAGCTGCCTCTCCCTGGAATTCAGTTTCAGCATGATCTTATATCTCACACGATCAATCACATTTGAGGTCAATGATGTCGTAGTGGTCATTCGAGAGAGGGCATAGGCATCATCTCGGTGGCTTTCATTTGTTTGGCTTCGACTAATGTTGTTGAATATAAGCTCGCTTATTGTCACAGACCCTCTCCTTGCGTTAAGGCTGCTGTGCTCTTTAGTATTCAGGGACGGACTACCTGAAGACTTACTATCAGACAGTGGTTCTGACTTTTCATGACTATCCTTGAATCCACCATAGCTATAGTTTGTCGAGTCCAAATCACTGGGAATGAACTCGATTTGCGACTGATCCAAAGGACTGTAGAAAGGATGTCTAGATGTACTCATCGAGATGCTCTTAAAGACTTATGTACGCTCTCTAAGCTCTTGTATAGATTGTAGATGCTCTTTGTTCAATTCTTCAATTTTGATACTACCGGACATCGCGAAATTTCTTTCGTTCGCCCTAGGCAAATGAACGATACGGAATCATGATAACAAATGACAGCCTACTACGACGAGTGTCAAATAATGTATAGGGTACTTATAAACTTTTCTTCGAGTGGCAAGTTGCTTCAGCATATTTTCTTAGCGTCCTCATGTTTCGAGCTCATATAGCAAGCCCGAACATATGCATATTCTAGCATAGATGGTAGGCCATCGTTTGGTCTGAATACTTGTGGGGACGATAGTTTTATTATTGAATATTACGTAGCCCGCTCTTGTGACACATCCACATCTGCAACAGCGTTTTAGCTTACCGTCTTTTAACTCCTCTGGACTCAAGTAATCGTGAGAAATCGCATCATAATTAATCTGACAGAAGGACTTGGAGCTTCTATACTTTTCAGGTAAATCCTTCGTATCTATAACAAGCCCTTTTTCAAGTGGTTGGAGAAGCTTGAAAATCGCAGGCTCGAAGAACTCATCATTAGATATTCTTAGGCCGCTAGTATCTGAAAAATAGACAGATGTTGCCTTTACATGGGATATAACGGCATTGTTAGAGTATGCAAGCAGAAAGTCTCCAATCTTCGAGACGTTGGAAGGTATTTCTGCCTTAACCAACAAGGAAGGTTCCCGAGAACTGGACGGCTGCTGTTCGTTGAATGCGGTAAACTTGTTGTTAACATCGACCAAAAATGTCTCGAACTTCTCAAAGTTGACGGGAGACTCGCCTAACACCATCTTTAAAAAGTTGGATGACTCATTCAACACCGGATAAGTAGTTTCAGGAAATTTCGTTACCAACTGTGTTACCTTTTTTATCTCGTTTAAGATGGAGAGAATTAGAGTTCGGGGCATTCTTGCACCAAAAACACCAAGAACCAAAGTACTAGCTTGTTCATGGGGATCGTTGATTAAAAGGATGACCTCTTGAATTAGAAAAGTCACAAATTTGACGAACCATTTGGCGATCGGAATTAGAGAATGCACTAAGTCTTGCTTAGAAAACGAAGTTTGAAATGACTTCCCATTAGGTTGTTGAATGGCGCTATTGCTCAACTGTTCTATAGCAAAGTGAAGGTTGCGAGCAACACCACTGAATGCGAATAAGACATTTCTTAGCGACATTACAACACGGGCCATTTCGTAGATGTTACTCTGTGAAAAGCAGCTTCCAAGCTCCAATTGGAGCAGCATAGTCTTTTGTATTGGTCTACTCGAAATCATCTTATCCATAATCTCTTTTTTTGCATCTGGAGAGACATTAAAGAAAGAGTAAACACAAGCCATTAAGGTGGTAATGAATTCCTTGGCTCTAGATTCGTCTAACTGAGCAACTTTAATGACGTGGGTTTTGCAAGCAATGGAGAGGTCTTCAGAAGACAACTGCCTATGTATACTTGCAACAAATCCAAAGGCGAAGGCCGTCGCATGTACAACATCTTTTGCAGGATCCATAAACTCTTCACTGTTAATGACATAAAATTTTGGGATATCATTATTGAAGAGTTTAAAAATAACGCCGCACATGGCGGGTGATACTTGCATCCATTCAATTGCACTTATAGGGGGGATTTTTGGATAATTGAACCCTGCACTCAAGACGGACGTAATTATATCCCGAAACTTACCTTCCTCGCCTTTATTACGTAGTCTTTCACTCTCTGGTTTCCAATCAGTTTGATTGAAGGACGAGATTGATCCATCTTGGAAATAAAACGTGGCGAAGCCATCTAGCATCTCCGAGGTTACAGAAACCACTCTATTGTCTAGTTCTAGCTTTCCAACATACTGAAGGTTATAACGCTTTGACCTTAACTGTTTATTATCATCCGTCTTTGCCTCAGCGTTCGGTTTTAAGATATTTATGAACTCTTGGCTCAATTGAGATCTCGCCAGTCTGAATCTCTTGACAAGCGACTTCCCAGTGCCACACACACTGTATACCAGTAATATTTCAGGAGAGGAGTTTTTCTCTAATGGGGATTTTGATAAGATATGCAAATGAGTCAGGTCGAGAATGCGTCCTTCGTCATCGGCGGCATCTAAGGTGGTTTCGAAAATATGAGATACCTTAAGAGAAGGATCATTTAAAAGCGTAGGATTAGCCGTATTAACATTCCAGCTCATGTGCAACTTGAAAAATGTAAGTCTTTTCGAAAGCTTCGAGAAGGTAGATATGAGCATACTTTGGTCATCATTTATTGGGGTGATCTTGGCAAATTGAAGCCAATCAAGTTCTTTTGTTTGCTGATTTTGAAAATTTAGTAATTGTGAAGTTATTTTCTTGTGATCTTTGGAGTTAGAAAACTGGTACCAAAAGTCTATCTGACCGTTCTTTCGTACTGCTACACAGGCATACTTCATGAACGGCGGGTGAAAGACGCTAAACGGAGGAATCTGCTGAGCTTTATTTCTGTGAACGTTAGAGGCGCTGTCAAAGACACAGAACTGGGAAACAATGACCGGTTTCGACGAACTCAACCAATGAAAGTCAACTATGGTTGTATGGTATTCCTTTTTGGTCTGCTTCCTTTCCAGTTTACCCTTAAGTGAAGAAGCTGGTATGGGGCTCAGGGGCATGACGTGGTTGTGTATTTTGTAGACGTTGTCTTGGAATAGCATTGTCAGCTTGTCAATTGTTGAAGGGCCTTCGGGGCTTTGGCCAGAAATCAACATCGTCATATTCCCTATTTCATCACATACTGATAGCATGTCTCCAGGTAAACTGAACCAATTGTTCCAATGAACTGATGAGATGTTATAGAAAAATTGATGCGCATGCTTGTCAGTGTTGCCGCTAGTTGTGAACGTAGGCGTGGCTGCTGATCCATTAGCTGAGCCATTTATACCAGAGCTGCTGGTGACAGATGGTTGCAGTTCGTGCAGTTGCGGATGAATAATGTACCTTTGCGGAGGATGGAACCTCCAATTGGTACCATTTACGATCTCTAAAAAAGTGATGCAAAAATTTCCTTCGGGAGATTTTGAGTCACCATAAGCAATCAAACCCGTCTTGGACCATGATACCAATTGCTGTCCAATTATGCTCATTTATTTTTTGGCTTTGTCCGTTTCTTTGATATGTTTCTATTTCGCCGTGATTCCAGCAGAGGGAAGATTAAAAGTACTTTTCAAGGTCGCTTGGAAGGAAAAACAATGCAGAACTTGTCTGCTTGAAGCTCTAAACGCCACCATTAGAGGAACCTCAATTAATTACAACAAGACCTCGTCACTAGTAGGCTATAGGTCTTCACCCTCTCCATCTGACTTCTCGGAAATTTAACTGCTGTAACAATTACTGTAAACTGATCGGCACCACATACTTGTAGCCGACTTTGCGTGTCCATTGTTTAAATAATTGAGCATCAGTAAGGTCACATTAATCTTCACACCTTGACTCACATAGACATACCTTCTTAACCCCGTCGTTGTTCCGTAGCGCCACCCCAGATAAGTTCAAGATCTTCAAAATGCACCTGAGTAAAGTCAGTTCCAGCTTACATACTTACATCTTTTATTTTACACATTCATGATGATTCTTCCTACTACAGGTTTCTGCTTGCTGATTACAACATCTATACCGTTCCTATCTACACTATTGAATAAACTGAACTCCCCGAACAGAGCGCTAGGAATCATGTGGGGGGTCAGACACAACCTCCAGTTCATAATCAGGCTCACATTCAGCACCTTCTAGATCAGAGTATTTTGAGAGAAAGCCCTGTTGGTTTCTTTGTATCAGATGCAAATAAAATTCCAAACATAGTAGCATCCAGAAGTATACCAAGAAGGCTGCCGACGCAAGGAGAAGAATATAGGCACTATGATCTGCTCCGAGTCTAAGCACCAGGATAAGCTGTTCTTCGTTGGCTCCCATAAACACGATTCCCCCACATACCAAGCAAAATGGTGCAAGGTACTGAAAACTGTATATTTTATCAGCTGCCCTTTCATCCCGAAGTAAGAATGAGATTTCAGCAATTCTCAAAGCTCCACCTGCCATTAATACCAATCCAAAAACATAGTGGACTTTTGTACTTATGAAAAGATGTTGAGAATGTTCCGACATTGCCCAGCCAGTGAAAATTATGATCAAACTTGGAACGAAGGTTCTTCTACCACCTCTACTCAGAAAAATGCCCAAAATTCCACCGCACCACCAAATTATGCCCATAATTGTATGCTGATAGTCGCTCATACTCCAACCTTCGCGGCCCCATCTGTGTTCAGTAAAAGTATTAACGATACCCCAGATACACATCACCCAACTGTCTATGTGATCCTGAGAAAATGAAGCATGTGAGTTTCTAAGCCAAGGTATTACAAGTACCATAGCATAGATAAAACCGTAGAGGACAAAGGCAGAGCCCATAATACCATGAGCGATACATTGACCAGTGTGCTCTTCCCTGCAAAAGCCAAACAGCGCAACAGGAGCCAAGCACAACTTAACCCACCCTGTCAGCACAATGAGGAAGGAAAATACACGGTGGACAAGAGATAGCCTAATTTCCCCTGCATGTGATACAAAAGCCTGTAGCTTTTTATTTCGGGCCAAGAATCCTGTTCCAGTGGCCAATCCACCAAAGAAAATTGTAACCCAGGTAGCACCCATTAAAAACCAAGCTGTTCCTCTGGACGTTCTATTCTCTACACCATTCCAGTCATCAAACCTCAAAACGAAAGCTTCCAATATTGAATATATTCCGCATACCGTCTGTAAGAATACAGCAGAATAAACTTTACCAGCAAAGGTAAGACAAGCCGCAAAGGAAGGAATAATGAGGAGAAGAAACAAGGAGCATAACCAGTGAAAAGATTTGGATCCGGCGTCCACTATATCCGGCCTTGTGTATTCCTCGGTATCATCCATTTCCATTGCCATTGCGGCCGGAATAAGGAAAGCAGCCAGAAATACTGCTAGTTTCTGCCTAACACTTATGCTCATACTCAGACTCGAATTGTGTTTCGTACTCCTGAAATAGTTGAATAGCTATGCTGAATCCATTTTAATCTTCACCCGATATAAAAGGGTCATTTCTTGGCGCGAACAGATCAAGAATGACGAAAGTTTACCAAAAGTTTGGCATATTTTATAACCCTTGTCAGTTGGAAGGTCGTAAGTCTATGAAGCCTTGTGCTCTCCATATGGAGTTTGCGTCTGCTACCTAAGTCATTTATATTTATAGAAAACGATCAGTTGGTGACTTTTGGGGCCGAGTCCTGATCGAGAGTGGCTTCTTTCGCGATTCGAGGGCTTTCAAGAGTTTCGTCAATTGTTTGGTATGGTACATCCGGCTCAAACGAGGCCTCGTTTGTCAAGTGGTCCTCATCTGATAGGTCGAAGTCGAAATCATCAACATCGGCAGACGGAATGCCTCCCTGTGAACCGGGGAAACTGTTGTCAAATGTCGAGTCATGGTCAGAGTCAGTGTCAATGATATCGAATTCGTACGTCTCTGCTCTAGATCTTCGTATCCTGCGTCTCGTTTTTACGAAAAAGATAAAGTACAACAAAAACAAGGCGACACCAACAACAAAGAGAGTGACGAAGTAATGCATTGCTTGCGTCGGAGGTTTCAACTTGTTCGGAGCATGGTCATTGAAAGTAGCACTTTCTGTGGGTGACATTGTCGGAAGGCCTGCCACTGTGCTTGTTGCAGTACTTGAAGCCGTATCGGCTGTTGCACTTACAGAGTCCTCGGTGTTTTCTGCATCATTGCCGAAAGCGAAAGGAACCGCCAATGATCCATCAACAGATTCGCCAAACAGCTTTAGTCTCCAATTGTGAAGGGTTACTTTATTCCCATCTACAGTGCTTCTGACTAGTAGCTTCCAATCACCTGCACCTTCTTCGCCCCAGTGAGCCACTGACATGAATGTCCAATTCTTAAAACCATCTTGTGAAGTATCCAGTTTTCGAGCGACGCCCAGTTTCGAAATAACGCCGTTTGGCGAGACCAAATCCACCTCTGTGTTACCTCTTACCTCTGAATCTATATCAACTGTTACGGTAACGTGTTCCAACCTCTTGAAATTAGCATCCTTCAATGCATCTTTTGGTATTGTAACCACTGATTCCAAAGCTTCTTGAGTAGAGTTCGTTGATTGATAAACACCTTCAGTGGGAAGATAATACCAAGTCTGAGGATTGACATTTTTCCATGTCCGAGCCATGGAGACTAGTTTATAGGCGTCAAGTTTTCCATATCCATAACGGTGGGAGTACATTACCCCCATAGATCCTTTTTGCCAATCTCCATCCTGCTCGTTGATTTGTTGCGCTGACAGTATAGATAAATACTGCAAATCTCTCCACGTCAACCCGGGATTAGCTTCCAATACCAATGTGTATACTCCAGCAGCCAATGGGGCAGCGGCTGACGTACCTCCGTGTCTATCGCTACATTTTCCCTTTATATCGGTAGAATGAATGAATTCACCAGAGCCGGATGAATAGGTCACCACCATAACGGCAGAGCAGCTTTCAGAATACGGCGGATGAAGACCTCTATGATCGATAGCCCCTACTGTAATAGAATATATCGAATTTGTATACCCATCAAAATTGCAATTGTCACCAAATGAACCGCCGTTTCCGCTCGCAAATACGTATATAGCACCTTTTTTGTCTCTTCCCTCTTGTGTTCCTTTAATGAGTGCTTTCTTAACCAAATCTGACGGGCCCTGTAAGTGCCTTCCATCATCTGCTGGACCCCACGAGCAGGAATAGATGTCATTTACATTGAGGCCATAAATGAGTGAAGCTGCTTCATCTTCTGGAGTGATCTCCCCGGAAAGAATACGTATCCCTGCAACTTTAGCGTTGTACGCAACTCCTATGCCACAGTAGTCATTCTTGGCTGCCGCTATTTCTCCTGCACAACGGGTTCCATGATAATCGTCACTAAGTCTAGGCCTGGGCAGGGCGTTATTATCATTGAAGTCCCAGGATCCTTCCTCGCAGAAGTTATCTCGAAGATCTTCATTTTCATAGTCGAGCCCATCGTCTACGATAGCAGCAACTACACCGTGACCAGTAATATTTTCGTACCACAAACCTGTCACATTGATGTCGTTACCAGGAAAGCTGGGATTTATCAAGTGCCATTGTTTCTCAAATAATGGGTCCCTAATCTCCAGGAGTTCTTCCGCTTCCTTGATCGGAATCATGCTGGAGTCTATCGGTACAACCGGCACGGGTAGTCTCTTTTGTAATCTCTGCGGGGACAAATCTTGGATTGACAGTATGTTGGTATCATCTGCTACAAGAAGCCTTCTTTCAAATCTGCTTTTGCGCTCTCTCGAAAATACAAAGTGGTTCTCGAGCCCTCGCACATCGTGCTCAAATTCCCAGTCGGGATATAAATTGGTCAGCTCATTCGGACTCAAATAGCTTTCAACTGCAAAGTAAGATCGCAATTCATGGTCTTTGTCGGGAACTTTTTGGGCCCTTGTTGACTCAATCAAACCCAACAAAAATAGCAACGAGCTGGATTTAAGTTTCATCTGATTGCTTGACTACGTCACAAACCTCTAAGTCCAGACAACCGCAAGTTAGAAGCTCCCTCTGATTTTCAGACTATTTTATTCTAACAAATCATTCAGATTTGTTCTTCTCAGTAAACCTTTTCGAAACCTCGCTTGGCGCATCTTGTGAGAAGAAAAAGAGCTAGCACCCACGCTTCTATTCAAAAGTACTACAAAGAGCTGAGAAAACATTGGACGTTTGTACTACCTGAAAGACTATTTATCTTTAGTTAGATATATAAAGAAACTAGCACGCCAAAGCGCCCATCGGATCCCATATTGGTAGGACGATTGGTTCCTCTTCCTCGGACGAAAACTTGGCGGCTAGATCCTCAGGAAGCTCATCGATGTCGACCACAATTTGGTAGCAATATTCGTGGAAATATTCTTGAGTCATAACATACAGGCCATCTTTACCAGAGTCCTTACCCCATGAGTTTTCAACCCGATAGCGGACGTTCTCTCCAGAACTCTCATCGACGTGACAAGCAGTAATCAGCATTGCATGAGTCATTAAGCTTTCGTTGTATCTAATTCTTGAAGCCTTAGTTTGCTTCAAATCGTATTTGATCGCATGATTGTTCCATAACTGCACATCCATAACTCCCGACTTCTTATCCATGTATTTAGGCGTATGAGAACCGAAGAAAACTGCCTTATTGTTCTTGAGTCTTTTGACCACAAGGTCAGAGAGAACCTTATTATCAACATTCAAGTAGATAACTTTGTCACCACCAAGGACGTTACCCAAACGTTCAATCTCGATTAGTTTGCCATATGGGTGTCTTGGATCATTGATCAGAGAAACTGGTTTGGTACAGTCCAGTTTGGCATATTTAGAGGCAAACTCCAAAGGAGTGGTCTTCAAGGTGTGAATGTTTTTGTCCTTATCTTGATAAGTCCAGGTAAACTCCTCATCAGGCTTAACAGGTGGAAGATCCATGAACAAGGACATAAGTCTAAAAATCTCCTTTTGCATAGCAAGTCTGAGTTTAGTGATATCCTTCCCCTTAGAAAGTTCATCCCTCAAGACTTCGGCAAACTCTCTAAGCTTAGTAGTTAGCATACTATTCCATGTTCTTGAAGAGGTAGTCGAATATGGCAAATCATTGTACAAATCTTTTGGTATCAACCCATATTTTTTAACCAGATTGAGGAACATGCTATATTGTCCACCATCATTTGTTGGAGCTGAAAGTAAATACTGGACCAAACGCGATTCCACTTCTTCTTCATGAGTATCGACAATCTGATCCAAGAAATAGTTTGCTTTCTCCAATTTGTCGTAGAAGAATAAGTAAGCCTGAGAGATCTCGAATTCTTTCAATTTCAATTCTTCCACGACATTCAATCTCAATTGGTTGGTAGCTGCAAACAACCAACACCGACCAGATGAGCGCTGATTAGTCACAGGTGCACTTTCAGTGGTTATGGCAGTGTTAAAAATTCGTATGTCCTCCTGCAACAAACGAGACTTGTTCAAAAGCACATCTTGAGCGTCGTAGTTTTTCAATACTGTGGTAGCCAGCTGATGGGATAGATCAGATTGGAACTCTTCATCCCATGAATTAATCTTATTGACATCGATTGAAGACATTTTTGATACGTTCCTTCTGGGAATTAAGTATTTGATAAGCATCCTTTGTTGCAACCTCCCGCTTTTCACAAGACGAGGGGAGAGAAAGGTAGACGGTAAACGAAACATAGCACTCCTTCAAACTGGGAGTCTCGTCCAGTATCTCTGTTATATACAAATGCCGGCTAAACCGTAATTGAAAACAAAAGTAAAGTGCTGATAAGAAATTACGAAAGGGGTAGATGGAATTCTTAAAAAGGTAGCCAGCAAGAAGCGTGGACAACCAAAATGGACAATTGGACTAACGCCTGCCTAAGCGTAGATTTATGATTGTCATCGGTGAAGAGCCTGATACAGGAGCTGAGAAAGAATGGTTGAACGTCATAAAGCATGAGGGGTGCACTTAGAACGTCCCATATTAAGGCATTCTATTTCGTTTTTTCCTACCCGAAAGGTAATACCAAAACTTCATCAAATTACCTTGCAGATCAAAGGGAGCAATGCATGCTTTCGATTCAAGATAACCATTTTCAGATTTTTACCTGAAGGTCCAGATATGAGGTTGGAAGTAGGATCCTCACAGAATGAATGTTGCAGAAATTTACCCCATCAGCACTACTGCTAGATCCAAGGGCACCAGATAAGATTGTATTTCCGGTATTCTTTTTCTCAGCCTTTATTGCTACTTGAAACCCTATTGAACTCTGGTGACACTTCAAGGTAATTAACGGATCTCCGGGCAATATTTGAACACTTTGAACATCCTCCAGTTGGCTTACCAATATATGACACATTATTTAATTCTTCTGTCTCTATCGACCTCCTGCTGCCAGGAGGATGGCGGTCAAGGTTGTCCAAAATCTGATCACCCTCTGGATCTTGGCCAGTGCATACGGGGCAGTTCATCTCGGGAATAAGAACAATGATACGCCCTTCAAATAAATGGTATTGTTGATATAAACAAGTAACTGAGATAATGGTTACGATTTCTTTTCTTGGTCAGCACTCGGCATCGCCACTGTTTTGACAGCCAATAGTAGATATAAGCTTGAACATAATAACAAGTCAGGCAAATGCAAAAACGACTGACTGAATGATCTACAGTTGTATCTGAGCAGCATGGATTTCCATATAATTGTATATTATTGATTAGCCGTCGAACTTCTATGCGATTGTTAGGCTGTGAAATCTTGTCGAAACCGTATCGACTGCGTTTATCACATTGGGGGGGTGGTAGCACTTTAACGCGAATACAAGGTTGTCTTGCCTTAGTTCAGTTGCATTAATTATGCCGAAAATTGACATTATTCCAGGCAACTTTTGTTACGTTCGATGACTATAAAAAGTTATATCACTTCTCTAACTCCTTACCGGGGTCAATATAATAATCAGTATCTAGCAGTGTTACGAGGATAATCAGCTGGAAGCTACGCCATGTGAGTAGAAATCGAAATTTGGAGTACACAATTTCGCTCCTCTCTGGAGATCTGATCTTATATCATATTCTCTGAGTAAGAGAAACTTTTTGTACCTTAATTCTAGCTTAGATTTCTTCTTATTCGAGGAGAACATTTTTCATAGGTGAAATCGAAGTGAGAAAGCAGCATAGGAAGGGAGATCCACTTGTAACTGACCTTTATTTACCTTCTTTCTACAGATCGCCATGATGTTGTGACAGAAAGGGCATACCATTCACAAATAGAATGAAAGGAGCTCATCTATCTTAATCAATCTCTTTTCCTAGTACGAATGCTCTATTTTCGCTTCACTTCAGTGAACTTGTCGTTCGTAAGCTTTTTGATCGCAAAACAGGGCAGGAATAACTGCTACATTTCGAAATCCATTCAATCTCGCGGTGAAGATCGTACATGATCCAAAAACATCTTTCAAGATCGTGTTCACTGAAAAGCGGGCCCTTTCTGATTAAACTCTTTGTGAATATCATTTCCACATGACAGTCCTAACTTTGCTAATAAAAAGCCACTTTCGAAAGAGGATAATAACTGCCAGTTCTTTCTTGCTTCTTTCGCTCCCATTTGACACCAGGAATACAGGGTTCTAATAAATGTATTTGCCTTTCAATTGTGATATAATTATTAGTGTTCTTTGTAGAGCTTACAAGCGCTTTACTACTAACAAGCACAAAAACGTTTCACAAAGTCGTACGCAGTTCCTTGAGAATAACGCTATCGAAATTACGAATGAACGAAGGCAGAGCCTCGGTCTCAAGCAGATCATTCGCCATTCGGTTAATTTCTTTTCTCGACAGAATATTTAGACCAAGATTGAAGGTTGTTCAAACTTGCACAAAGACCCGTTTCCTGAAATACCACTGATTCACGAGCAGTTACAATAAAACACTTTCTAGTTTGAACTATCCCATAGTAACTATCCCATAGGTGACCTTGGACCCCTTGCATTTGCATGCAACATAGTTGCGAAAGCTTGTCTGTTAAATCCTTGGAAATAACTAATTCAGAATTAAACTGCTAATGATAAATAGGTTAGCATTCAAATGACATCTGGTATTTATTAACTATGTCTTGATCCAGGATTTAGTTCCTGCTGATGTTCTGTTTTACATTGCGAAAATTCGCCTATCGGAGTTTCCTTACTAATGGAAAATTTAACCTACAAATTTAAGCGATTGATGATAGTACAGTCTCCAGAAACAAAAGGATCAACTATATTGGCCGCTAATGAGTGCGTTGCTCTCTGAGGAAGATCTGAACGACTTCATCAGCCCTGGACTGGCATGCATCAAACCAACACAGACCAAGAAGACATCGGAAGAAGGACCAAATCAAGAATTACAAGTCGATAGAGAATCGAACGACTTGCAGAAAGTGTCAATAAGCCTACAGGACTGCTTGGCATGTGCTGGATGTATCACATCGAGTGAAGAAATTTTACTAAGTAGACAAAGCCACACCGTTTTCGTTGATGCTTGGAAAAACCTGGGAGACGAAAGGAAACTGGCGGTGAGCATATCTCCACAGAGTAGGATATCCTTAGCGCAATACTATGGTATGTCACTGGAGTCTTTCGACTTGTGTCTTTTGAACCTCTTCAAGGAGTACTTTGGTTGTAAATATTTCGTTGGTACCCAGATTGGTAGGAATATTACTATAAGTCGAAGCAACCGACTGCTGATGGAGCTAAAAGAACAAAACCAACTAGCTGGAAGTCCCAAACTGAGTGCAGTTTGCCCGGGGTTCGTGCTTTATGCCGAGAAGACCAAGCCGGAACTCGTACCGTATTTATTAAACGTGAAATCACCTCAGCAGGTGACGGGATCGTTATTGAAAGCGTCGAGCGACGAGAAATTGTACCACCTAAGCATCATGCCGTGTTTTGATAAAAAGCTCGAAGCATCCAGGCCTGACGGTGAGGAAGAAGTCGACTGTGTCATAACCCCGAGAGAACTCATCACCATGCTCCAGGAGCTGGGCATAAATTTTCATGAATATCAAACCAGTGATCCAAGTGTGCTAAATGATTTGTCACCAATGGGTTGGGATCCGATCCTGCATTGGTCTTCCAATGAAGGAAGCAGCTCAGGAGGGTTCGCATATCAATACATCCGAGAGATGCAACTTACGCACCCTCAAACAAGCCTTCTAGTGCTCGAGGGCAAGAACAGTGACGTGAGAGAGTATCGTTTAGTTAACGCCAGTGAACAGACTGTTGCATCTGCCACTGAACTATACGGGTTCAGAAATATTCAGAACATGGTGCGCAAACTAACCCAAAGAAACATCAAGCAGCGCAACCCAAAGTTGCTTAAACAAAGACCCACATCCACAAGAGCCATCAAGAAGCAAGCAGCCACAACCGCTGATCCCACCACAACAGACTTTATTGAAGTAATGGCCTGCCCTGGAGGATGCATTAACGGCGGCGGCCTCCTAAACGGCAGCGGCGATCACCCAAACAATGTTGCCAAGAGGAAGGCCCTGACGGATCAATTAAACCATCGCTATGCACAGGAACTAGTCAATGTCGACCCCATAGCGATGGGAAACAACCTAGACAATACGTCAGTCGTCCACCAGAACCAATACAGGTATCACTTTCAACCCATCGAAGCCCAGCCCAACGACGTGCTTTCATTGGGCAACACCTGGTGAAAGCACCAGTCGCGCGCCACTTGTGTGGCTCTGCGCGCATATGATAATAGGGGAATTTTTTTACCACGCAAATAGAGCGGAGGGGCAGCGAGCCTTGGTTGACAAATAATCTGGGTGTTATTTCCATTAGCTAAGCAATCGCATTTTGATGATCGATGAGCGGTGATGGGCCGTGCAATTGCAGATATCTTTCATTAATCAGTTACATAGCGTAGTATCGTCTGCATTGCATAGTAGTTTGTATATAAGCTGTAAGGGCGATCGATATTGATTCCGATTTCTTCGTATAGTGTTATCCTGACGATTTCCTGCAAGGATAAAAACCGGCTATCACTCAATCAATCAATTAAGTCAAGAAGGAAAAGCTTAAACATTGCGATTGATTTGTCCTTAGATTATTGAAAGGATAGTATTTTAGAGTATAGATAATTCAAAATGGGTGAACCTAAGCGAGATGTAGTCAAATTTGACAAAGATACTGTAATTGTAATTTTCGGGGCCTCCGGTGACTTGGCCAAGAAGAAAACTTTCCCAGCGTTGTTTGGCCTCTTTAGAGAAGGTTACCTGGATCCTACAACTCGTATCTATGGTTATGCACGCTCGCATTTAGAGAAGCATGAATTGAGGGAAAGAGTCGAGCCTCATTTGAAGAAACCTAATGGTAAGGATGATGATGCCAAGGTGGAAGCTTTCTTTAAGATGATTACGTATGTTTCCGGTGCTTACGACACCTCAGAAGGTTACCAGAAGTTGAAGAAATCTATCGAAGAGTTTGAAACTTCTAATAAGATTCAAGAACCACATCGGTTATTCTACTTTGCTTTGCCACCAAGTGTTTTTCTCACTGTGGCCACTCATATCAAAAATAACCTTTATGCTGAAAATGGTATTACCCGTTTGATCGTCGAAAAGCCATTTGGTCATGATTTGGAGTCAGCAAGAGCTTTACAAAAAGACTTAGCTCCTCTGTTTAGAGAAGATGAAATCTTCAGAATCGACCATTATTTGGGTAAAGAGTTGGTCAAGAATATACTAGTTTTAAGATTCGGCAATACTTTCTTGAATGCCGCTTGGAATAAAGAAAACTTGCAAAGTATTCAAGTCTCTTTCAAGGAGCCTTTTGGTACGGAGGGGCGTGGTGGTTACTTTGATAACATTGGTATCATCAGAGACGTTATGCAAAACCATCTGCTGCAAGTTCTGACCCTTCTGACCATGGATAGACCTGTGTCATTTGATCCTGAATCTGTTCGTGACGAAAAGGTCAAAATATTGAAAGCAATGGCTCCAATTGATCACAAAGATGTCCTGTTAGGGCAATATGGTAAGTCCGAAGATGGTACAAAACCCGCCTACAGAGACGATGAAACTGTTGACAAAAACTCAAAATGTGTTACCTTTGCTGCTCTTTCGTTCAAGATTCAAAATGAGCGTTGGGATGGTGTCCCAATCATAATGAGAGCTGGTAAAGCTCTGAATGAGGGTAAGGTTGAGATTAGATTACAATATAAGGCCGTAGCATCTGGTGTCTTCAAAGATATTCCCAACAATGAGTTGGTCATTAGAGTCCAACCGGATGCAGCTGTCTATATGAAATTCAATGCAAAGACTCCCGGCTTATCGAATGCCACTCAGGTCACAGACCTGGATTTGACCTATGCCAGTAGATACAAGAATTTCTGGATCCCTGAAGCTTATGAAGTTTTAATTAGAGATGCTTTGCTTGGTGATCACTCAAACTTTGTCAGGGATGACGAACTGGAAATCAGTTGGTCATTGTTCACTCCCTTGCTTGAATATCTCGAAGGACCCGATGCTCCAACTCCAGAAATTTATCCCTACGGTTCTAGGGGACCTAAAGGCTTAAAAGAATATTTAGGGAAGCATCAGTACAAAATGCAAGATAGGCATCCATATAAATGGCCAGTAACTTCACCAGATGATGCAGAAACTTCAAAATTGTGAATTATATGCCTTTGTTACGTACTTATATAAATTCAACCCACGCAAGGACCCGCGAGCTCAAATGCTCGAGCGGCGATTATCGCCGAAGAGTACTATGAGAATTTCCGACTCTCCTCTTGTACTTCCAATTTTAGCTTTTTAACAATCACTTGTGCATACTTTAGTGCCTGAACCTGGCTGATAACCAAAGAGTTCCAATTGTACGGGTGCGCCAGGGCAATTAGTATAAAAGAAGGAGAGTTTTAACAGATTTATTACTAATATGAAAAAAATAATTAATTAGTATATCGAGAGAATAAAAATGTTTTAGATGATGTAATGGATATGAAATATCATGAGAATGATAGACTTGTTTTAGTTTTATCGAACAATCTATGAATCAAAAGCTGAGTTTCTTAATATACCTTTGAGATAACTTGAATGCAGTAATAGATTAAAGAAGCGCAAGTTAAGGTCACACTCTGCATGATCAAAACACATCGTTGGGTGTTCGACTTTGGCGTAATATGCATGCCCCTTGTAATGTCAAGTCAATTTGGCAAACGTTGACAAAGGTAAGCCGAAATGAAAAGCATTTGTCAAACATCAGCTTTTCGAGAACCGGATCCCTTTGGGCGGCTGCTTTTCTGAATCTAAACCTCCATATGTGCCCTTACTTATTCACTTTTCCTCGTAGAAAAGCTAGATCGATTTTAGATGGTAAGTTTTGCAGAGGTTATCGCTGTCGCTACCACTCATAGACTTTAAGAGCAGCGACAGATGATCTTGGTAGAATAAGCGCCCACGCCCACTTTTCATGAAGTTTAGAAGTTTGATCAATATCACTTTTCCTCACTTGTGGTGCTTGAAAGTAAAATGGAAAAAAATCATCAATTAAGTATAAAATTACAACCTTCTAGGTAATTAATGCCTCATTGCCGCTGATACCAAAATGAGAGGCTTGGCGCCTGTGTTCGGTCTCAAGATGAAAAAAGATCATACACTATTTTACAACTTCACCTTGAGTTACCACCGACGTCGAATGCTTCATTTCAAAATTTCTCTGTACTTCAAACTCTGAGAAATCAATATCCCCATTCTTCAGCTTTGTGTTAACAAGCTTGTAAATAGAGTCAAAATCCTCCAGGTTTCTCTCTTTTGTCTCTTTTAGTATCGCGATCAAAAATTTTGGAACCATTCCGATATCTTCATTATGTGTAATCAGATAATCGACAACTTCAATAGCCAAAAAATAATTCTCACCCTCATTTTGTGCAAATGCATCATCATAAGAGTCCGATACCTCAGCCATAGTAACATTTGGAACCGCACTGTTGGGTAGATAAAGAATGTTGGGAGTTATTACTGTGGATAAATTATGGATGTCCATCTTTGATCCAACTTCATTTTCAATGTGGGAGAAAGAAGCAGTCCAGCATAAGAAAGCTAACAGTACTTCAAGAACATTCCTATTATGCAATGGTAACATACTGTAAACCAAAGCAATAACCTTCTGCTTCTCAAACTCAGACTCAATTTTAGCAGCATTGATCCAAAATGCGTAAAGTGATGATGTTAATAGTGGATCTGGCAGGTCTCTTATATACTTCTTCAGAAGCGCCGACAATTGAATAGCATTTTCCTTGGATAAATCTGGCATTTCACTGGGACTACTATCTATCTCGGAGGCCAGTTGTTTCAGTCTCCGTATGTTACCATTTTTTCTGAAGATGCCTTCCACAGACATGTCCATCTGTTGTAGAGTAGAAATGACTTCATCTATTATAATCGGCACCCTAATCTTGGTAGGGCCGACTCCTAAATCAGACTCAACGCCCCATTTTAAGGATAGATCGTCCAAAGGAGTCCCAAAAACCTTCATTGGCACCTGCTTTCTGGGCTCTTTGTTTATCATAACTTTCATTTTCCACCAAAAGCTGCTGGATGGTGGTACTTTAACAGATTTCACACTTGGGGGAACTAGTTTTGTAATATCAAAACCTTCAGGCGCAACTCTGCGATCCAAGTTAAGCAACGAAAGACTGATCATCTGCACGATAGCCAACTCTTTATTATCCAATTCAGAATAGAACACTCCACTTTTCTTTGCAACAACATTGAGTGTCTCATCATCACCCTCTCTGAGCTTCTTGAAATAGGTAAATGCATTCGGTCTAAGTTCTCTGGCATGCTCTGCGGCAACGATACGTGAAATGTCATCCAAAGTCAGAGTTTTAGTATCCGTAAATACATTGCCATGCATTGTGTTGTTGGATGGAGCTGGTGGATCGGTTTGTATGACAAGGCTTGCCGTTTGCCGCGATGGAACCTTATTGACATCAAGCTCGGCAGTCTCTAATATAACTGATCTTCTAGCTTCCTGCTTATCATGGGCTACACGAACACACTCCCTTCTTGATTTCAATCTTTTAATGTCGTTTAAAGTCCTGATATAAGTCTGCTGCATAGAAACAGAGCTGTTGTCGATTCTATCGGGCAACTTATCGAACTTTGATTTCATCTGAGCTTCCATCACAGCTTTCGATCTGATAAGAGCAATCTTCAGGAGAAAAATCAGTTGAGCAAGTTTTGTGACAAATTTAAAACCTGGCACAGACGCTGGATCGTCCACCGAGCAACGGGAACATACAACCCGCTTCGAAGTCTTATTATAGGTGCTATCACTAATATCCCCGGGATCAATTTTTCGCTTACAGTGAGAGCAGGCGAAACAGTTTATATGCCACCTGTTTTCATGGAACTGTATGCATTCCTCCTGAATGTATTTCCCACAAATGGCACAATTATCGGTAGCGTTTATCGAGAGATTTATATACGAAAAAGGACTTTTTTCATATACTTCATTCTTCTCGACCTCACGTAAGAATCTCACCAATGAATTCATCGAGCGCGTGTCTCTGTTCTTCTCAAGAGCACTGTACAAGCCATACCGTGTTAAGAGCTTCAGAAAATGAGTCAAACCGGTAATTACCGACATGAATGAGGAGATATTAATGTTAGTGTCTTTGGTATCAGCATTCAATTTTCTTAACAGTTGCAGATATATCATGATCTTTGTCGATAAATTTCGGGGAAACTTGCTAAACTTTAGATTCACATTATCTGAGCTATCTTTGGTCTCCGGTATCGATAAATTCAATTCCTGAGAGTCAACAGCGGTGACATGCTCTTTGTCCGAGGACTCGAAGGATCCAATAGCCTTAAAAAGACACTCCACTTTTAGTACGAATAATGCAGTTGAAGTAATACCTTTCATTTGGTCAAAGCTTGCCAAATACTGAAACATATCCGAAATACATGCAGCAGTCTCTTCTTCAAACCTGTATAATACCGACCATGTTTTAGACAAGATAGAGCTAAATGCCTGCATTTGTCTATCAAGCTCATTGGGTGTCGGATTAGATTCTAAATCTGAGTGACCATCAACAAATTTCATCTTTGGAAAGTTCGGCAGACCCAGCGTTTCGGCAGATAGATTAACATGCCAGTATTTGTGTATGCCATAACACTCGGGATGCCAGCAATGTACTTCCTCACCTTTGGGAAATTCAATATACTGGTCCGAAATCGGGTAATTACAACCACTACAGCGCTTTGAAAAGTATTTCAAAAAATGGTATTTGCAGTAGAGCTTGTTCTGATACATGAAACATTTGTTGACTCCACACGGAGCTGAGCATATTGTACATGAGAAATGTTCCTCATCATACCTTTCTCCAAATGCAGTATAGTAAAGGCCTCGCAATGGCTTGTCGCACACGTAGCACAAAAGGTTATGACGCCTGAAGTAATCGTACTGACACAGCAAAAATGTTTCTTTCGTCTCCACCGCTTCATAAGGAAAATATTTAGGTTTGAGAAGACTCCCACAATCATGGCAGGTAAAGCATTCCTCATGATAATATTTTCCTAGCGCCTTCAATGTTGTCTTTCCGTTTCTATTACTTTGTATTATGGGCTTATGACAACGAGCGCACATTTTTTTGGAGCCTTTCGGCTGGGAAGGAATGTTGATATGTTGTATTACTGCATGCTGCCTTTCAAAGGTTCGTTGCATATCAGGCGTCGCCTGCATCATAGCTTGTTCTTAGTTGTACTGAGAGTACCGGTATGATGATATTGGCTTTTAGTGATAATTATTAGCTAGCAAGCGTTTTGTGATTGTTGAAATTGCAAAGTAATGGCCAAGTTAAAAAGCTTCTTGACAAAGAAAATGCTAACTAATGTAACTATCTTCCAAAAGACTTCTCGATAACGGATTTTTTGGATATTTAACGCCTGTTAAAATGTACTTGGTCTCCCGCAATGATTACTCTTTACCCAGATGGCGAAGGTGTCCATTGTTTACTTTTGGGTTTTCTGGCCTCGGTTGTTTTACATATGGACGTGCCGAGAGGGACATGCCTCACAAGTTCATCACAACGTTAAAAATGATATTTACAAAGCTTTCGAGGTACCACCTGAAGCTGGAAATGGAGATGCGTTAGCACAACTAAGTTCATTTTTACTTTCTATTACTCCTGGATTTATATTTGTCATGAATTTCCTCAATCTGTTCTTTATCAAATTGGTTTGATATACCTTGTAGTGCTTTTGCGACTGCCTCTGTTGCTCCTATCAATGGCCTGATAATGGCTACTGGAGCAACTTTGGCAACGGATACTGCAGCTGCTGCTGCACCTGCTTTGTTTTCCTTGAGATCTCCTTTGGTTTTCCAAACAACATCGTAAACGACGTGCATATGCTTTTCAAGAGACAGATATGCCTCCTCCAGCCCCTTGTGTAGATCTAACGGTTGATCCGCATACAGACTAACAATTTTTGGCTCACCTTCATCACCTTTAGAGGGATCAATTACTAGTGCAGCGGGCCTATGTCCCTTTACTTGAGGATTACTTCCTCCAACTAACTGGTCTTCCTCTAGGAGATGATGCATATCAAGTGCAGGTTCTTCTGTTTTATATAACCTTCCGCTGGAACCATCTCCTCCCAAGAACTCTTCCGTATTCTCTAAAACTGCTTGCGTACCGGACGCGAGCTTGGCTCCGAGCCTTACAAAGTCACCTGTTGTTGTTCTGATAAAAACATTGCAGCCTTTCTTCAAACCTCTGCCTAAACGCCGATCCTCTTTGTACTCTGTTAATGGGACTGTTACAAGAGCTTTCACCCCGGAACCAAGGGCGAGAATTGATTTCATTGGGGCAAACCCTTCTAAGACACCAGGAAGCTGTTTAAAGGTTATATCAGGAGTCCATACCGCCTTTAAAGTTTTATTTAATTCTGGAAACCCATTTATGCCATAAAGGGCAACACCCTTGAGAGTTATGTTTGATCCATCTAATATGAAAAAGTTCATTAGCTCACTCGCATGTCCTGACCTCAGACCTGAATAGTCAACTTTCTTTGGTTTATAGTCTAGTCTTATTTTGACAGAGTTTGTAGTGAGTTTCTGTATAAAGATAATATCCGGATAATCATCAATTAATTCGAATCTATTATCTTTAAACTCGCTGAATTTTACTAGAAAATCTAGAGCATCTTGATCAACATGAAGCCTCAAAGGTGCAATTTCAACATTCAGGCGCAGTTCAGTGGCCGCTAAACGACTCATGGGGCGAAAAGTTGCCAGATTGACATGCATCATGGGCCTATCCAGCGGCCATTGCTCATACCTTAACAGGGTCAAAAATTTATTCCAAGTTGAAGTCGGAACATTGTCGATCACTTCAAACCTTTGGATCGAAAGCTCGGCTTTATTCAACTGTTCAGCAGAAGTGTTAGTACTTGATAATGAGGGCTCCTCCGCCGTATACCCGGTGAAATTTAACTTCAGTTTTTCAAGTTGGATAGAGATTTTAAATCTGCGTGAAGGATGAAGATTGGCTTTCTTCACATAAATTGGTGACTTTAATTCGCCTTGAATTTCATCATTCACTCTCTTTTTTAAGTCAACTACATCTGTAGCGTTGGCAGACACATAAATAGAATCAAAAACCGCCATTTGAAGTTGTCCGGCTGAATGGCTCTCCCCGTCGTGACCCTTTAATTCACGATCCACCTGATCTATTGTTCGCGAAATTGATCGTCTTGTAAACTTCCAATCATAGCCATCAAAGAGTTTAATAGTAATCTTCTGGGCTTCAAATTCAATTTTAATATCTATTGGTTGCCCTGTCCCCTTTGAAAGACCAACTTTCTGCTGCTGTTCAAGGTCTAAATAAGCCTCCTGTAACTCGATGCTATGACCACTAAAATCTGACGATGAGTCATCAAGACCCTGCTCAGGGGAGTTGAGTCCTGAACCACTAGCTACATGGCTCAATCCTTCTTCCTCGACGACTTCGGACTTCTTTTTTTCAGTGATGTGAGTTGAATTGAAGAAAGAGAAGTCAATATCTTTGAAAGTATCTGTAAATTCGACCTGGTTGAAATTATATTTCTTATCATCAGAGTAAGTCAACGGATATTTTAAATCGATGACAACTTGGCTAAAAGTGTGTGCGGAATCAGCGCATAAAGATAGACCAATATTCTGGGAACCTATTTTTAATGTAACAGCTCCCTGAAACATACTCATTCTAATGCTTAAAGTATCAAACCTCCCAATTGCTGAATAGCCCTGATGTGCATAAAAAGAGAGTAATGATTCCCAGTGCTTCTTTTCTTGACGTTTTATGTTTGAAATATCGTCTACTAGCAATAAAGAGCCGCTTTTCACTGTACTCCTAGCCTGCAGCCCAGGTGATTTCCCATTACACACCATAAGGTCAATGACCAAAATCAGAGCTGCCTTTAAACGATAGGGTCGCAGAACAACGGAAGAATCGATCAGCTTGACTTCCCAAAGTTGTTCAGCCGAACAACTCTCAGCTTCAGTTCCATCAAAAGCTGGTTTTTTCCCTACCTTAGAACCTCTGAATATATCTAACCACCTGGCATAGTAAAAAAAGGATAAGTTCCGACACACCAGTTTTATTTTACCCCGGTTGTTCTTATGGAGATATATCAGCGGCTTATCTGTATCGCTAAGTCTTATAGGTTCGATGATACTCTCGATTGTGCTGGTTGCTAGTCTAGTACACGACAAGCCCTTACAAAATGTGATAATATTTCCATCTTCTATGGCGGCCAACAAAATGTGATCAGCTTTCAGATTCAGTGTACCAAACTCTGTTTCCATGAAATGCTGTACATTCACAGCAAGAGAATCTAGCACAATTGCAAAAGTAGCCAGTTCTGTATGTCTGCAAATCATGCTTGATGATTGTAGTATCCGCACACTCTTTTTAGTGGGTACCTTCTTTTTTTGTTTACCTTTTCTACGTCCCTGAGAATTGAATAGGAATTCCAACTTCTGTAACTCGACAGCAAGATGCTGCAAAGCACAATAATTGTCTTCGACAGTTATTTTATTAACCTTGCACACAAATTTGCTGGTAAGCAATGCTTCATTGAGGTTGTCATCAAACGAGTGTAATTGAACCCTTGATTTAGAGTTCAAAATGGAAACACCCTCGCAAACAGCCAAATTGCTTGTGCCAGACGAAGTGCGCCTTTGAATTTTTAACGATGTAGTTTCGAAAACATTTGAGAGAAGATCGCTCGATATTGCTTCGGTGGTGAGGTAGATATCGTAGCCATTCAAATGTATACCTATCTCCAACGGTTTGGCTGCAAAAGAGATTTTATTCATTGTTAGCGACTTGGGTTTGGAGGGTTTTCTCGTCGGTGTCCTGTTTTCCCATAGTGATAGTATCTCCTGAGCACGTTCCAGGAGGGCAGATAAGCTTTCTAGCGTTTCGATGCCTAATTCTATGCATACTGACTGAAGTATTGATACGGATATTTCGCTACTTCCGAAAACACCCTGGAAGAATGAGTCACCTGTTGTTTTCGAACAGAATCCCTGTCCCTGCAGCTCTATGGAATCTATGCTCAGTTCCTTTTGGTTCTCCATTCCTGGACTTAACTTTATATCGTTCAAATACAAAAATCTTTGGTTTGGAAGCTGAAAGACTATTTGCTCCAAATGCAGTAGGAAAAGATCGAAGCTCTCCAGGTTTCCCTGTTCCTTCTGAAATCTTTTATAACCGGTTAGAGATCTGGCTTCTGATGCCGGATTGCGGCCTTCATATGCGATACTTCGGAATACAAAATCATAGACATGATCGTTCAAATACAAAAGGCTTTCGACGTTAATATCGAACCTTTTCGACTCTATTTTGAGATCAGCTATATTCAAATGGTCAACCGAAGAAAGACCTTCGAAGGATATGCAAACCTGATCCAAAGAAACTAAAATAGATGGGACGAGGACATCATCCGTTCCCTTTTCACTTTCATCGGATTCTGTAGCCTGCAGAGATTCCATTGCACTCATATAAAGAGAGGTCGCTTCAGTCTGAGAGTATAAAACACTATTAGACATCGCATCCGTGTTATTGGGAGGTGAAATTCTGGAATTTACCTGGGTGAGGTGGGTTACTTCAAGATTTTGGACTGTCACTTTTCTGATATCATTCGCTTCTGTTTGTAAGTCTATGTGTCCAAGGGTAACTTCGACTACATTCTCATCATCAAATAGAAATCTAACTTTGATATCTTCAAATTCCATGGTGAGCTTAGATAATGCAACGTTCAGTAATCTGTTTTTCATATTTTCCAGCGTGCCGGCAGTTTGAACTGCTTCACTTTCTTCTCCGCTGCTACTGATACTGCCACTGCTATTTGCGATCCCACTGTTGTTTGCCTCAGGTACAGCGTCATTGCTTAGGTGTAAATCGGATTTCACATCAGGAAACTGCATAATAGAGTTTGTTAAATCGTGAATGCTTCTCGCCAGCGAAAAAGAGCTAGCTTCAAATGTATGTTCCGACATTGCTGACTCTAACTCAAATACGATGCCTTTTCCTTCTATGCTTACACCGCCGGAAACAGTTAACCGCAGGTCCAAATGTTTGACGGTCCCAGTTTTCACATTCAAGTTTGGTATACTAATTCCTTCGACGGCCAGATCTAAATCATCAAAAGTAAAATGAGAGCTAGATCCTAGTGAAACATGGAGGTTGGACAAATCTACATTGGACAGCACTGATATTTGCTGTACAGCGTACAAAAGTAACCTCTTTTGCAAATTCTGGGGTAGCCAGGAGGACATAATGTTATGAAAATCCTAACGAGCAAATACTAGATGGAGATGGTTACTTCCTATGGATGTTTGCCCACTACCTCGTTATGATTGTTTGGTCTCTCTTGCCGCCCCATTTCTGTTTTGGATCCCCTAGGATCCGCTTCTCAGCTAAAGGCGAAATCAAGAGATACGAGCGCCATCGGCGAAATGTCTCGAGAGGATGAAAACGGAAACTTTTCGCATAGAATTTCAAGAAAAGTGGCTAACTACGAGTAGAATCTCTCATCTCTGCGATTCTCAACGAATCTATCTTTCGTTAACCTATCATGGCAGTACGAGTGTTTAATTCTAACGCCTAAAGCCAATCTTCTGGGTGCTCGATTGAGCGGGGCGAACTAACTGAAAACTGATTGATTCATCGGGCCGCAAAAACGATAGACATTCCGTTTCCTTGCAGCTGACTGCATGCGCAGGTTTATGTATCTTCTCCTGTGAAGCAATAAGTAGGATAAAGAAAAGAAGGGGTTCTAGCCATGTTTATAGCATCCGAGCCAGGTTCAAACGACGCGTGGTAGGTCACAACCTTCTAAAACAACTTTCTTTTTTACCCATTTTGATCTGTTACGGATTGAAATCCGCAAGGTCAGCACATAGTGAAACAACTTTTATCAATTTAACAAAGAGCTTCCTCATCTCTAAGGCAGTTAGTTTTAAGTTGTTTCAAAGGATATACAAGACCCCCAGAAGTACAGTATGAGAGAATACCCAGTTATTACCCATCCTAATGGTTACTATATAGTGATCGGTGGCTTTCTAGTAAGCTTAAAGACCCGCGACACTAGACGTTTAGAAGTGAAAGCCGCAGATAATCTTGCAATTGAAGATAGGCTTTACATTCAGAATATATGCCATCCCGACTCGTTACAGAAGATGGCACATATGAAATCGAACTATTTTCTGACAAACCATGTTTTACTATTTAGGCTTCTGAGAGCGAAGACCTTTGTCTCGTTCGTAAGGCAGAGGGGTAAATATTATTGTCGAAGGACAGACAAAAACAGAGCAACCCATGTTGCTTTTACCATTGATCTCCCGAGGGAAAAAAAGAATACCTATTCTAAATATGTTGTCTACGAAAAGTCTTTGAAAGAGTTGACATCTAATGTCTGTGGCCCGCAACAGCAACAATATGATGATCTCAGGAGCTTCGTGTACAAAAATCGAAGTTGTCCGGAGATTGCAGAAGCTCATACTGCTGTTAAGCATGTTTCTGAGAGGGATTTTTTGGAAGTGGCAGATTACCTCTTCGCCAGACCTATATCAAGCCCTGTGGAAAAAAGCTCGAAAGAAAACCATCTTCTGAAGTTGATGCGTCTGAAGGATGCGTTTTTGGAAGTCTGTCATCAAAGAAGCTTATGCAAACTATCTGCTCTGAGAAGAGTTCTTCTAGAAATTCCGAATGCTAATGAAGACGCAATAGACAAGTTATATGAGCAGTGTAAAGAATCAGTTAGAAGTAACCTATCACTTGTCAATGAAAGAACGTTTCTCACTCTTTTCTATGAAGATTTACAAAGGGTGAGGAGCTATAATGCAACCTCTGAAAGACTGTCTAAGGATTGCATGTCTGTTAACGAGCTTCTCATGGACCTACATAGCAAAATAATATTGGATCCCAAAGAGGATATACTCCTCAGTAAGGTGACGGATCAAGAACGAGTTCCAAACAGTGAGCTATCAAGCAGAAAAATTCTAAGGTCTTCAGAAGGGCTGAGCGCACTTGAAGCTGATGTTAGTGATAGTGCTAACATTGAGCTAGTTGGAGGTCACAAAAGGAAAGATATTGGCATTCAGGGGATTAATACTGACGATAAAAGCACATTGACTGAAAGGCGATCCGTAAGCATAATACTCAGCGATATGGAAACTAATCATTCTCACGGTAACGTCGAGAAATTTATATCAAAAGAAGAACTAAATTGCCTCCAACCAGGGTCCAAGGATCTCCATACTTTAAGCCTCCAATATTCGGGACTTGAAGGAACCCCCTACAGCATTTATACCAAACGCTTTCGTCTTTTCTCTGGTTATCAAGAGCAACAAAAGCTTTATTGGGACACATATGACTGGCTTCGAAGAAAAGAACAAGAATGCCTCACAGATATACAAAGTTAATGCTATACTCACTAGTTCATAAAATCAGAAAAGTTCTGCTCGCTATTTTATAGCTACCTGATAGAGATTTATTTGAATACAATATATAATGGTCAAGAATTTGATTGCTTAAGCAAGCAAAGATTCAGAGAACCAGTGGACCTTTTCGGTGCTTCAGCATTCTTATCCCGATATCAAAATATCCACCCATGCACTCAATTGAAACCTTAATCCCACTCGAAATTTTGGTGCCTGATATAATACTTTTCAAAACTAGCAGGACCATTTCAGTGTAGAAAATCAGCAAGTGAGGACAGTGAAAGCTTTATTCAAAGGCTGTTTCCACTCGTAGTTTTCAGGAACATAAGGGAAGTAATCTTTCTCTATAGTAGGGAGGGAGGCAGTTATGTAGGCTTTCGGGCGACGCATTACGACCGCAAGGTGCTACACAGGTTCCAACTACCAATTGCGACAGAAACAATAATAATGTTAACTTCGCAACTTAGACCTCCATACCACCAAGGGTATTTTATAACAGGTTGTGGCTCGGCTATTTTAGAAGACATTGAGTGTGATGTATACCTAAGGAAAGATTGGAGGAGGATTTATTTGAGGATCCTTGATTTATGTTAGAAAAACATGGCATCATCGAGTATTTCTATCAAGATTTGCTCGTTCGCTGCCTTGGTAATTGCATTGAAGATACAGCCAGTGACGAGGTCAACAACAAGAAAAAAGAAACTGAGAAGTCCAAAAAAAAAAAAAAAAAAAAAAAATAAATAAACCTGACATAAAACTGGAATAAAAATAAAAATAAGGATAAAGGACAGAAGGTGAACAATAGCTCAAGGATTGCATAATAGTAAAGTCTTTCCGGATCTGCAGGTCGCTCTTATTGATCTTCTTCTATTTATTTATTTAGTTTGGAGTGCAATCTTTTGCTGCGGCTGCGCTCGCTTGATGAGAAAATCTGGGGAAGCCAAGCGCCTAATCGCTTACAGCCAGAAATTGAGACGTGCCTTAGCTGTCTCTGGAAACCACTTATCTTCTCTCTGAAGACAATACAAGTAGGTTTGTATTTTCAAGGAAGACGTCTTGCACATTCGAGTGTTGCTGGGAACCGACCATACACTGCTGCCCTAAGTAAAGCATAGTGATTTCGGAATCGATACTACTGGTGCTGTAGTGGTAAGGTCGGGAGGCAAGCTTAGTCAGGGAGACATTGGTACCATCATTCTTTCTGAAAGATAGATATTGGGGGTCGGTATTGTGGCCATCGGTTTGAGCTGCTCTTTCGATAGAAGAGGACGTCTGAGTGGCCAAATTGTTAAGTTCAGCATAAAATGGCGTAATTGCAGCTTTCGAAGCTTTCTGATGCTTGTTTAATGTAGCCTTGCTCTTAGTGATGTTGGTTGTTCGGGTTCTCTTTACTGTCATCGGGGTGCGGCGACTGTTCTTGGGAAGGTCGAATTTGATACGATCACACAAGATTTCTTGTGTTAAGGGGAAAGATTTACTATTTCCTTTAACATTACCATGATTGCTATTGTTGGTTCTTGAGTGTTTGTTCTGGAGAGTTTCAAGGAGCTCAGGCTCTTGGAGAGTTGCAAATCCTTGTTGTTGGAACTGGCTCGCCGTAAACGTAGTTTCCATCATCTGGCGGTATTGTTGGCGATAGTGATGTTGATGGTTTACACCGGTTTGGGAGGAAGACAATGAAGAATAGGTATAGGTGGAACTAAATGGTTCAGCAGCAGTGGAAACATCCGCAGCAGCAGCAGCATCGACAGCAGTATCCGCAGCAGAAGCAGCAGGGAATGTTACAATACCTTCCAATTTGGATGACAGCGAAGAAGCTGTGAAATAGCGCATTCGATTTAACATATTCTGATACACGAGCTTATTTTCTAGTTGCCGACTTATTTTATTGACCTTATGGTAACGATACTCAGGATAAATGTTTAGATGCCAGTGCTCTTCAAATTGTGAAAGAAGCTCAAAGTATAGCTGAAATATTCCATCATTCTTCCCCCATAGTTGTGAAGTGATTGCAGATACGTGTTTCAGAGAAGAAATATCGCACTGCTCCAAACATTCTATGATCCTATTATGAAGCAAGGTCCTCATAATAATAAAGCAGTTGCGTGGTCTTGAGATCTGACGGAATGTGTCCTTGCATTTAGGAACTTCGTTAGCTAAACTGAACTCGGCCAGTTGATTACTTTCAAATACCTTCTGGCCCACGAATTTGTACTTCACTAAATTCATCTGTCTCTTATCCTCATTTTTGAAGAAAATGAAGTCGCAAGGGACTTGATAATGATCTTCAATCTTAGGTAGTAAGCATTCGGAGGCATAGATCATCTTGCTCCCCATACAAAACACCTCATTGTGATACTTCTCAACTCATGAACTTTTTTCCCTGTTTGCCCTTCTTATATCTAACATTTTGAGGCATCCTGAGGGAAGCGCGTCAGACATCAAAATATGACATGTAACATTATGTTTCAGGGAAATTGAGCAACGGCAAATATTCCCTTTGAAATTAAGAAACTTCGGATAGCAGGAAACAGGGATTCTGGACTACTCTAAGGAGTGCTTAAAAAATTGCGGGTTTGAATCAATTATAGTTAAAATATTACAAAGAGCTAAGTCAAACTTCGGAGATAATAAGAATGAGCAGCGTAAAATCTTTAGTAGAGACTTTAGAGTCTATAACTAACTTGTGTAAAGAGGTTGTTGAAGACAGTGAATCAGAAAGTGAGGTAACAGCTGGCAACGCACCATGCTTTATGATCGGAGAGTGTAAGGAAATAAATGACCCCTCCATATGTCCACTTCGCGAAGAGTATCAAACCAGCTTCGATAAAATCCATAGGGTATGTTGTTAGTTATGTGCTTGCCCTCATTATGATTGTTAAGTGGGACGATCTTTATTGTGTAGTGAGGAACAGCAATTTTTTTTACTAACAGTGAGTAGTGTTTGATGGCCAAACGGTTTCCGATGAACAGACAGAACCAAGTCATTGAGTCTGTTTATCAGTATTACAACAGAAGCTTTCTCGAAATGGTGAAAGCTTCTGAGGTCAATCAAGAGTGTACGGAAGATGACTTGTTCAAGAAGTCTTCGAATATTATGATTGATAACTCGTCCTCTACTGTGTCTCCTAATACAGTGAAAAGCACCAAAAGATGTAAAAGCAAGCTTCCAAAAGAGGCACGAAACATTTTAGAGCGTGTGTTTGAGAGAAAGAAATCTTTGAATTGCAGAGAACGACTTGCAATAGCTAAATGGTGTGGATTGTCACCCAAGCAAGTCCGTGTATGGGTATGTATAGATCACGAAGGCAGTGTAATGGTGGATCCTCAATACTAACACATATAGCAGTTTATCAATAAGCGTATGAGGTCTAAATAACAGCAATATCGTTTAATGTAAACAGTCGTATATAGTGATACCTGGCTAACCTGCTTCATATTTCCCTGGTTTTCACCTCTATTATCCTCAAACAATTGGGACTCTTTCTCGCAGCAGTTTAATTTTGTCAAGCCGAAGTGTGGGTTTGTGGAGTGGGTGGATCAAAGATATGAGCGGGAGAGTTAATTAAAAGATTTTGTAGATTTGTATTTGCATTGATGATGTCTTGTTGGGAGGGGGAAAGTAATGCTTGGAAGTAGAGTTGAGAAGCTTGGGCGAGGAGTGGGGATGGATTGCGTTGTAGTAGTGTTGTGATTTGGTGGGTCAATCGGATGATAGTTGGAATATGTGGGGCTTTGTTTAGAAATTGGGTAGCTACCCTGTGCACTTGTCGCGATGGAAATTGATGAGCTTTTACTAAGCTCCTAATTGAAAATACCTCGCTCCAAGCTTTCTGCGTAATTCGGCGAGAAACCGCCTTAAATATTCTTGCCGGGATCTACCTCAGAAGTTTCAAATGAGGCGTTTGTGAAAACTGGAAATAGATATTGGTAGATTGTACTAAGCCTTTTCGAAGATACTGATGTAATATACGAAGATGCTGGTGTAATATATGTTTCGGTACTTAATTTGGAAGTATTTTCAAGAATACAAAAATTACAGAATAAGCACCACAGAATAAAATAGCTACTCTTCAAATTTATTTTTCAGAAGGGAACTAGTAAAATATGCAAGAAACCTTGATTATCCTCGGGATGCAAAAGAGAAGGTTGATATACTAAGCTTTATTACTTCTTCGTTGCGGTCAAGGTGTACTGGCTTTCCCTTTCGAGAGACCTTTTTTGAGGCAAAAAATGATTTCGCCCAGGATCGAACTGGGGACGTTCTGCGTGTTAAGCAGATGCCATAACCAACTAGACCACGAAACCTTGTTAATTTGATAGAAAATGGTCAATTGATTTATCCCTCACCAGTACGTACTGTCACATGCCATACAATCCTATTTGATTTATTCTATACTCCTGAAAGGGCCATTTGAAGCAAGGGCAATGGCCTTGATTAAGAGGGAAAGAAGGGATACTGTTTTTAAGCAAATGTTAACACTGCTTGGATACAAATTGATTTAATATGCCATATCTAATTAGTGAGTATAATAGATCTTATTAGAAGGCTAATTCTTTTATAGAATTGTTGACACTGTTCTGTATAGAAATTGGTTTATTATTTGGCAAAAGTAATTATTAAGTAAAATGGTTTAATTAATCCTCCATTTCTTGTAAACTAAACTGTAACTAAGAGTAAAGGAAAGGATATTTGATGCCTGACAAACGTACCAGTATTTATACCTGATGGAATGCACCTATTGAATCATACAACCTCAGTCGTTGAAGAATTTTCACCTTCGTCGTATCTCAACAATCACACCATTCTATTGTCTCCTTAGAATCAATAGTACAGTGGTCATCAATAGATCGTGCCCACAGATAACTTCGTGGCAAATCCTGAATTGTAAGCGTCTCGCAGTAATTTATTACTCGGTATCCCTTTCCACATTGATAACTATTTTGTTAGGGCTTGTTCCTCTCTTCTATGATCAATCGTTTGATATTCTATACAATATTATATCATTTTAGACTCACCTCATAAAATTTCCAACAGATCTATTTATTCTCCTTTTTTATGAACTAAAATGTAACTTGGATTGAAAGAAAAAGGATTTAACGGGTACTTGGTTGTAGGAAATTGTCATCGTTTGACTGATAAATTTTATTAATTATGTCCTTTCTTTTACCTTTTCTCGTGTACTAAACAATAAAAGTAAAAAAGATACTACTGATAGAAAAAACCTAATCTATTCTGTGACCTTGTTTATGATCTTAGCTATAATACAAATTTGGCAATTTAATTAATCTCATAGTATTAAATAAAGTAGCTTTACACATAAAGTATATATATATATCAGTATCAACGAGTATTTACACATCAATATCACGTCAGACGATTATTTAGCTCTCTCAAAGGTAACTTAATACGAATATCTACCTTTTATGTCATTATTTACGCTGACATAACGACGCGAAGACGCGGTGTTTACATTTTGAAGTTGTAAACAGAGAAGAAAAACGTAAGCAATCGTAGATAGTATATCAAAAGAGCAATTTTGCGTGCTCACGTGAAACTTCGCATGATAAACGACTGAAGTCCTGGAACTCAAGGTTCGGCTCCCGCTGACATAGTTCGCATCCACACTTTGCTAGGCCAGAAGCAAGCAAGTGTTCAATGCCACAAAGGGTTGAGATGCATTATTGGAATGGTCTATAATCGGATGGCTAAAATAGCATGGAAACTTATTTTTACAGGCGAGATCCATCTTTGAGACCTTAAGTTGCACATAACGAGAGATTTCATACACAGCTAGGGTTCTACCTGGTTTTATACGAAGTATGCTTGACTCAGTCTATTTAAAGGACTCAACTCGGTCTTTGATGAAGTAAGAAGCTCCCTATTTTGAAAGTGGCAGCTCTAGGCGAATATGAGATAATGCCAGTAATTTAGAATTAGCAGTTGCCGATGCCTACCGTTTGAAACCTTCATGCGCGTAAGACCCAAGTAGAGAAGGTGTAGCTGCTACATTAGCATCACCCGGAGTTCCCGGAATTCCACAATTATGGGGAATAAACCATATTTCAAGATGAATTTACTTTCGGGTTGCAGATACTCGCTTTGGTTGTATTTCGGCGACACTTCAGTTCGTTGTAGAGGTCCTCATCAAGTGGGCATTCCAAACTCTGCAAAGAACCGCGTGATGCAATGCATGGAGGCGCTCTCGGTTCTTGAAGTGGCTAGTTACTAGCTTTGGCCTACAGCTGTGCCAGATCTGCAAATTTACTATGGCACAAATCTTAAAAGTGAACTATAGAGCGATGTTTTGTCGATAACAAGTCTCCAATATTCGAACTTCGTTTTAGAGTATTTTACAGTCGATTTATTCGGAACGAGTCAGTGTAATCACGACCGGTTCCGCCATCGATCTTGACTTTATCTCGGCGCTCGGCTTACGACGCGTTCGGATAACAAATATATCCAAGCGACCTTGTCAAATTGGTAATCGGACTAAAAGATAAGCCTTACCTTTCTCTGAATGGTCATGTCAGGGTGACTTAGAAATGAACAGTGCTTAATTGTGAGAATTGACTATGTTATATAAAAATGCATCTCAAGACGCTCTTGTTGATAGCAATCACCTTCAAGACGGAGTAACCTCAAGCAAGAATGGTACCTTGGAAAATCGCAGCCAAGGAAAAAAGGAATGAGGTAGTAAACTCAATCCCAAAGGAATGGATTATTCCCGGAATCCGCGATAATATGGAGAGAGCTGGGTTTACGAACCCAAGGGGCTACATTGATACCCTTGTACCCCATCAAGAATGCCAAATCACTGATTCGACTGTTTCAGAACTCTCCCAGAAGATTTCCAAGGGTGAACTTTCGTCTTTCGATGTTTGTTACGCATTCTGTCATCGTGCTGCTCTAGCACACCAAATTTTAAACTGCTGTGTGGAAATATTCTTTGAACAAGCGCTGGAAAGAGCTAAAGAACTGGATGCGTATTTTGCCAAGAATAAGAAAACGGTTGGGCCGTTTCACGGAATTCCCATATCTTTGAAGGATCAACTCAACTTACCAGGAATCGATACCACAATTGGTTACATTGGGTATATTGGTAACAAGCCAAAGACTGAATCGCTACTTGCTAAGGTTCTAAGAGAGAACGGCGCTGTATTTTATGTCAAGACTACGGTTCCAATGGCAATGATGGCTCCTGAAACAGTTTCGAATTTGATCGGTACGACATTGAATGGTGTCAACGTGCAATTTTCTAGTGGAGGGAGCTCTGGTGGGGAAGGAGCCCTAATAGCTGCCCGTGGTTCCATCATAGGTGTTGGCACCGATATTGGAGGAAGCATACGTATCCCAGCCTGCTTTCAGGGACTTTATGCGCTGAGGCCTTCACATGGAAGGATTCCCTATATGAATGTTGCCAATTCCTATCTCGGGCAAGAAGTGATCCCATCTGTGATTGGACCCCTTGCATCCTCCTTAGAAGCGGTAGAGCTCTTTACCAAGACTGTGGTTGATTCGAAAACGTGGGAGTATGATCCTAAAGTCGTTCCTATACCTTGGCGTGATGTCTCTTTTCTAAAGAAACAGAAGTTGCGTTTTGCGGTCATGTGGTGGGATGGCTCGGTCATGGTCCACCCGCCTGTGACAAGAGCATTACATATGACAGTCAAAGCACTTAAAAGCGCGGGGCATGAGGTTATTGAGTGGAATTTTGCAAATCATAAAGATGTTTTGACCTTAGCAGTCGAGGCATTTTCTGCAGATCATGGAAGGGAAATTGAGGAAGTTTGCAAACTAAGCGGGGAACCTGTCTTGGATTGCATAAAACCCTTGGTTGGATATAATGAAAATGCACGTCTTATTTCTGTTGAAAAGTGGTGGAGTTTAGGAGAGCGCAAATCTAACTTGAGAGAAAAGTTTCTTGAGTATTGGATAAATACTTCGACAATGACTTCGGATGGAAACCCCATCGATGCCTTGTTATGCCCCGTATGGCCTACGGCAGGTTTCAAAAAACTTGATGGCGAGTATGCAGCACTCAACTACACAACTCCATTTAATGTCCTGGATTGTGCGAGCGTCGTTCTCCCTATAACTACCGTTGATAAGAAGGTTGATAAATTGGATACAGGCTATACACCAGTGGATACCTTTGACAAGAAAATACACGACTATTATGATCCGAATGAGTTCCACGAGATGCCAGTATGTGTTCAAATTGTTTGTCGCAAATTCGAAGAGGAGAAAGTTTTGGCTATCGCTTCCATTGCGAGAGATTTGCTCGATTTGCAACACCACTCTGCTGGTGTGTCTGTGTAGAAGATAAAGCCTATCTCGTTTTTTTTTGAACAGTCAGGAAAAACAGAACATTGCTTTCAAGATACTTTGTAAATAGCTACGAAACCTAAGAAACGTTACCCCGAAACTCACAGGCCCGATGTGACATCAAGAGCCTTTGATGTCGGAATATTTTTCACCGTACTCCGACAGTTATTGTTCTTTGTTGAAGAATGCTAGGCGAGATGACGCCAAGATTAGTAGTTAGCATCTCGGCCCTCGGACAACGAGATGCCTGTAACGGGATAATTTTGATATGCAGCTTGATAAGCGCTATCGCGTTATTAACCGAACGCTTACAATAGATAGAGATGGATCTCGATTAAGTGCTGGTATAGGTTTGTCACGGTTAGTATTTGGTCTACCCAACGAATATTAGCAATGGGTATAAAAATGCAGCATTCTGTTACCAAAGTTTGACACAGATTATCTAATATAACGACTAGGTAACGAAAGTAGATAGAAGGGACAAAATGGAGCCGGTACTAAATCAGGGGTATGGTTATGGATTTGCTCTTGGGTTGGGCGCTGCTTTTGCGATTTTGATGGTGGCAATTTCAAGACTAATGTCTAAATACGCTGGACAGGTTCAAAATTCCGAAAGGTTTTCCACAGCTTCAAGAAATGTCGGCTCTGGCTTAATTGCTAGCTCTACTGTTTCTGCTTGGACATGGCCCGCAACCCTCCTAGTGAGCGGAACATGGGCATACGAGTATGGCATAATGGGAAGCTGGATGTATGGGGTGGGGGGTACAGTACAGGTGACTCTCTTCGTGTTCTTGGCGCTCAACATTAAGAAGTATGCACCAGGAGCGCACACGGTTTGCGAGACTTTTTTCATCAGATTTGGAAAAGGAGGTCATCTGTTGTACTTGTGCTATTGCGCAGCAACAAATATTATCATTTCCTCACTGTTACTGTTAGGGGGTTCCCAAGGGTTTGCCGCCAGCACCGGTATGCACGTTGTGGCCGCCAGCTTCCTGCTGCCGCTGAACGTGATCATATACACTGCTCTAGGTGGCCTCAAGGCAACTTTCATCTCCGACTGGGTCCACACAGTGATAATATACCTCATTCTTATTGTGTCCGTTTATACAACTTACTGTAGTTCATCTCTGATAGGTTCTCCAGGAAAGATGTGGGAACTACTGAAGCAAATCCAGGAAGTGTATCCAATGGCTTTAGGCAAAAGCTACCTTTCTTTCAAAAGTCGTGATATGGTTCTTTTATCTTGGTCTGTGACGCTCGGCGGCATGTCCTCAGTCCTAGGAGACCCAGGATATTCACAAAGAGCAATTGCTTCAGACTCCAAAAGTGTCTTTTTGGGTTATACCATGGGAGGTTTATGCTGGTGGGTAATACCTTGGGCACTCGGTTCCTCCGCAGGCTTGGCTTGTAGAGCTCTATTAACAAACCCTGCATCGGTAACATTTCCAAATGAATTATCGACTGCTGAGCTTAACGCAAGCATGCCGGTAATATACGGATTAGCTGCTATCTTTGGTAAGAGTGGTGCTGCTGCGGGTCTTGTTATGTTATTCATGTCAGTAACATCTGCAACATCAGCCGAGCTGATTGCCTTCTCGTCAATTACTACCTACGATATCTACAGGACGTACATCAATCCTAATGCCAGTGGTAAACAACTAGTTAGAGCATCCCATCTGGCAGTTATTAGCTTTGGAATCCTTATGGGAGCGTTATCGGTTGTATTCAACTACATCGGGGTCACCGTTGGTTGGTTACTGAGCTTTTTAGGAATTCTTCTAAACCCAGAGGTCGGCGCGGTTGTCTTATGTCTATTCTGGCCAAGGATGACAAAATTCGGTTTGCTTGTGGGTGCGCCTCTGGGCACGGTAACTGGCATTGTGTGTTGGATCGGGTCGACTTACTCCTATGCCGACCATGTTGTGAATAAAAATACGCTGATGACAACTGAAGCAACTTTTATCGGTAACATCGTCAGTTTATTTTCAGGCATAATTTATATCATGGTCTTTTCCTTTTTGACTCCTAATTCAGATTCCTTTGATCTCAAGTCATTAAGAAATGCCATTAAGGTAGCTGATGACGTTGACGAAGAAGAAAAGAAAGCCCTCGTTCTTACGGTAGAAGATGAGAAGATCTTGGCCCGCCAGAGCTATTTCAGTTTGACTGTTAATCTTTTTATTATTTTGGGAGTTTATGTCATTGTAACTTGCGCTCTCTACGGGTGGGGTGGTGACTTTAGCAAGCGCTCCTTCACGGCTTTTATGGTTATCATGATGATTTGGCTACTTGTAGCTGCTCTGCTGATCATTCTATTTCCACTATGGCAAGGTAGACAAACCATTAGGAATGTTGCGTTGTCTATGATCGGCAAGCGTCAAGCACCACTGCCGGCGCTGGTCGATTCGGAACAATCCTCTTCAATATTGCATATAGATGGAGTTGAAGTTGAAGGACAAGACTCTTCGATGGGTAAAGAAGATGTTCGCGTCAAAATCAGTGATGTATAATTGAAAATAGCTCATTTCTGTATCTTTACTTTTCCATGTTCGGGTTGAAATTTCCCGGTTTACTTGGCGGTGCATCGAGCCTTGGGTAAGAAGAACTCTGGTCTTCCTCCGATTGGAAAGAACAGCCTCTCAGCGGTAGAGGAGTTCCCTTTTTCCCTAACAACAGCGAGAAGTACGAAGTTCAACTGCAGAACCTTAGTTGCTCAGTCGACGAAATATCAGTTATCCTCTGAATAACATGGCTACAGCAGTTTCACTGGAAAGACAGCCTCAGAAACGATTTTGGGCCATATGAGTTACCATTAGGTACAGTTTAGATGCCTAGTGCTCAGAATGTGACTATTTGACATTCAAGAATTGGAGTAGGGAAATTTAAACTAATATATTCTTTAGGTACATGGTCCGAGAGCCTGAACTATAGCGATCCTTGCGTCGACCTAAAGACATCAGCTGCTTTGGGAGTCTGGTTCTTATGGGAATTAACTACACATCAAACAGCACTACTTCAGGGCCTTTCTTAATTGATTACAGAGGGGAGCAAAGCACACGAGCTGCTAGTGCTACAATTGCGTAAGAAGCACTTCTTGGCGTTTCGCGGAAACTTCAGCACAGCCTAGCGCATTATTAAGATACTGTTCAAATACTTTCGAAGCTCATCTAGATATCAGGCTCATGCAAGCTGATGCAAGCTGATGCGCGTTTAATGAGTGCAATCGGAATCGAGGTCAATCACCAGATCTCGAAATGTGTCAAGTGATAAAGAGATGAAGACGTGATCTACTATTAATGCTAATGGTGATACTACTCAGAAACTATCATTTCGCCCAATGCTCTGGCTGCCCTTCCACAAAGAAAAAATCTGAAGACCAGGAAAGAGAGTATGAGGCTGTTTCAACTCATCCCTCACGATCAATCATTCATGCTTCAGAGTTTGCTCGCAAACAAACACTGATGTTAAGTGAGGAACGGAGTCTCGTTGCCTTAGATACTAATTATATTCGAAACAAATATTGGATAGACAAAGAGCGAGGGTCCTGTGACGATCATGTTAAAAAGCATTTGGCAAAATTTTTCCCGAGGTGCGAAGCTTCCGCCTTTTGTGCAGCCTTTCTGCTTAAAAGTCCCACGTTTCCTTGGCTTTTTCCATTGTTACCTTGAAGGTTATAGAAACGCTGCGGAACCCGCAGGATCGTAGGCCGAACAGTGAACTCGAAGCAGAGTGTAAAGAAGTCTAATCACACCTTCAGGGTTGTCAAAGTTTTCAGTTGTAAAAGAAACAAAACGTCAAATAAAGACTTTCGATGCCTAAAATTTTCATATAAAAGAAGATTACAATGAGGCTGTGATCATCGTATTCAACCGGTTGAAAGGCCAACAGCGAAGACTTTCAAAGACATATAAGATGGCTGACACTTCAGAACCTTGATGGATGCAATGGAATCCGGACAACGTCACTCTAAGCGATCCCGATGTTGATGATACCTGGAAGACCTGTGTTTTGCAAGGTGTGTACTTTGGTGAAAACGAATACAATGGTTGGTTGGGTGCCCGTATCTCTTCCATCTTCGTGATTCTATTCGTAAGCACTTTCTGTACTCTGGATCCTGTTATTGCGAAGAAAGTCAAATGGATGAGAATCAACAAGTGGTTCTACCAATTCGCTCGTAACTTCGGTATTGGTGTCATCATCGCTACGGCTTATATCCATCTTTTGGATCCCGCCTATGCAGAGATTGGGGGATTGAGTTGTGTTGGTTCCACCGGAAACTGGGCCATCTATGCCTGGTGTCCTGCCATTATGTTAGCTACCATATTTATCACTTTCCTAGTGGATCTGTTCAGTAGTGTTTTCGTGGAAAAGAAATATGGTGTGGTTCATCAACACAACTTCGATGAAATTGAACAGACTATCGTCAAACAAAACCAGCCATTATATGATTCCGAGAGAAGCCAAGTTGAAGATGAGGCTGAGGCTGGTGAGAACTCGCCTAATATGAAGGACAATAAATCTTTCAACACCTACGTTGACTCTGATGTCGATTCAACTAATGCAGAAATGTCATTTAGAAGTGAGTTTGCTGCCTTCCTGATTTTGGAGTTCGGTATTCTTTTCCATTCGGTCATGATTGGTCTAAACCTGGGCTCCGTTGGTGACGAGTTTTCTACGTTGTATCCAGTTTTGGTCTTCCACCAATCTTTCGAAGGTTTAGGTATCGGTGCAAGACTTTGTGCCATTGATTTCCCTCATAACAAAAGATGGTGGCCTTACATTCTTTGTATCGCATATGGTTTAACAACTCCAATCTGCGTAGCCATTGGTTTAGGTGTTAGAACGACTTATAATGGCAACTCATATGCTGTAAATGTCGTTTCTGGTGTTCTGGACGCCATCTCTGCTGGTGTTTTAATGTACACTGGTTTGGTCGAACTACTGGCAAGAGACTATCTCTTCAATCCTCAGAGAACCAAGAATGTGAAAGAACTACTGTTTAATGTCATCTCCATGTTATGGGGCGCTGGGCTGATGGCTTTACTAGGGAAATGGGCCTGAGCATCGCACAAGACTCATTCCGTAAATGCATAGGAACAAAATTCTCTAATTTCACTTCAGAACAGCACGGGAAGTGCCTCTCCTTTCAATGTTTTACCATGTAGATAACATTCACGCATGCATTCAGAAGAAGCAATTTATCGATATCTCAAGGATTTATAGACGTCTAACTTTTAACGATAAATAAAAGCTTACTGGGGCTAAGAGCCTTTATTGACCAAGCCCATCTCAATTTAGCAGTAACCGATTAGTATTACCATTTTTTTCTTATTGATAAGAATTCTTTCTCTGTCCCACGAAATAAACAGTACATTGAACGATTATCGCTCGGTGTTGTTCAGGTTGAAAATTGCCTATGTAGTGAAACTAGTGTCTTGCGTCTTCATGAAGATGCATTGAGTCGCTCACCTAGGTCCTTTTTATTAATCGCTGTACCCCATCAACAATATAATATACTGCTGCTGTGTCAGGAAGTGTTCTTGCTTTATTTGCGCTCAAGTTCAAGTTCATTCAACTATCGACTAAAAAGACTGCGCATTCACGAATTACTCCCCCGATTTTTTGCACCATTTAAGACAGAGTGCCACGGAATAGATACCCTAATCAGAATTTTGTATGGACCGATCAACTATGTCGTCCCCGCATGAATTCATGAAAGCGAAAAACGTCTATCTGTAATGGCTAGCAGGCATCACCACATCAGTTTGATCAGAGTCTTTAGCGGGGCATATTCCACAACTTGTTGAATAGCCTCCGTCGGAAGCTCTTTTCTCGACATGACATAATCAAGCAATAAAATGAAATGATTATTTTTAGATGGTCCTAATACATATGAATCTCGGTCACGACTCAAGAAGATATTTTTGAAAGCACTCGAAAGCTACTCGAAGTGGAAGCGATAGGAGAATACCATTAGTTTTTGGTGATTGTGTGTAAAATCTCACACTATCCGGAGTTAAGCACATCATCAAGACGAAAGAGGAGTTAAGGGCATCCAGAAAAGCCGGAGTTAATCATTGCCCATCTGGCGCTTCAAGAACACCAGGATATATAAAGAAGAGTGCCAGAATCATTAATGATGGTTGGCAAGAATAGTTCTCAGCTCAATCAATAAGTTAACAATCAACAATAATGACAGGAACACTCACATTCGCATCAGGAATCGCAATCCCTCAGCCCGACCCAAAACTTCCAGAGAGTATTATGGACATGTTTTCGATGAAGGGAAAGGTAGTAGCAGTAACAGGTGCTTCAGGTGGTATCGGTTATGAGGTAGCGATTGGCTTCGCACAAGCGGGCGCCGATGTTGCTATGTGGTATAACTCTAATCCCGCCATCGAAAAAGAAGTCGAGTCTTTGTCAAGCAAGTATGGTGTGCGCGTGAAAGCTTACAGATGTGCTTTAACAGACGGTGAGAAGGTGGGAAGCACCATCAAGCAAATTGAAAAGGACTTTGGTAAGATTGATGTCGTGATTGCAAATGCTGGTATCGCTTGGGCCAGCGGTCCCTTGGTTGAATTTGCAGAAAAAGATTCGAAAGCATGCGACGCTGAATGGATGAAGATTATGGATGTTGATGTGAATAGTGTATACTACGTTGCTAAGCACATTGGATCCATCTTCAAAAAACAAGGGTCTGGATCTCTAGTCATCACTGCTTCAATGTCCGGACATATCGCCAATATTCCCCAGTTGCAAGTTGCCTATAATGCTGCCAAGGCGGCACTTATTCAAATGGGTAGATCACTGGCCGTAGAATGGGCAGGCTTTGCTCGAGTCAATACCGTTTCCCCGGGTTACGTCGAAACCCCTATCGCCGCGACGCGCCCGGCTGAATTGAAAAGAAACTGGATGACTTTGGTGCCAATGGGCCGTCTATCCCGTCCAAAGGAAATTGTAGGAGCATACTTATACTTGGCATCGGATGCTGCCACGTATACGACAGGAACTGATATCATCGTTGATGGGGGTTACTGTTGTGTTTGAGGGCGAAAAAGAGAATTTAAAATAAAAGTATATATAGTTTTTTCTATGACTCAATCTTGGGATAGATTCATTTCTTCTCAGGATGAAAAAAGGACTCAAACGTCAATAACATATCCATTTTTTTCACATTCTAAACATTTGCAAAGCCTACTGTGATTTGTTAAGGTGTTACTTCATCATAAATGCAACTTTTCTCTATTCTTCTCAATGCCTTTGTTTTCTTCGTGAAAGTGCTGAGCTTCGGGTCCTAAATAAAACTAGCTGGAGCTGTTATTTACCAGCGTCTAATCCATAAAATTCTGCAAGGATCCATTTTCGCTAATAACCTCAATCAGAGAAGTGATTGGGACGTTCAAGGGCTCCGTGTTCTGAGCAACTTGAAACTGCCCATGCCACCACGTTGCTAAGAACTAATTGGTACTCCTTAATAAATAAAATATTTCAAGTAAAGTGTATAATGAAGTAGGAAAACATACGGTATGCCTCTTGACTTTTATTTTACACCCTACTTTGATTGGAATTTTCTCATTGTGAACTAAACTTAAATTGATTTTGTTGCTGTTCCAACATAAGAGATGAGCGGATCTTTCTGTTTAAGAGTTTTGAGCAAACCTCCAATTACTTTGCAAATGGCAATTGAAGCGTTCTTATTTATGATCTTTATTATGCTGAAGTACACCTCTACATATTGAATCAACTAGAAAATGAACGAACTTGGGTATTGAATAGATCGGTGGGCTGCTTTCTGCAAAGCCATTGATTATTGAAAAACTCAGCTCCCTCTGAAGTTTTCTGTATTACAGTATTCTCCAAGTAACGGATACGTGTCTTGATCATACCAAGAAGCGACTTCGGTCTCAGTAGCCTCCCCCTGTTCTTCAATTTCCAACTCTTTTCTACCGACAGCTGTCCATATTCTAGCTCTCCTCCCAACAGGAGGCTCAACGACAAGGTAGACATCTCCAGGCGCTGTAACGTTTACGGTTAATCCGAGAAGGATAACGCCGGACACATCAGCTCCCTCACCGAAGGGACGAAACATATCCGACAATTCTGTCGAAACTCTGTATCCTTTACACTCAACTGGAATGTGAATTCCTGGTGTTGAGGCAGCTTGAACCCACGTCATATTATACACGTCAGGAACGACGACATTCCTCCCAATGACCCAAATAGCTGGGCGATAATCGTAGAGTACGGTAGTATTTGGAATTCCAAGACCAACGTGAAAGGACGTCGAGTTCTGTACATCAACTTTCGAATAATGAGGAGTGCCATCACATTCAACATTAATGTTCAGGGTCCGCGCAACAATTTCGTCAGGGAAGGTAAATGCAGACGAGAATGAAATATGTCTTCCATTATCCAAAAAAGGGATGTGTCCCAAACATTTGCCAATTAGAGCAAGTGTTAAAATTAAACAGAATAACATCTATCTTTGAGTAAGTGCCGTTGTATTCCTGACATGCCACACTTAAAAGCTCATATGAGAATAGGATACTACGCTTATATAACATCACCACCGAAATACCGAGTCAGCGTAACCAAGCTTCCCAAGCTAATAACTTGGATAGGTCACTTTTGCCAAAATAGGCATCTAACAGTATATCACCATTTTTAACCTTTCGGGTAGAAACCATTGGGGTAATTTAATGAATCAAACCTAATCATACCAAACTAGGTGTAGAGAATGTATGTTAATTTTCTCGAAAAGGTCTCTTCTGTAGAGACTGAATCATTCTATGGTATTATTGTTCTGTTGTTTACCACTTCATCTGAAATAGCACACAACTCTTACAGCCGGGCCATTGAATGTCACGTCCTATGCGATGCAGAAAAGGGCCGTCTCTCGAGACGCCAGCCCGTTCCAAAGGGTTTCGCCCCAAATAGAAAATCGAAGAATTGTTTGTTTGCAGGAGGGGTCTTTTGCAGGATGCCGGAAAGACATGATAGAAATAAGACAGCTTTATAGTAATTAAGGATGACTCTGATATTTTTGCCAAAATCTTAGCACCAAGGCCCGTCTTCCAAGTTAAGTGTCCGTGTCCATCTCTTCAATATAGAAAGATTAGCAGTTCGCGGTGCGATACTCGTCATTAATGAACGGGCCGGCGGAGCAAAATGTACTATGAACATTTGATAATGATACTGCTAGAGTGTCTGCAGCAGCATCGCTGGCTTAGTAAATTCCATGAATGCGTTACATTTCATCATTCTATCACAAAGATGCGATAGGTCCAGTAAATAACTCAAGCGGAAGTACAAAGCGCCACAGTTGATGGTACTTGTGAGCTAATTCTTGTTGGTTTTACCCAAATAAAAGCTTAGAGAGGAGAGCATTGGTCACTCGAAAAAAACAAAAGAGCCGTGTCATACTTTCCAGAGACACTTGCGCAACCGAACAGCGCCTGCTCCTCCAACCATTGGCATTAGCTTTCCAAATCGGATCATTTTGAGTTCTCTCAGTGGTTGACATAAAGGGAAAGCCAAATAATTCTAGCTTGCAGAAGAATGATATAAAGTCATCTTGACTGTTGGTTGTCAAACTTCAACTCTACCTTTATAAAAATAAGGCGTCTGGTTATGGTAGTAATTTTTAGTAGTACTTGCCCATCGGGGGTTCTTTTATAGTATTCACGAACGATGATTTTATGCTCTTTTGAACTTTGTATGGCACTAATGGACCGTGGTCTGCCAGTAGATTATGCACTTGCTTGCTTTACCCAAGTTAATTCGCAACTAATTGGTAACAATACACGCCTCCGAGAGTGCTAGATACTCTTGATAGAATTCTCTTGCTCCAATTCCCAACACTACTACAATATGACTGAATTGTAGTTCGCCAACTAGAAAAAATTGGCTCTAGGGACAGGTAATTTGAGGTCCTGGTGGTGAGAGCGAAGTCAGAAGTTGATATAATCGAAAATGAGATCACTTTCAGGATGGTTGAAGCCATAGTGCAGTATGAGAAAGGCTTTAGATCTTCCGCATGCCGTTGCTGGACACTTGCCATCCACTGCTATGTCTTAGTTGTTAAACCAGCCTGATATAAAGCTACAATTGGTGAATAGCGATCATCTAATCCAGTTTTTATCGTGGGGCCAACTCTAAAGATTGATCGATTGAAAAGGACATTGCAGCGAGAAATCTTAATATAAAAAGCACATAAGTGCATTCACTGAGTGGACAAGACATACTGCCTTATGTAGAACCAGCTTTTCGTCTTGCTTAATCAATTTCGACATGTAAAAGCTTTATCATCTTCAGTCTAGGTCGTGCCTCTCTCTTGCGAGTAGCTTGGGTGCGAAGGGATGGCTCAAGTGGCTACACCTTTGGTTGTTGAAGGTTCAGGTGGTGTTTTGGAAGACTTTCTTGAGAGCCACCAAAAGATTTCCGGACAGGAAAACATGTAGCATCGACACATATCGAGCAACCCCACATCTCGGCGTCAAACAAGAACTGAATCGTGAAAAGTAGTGTTGTGGATGAAATCTACCTTGATTCTCGCCTCAATATGGCTTCGCGACCTGCTAATATCTGAACCGATATAAGGAAAAGAACTCTTTTGTGTATCCAGATTCATCTCATTGCGAGAAGCTTAGTCGCTAATCAGACCTGTAGCGGTAACGGTCGTCTGAGTTTTCATTGAAAACCCGGTATACGTGGAGAAGCAGTAGGGAGCTTTCCTTGCACAAGATTAGTTGTGATGGAGGCAACTACACATCTTGAAAGATTAAAACTGTGAGACCTTTTGCAAGATTTCCACTCTGCAAATCTGTATAATTGTATGAGTTAACGCTCAAGCCGCACTTATGATTTTAATCCTGTGAGAAATATCATGCGTCAGTATGACGGAAGAAATAGAATGCTAAGGGGTGCCTCTCGTAGTTCTTATGTTATGAAGATGAGCTGAAGGCTGTTGAGTTCTGTTTCTCCTGAATTAGTGTAATCGTCATGCTAAACTGTGAAGATACGGCTTCGACTACTCGGACTTCTCACCACAGTGGAAGCAATGCATTCATTGATATGGACACAAGAAACACAACTACCAGAGGTGTGATAGTGTAGCCTTGAAACATCCATACTTACTTTTCACTGCATTAATTTTATGAGAAGTGCAAAAATCAATAAAAAGAAACATTAAAACATTACAAAAGCATTTGTTGAATTTCTTGCTTGTATTCAGAAAGCTGCTGGACTTCGCAGGAGCATCGCTTCAACCCCTTCCTTATTTTGAGAATGCATTTCTTATGACACCAGTCGCTAGCTGAATCATATAGCACTCCAGCTTAGAATTGTATCAAGTCATATTAGTGGGTTCATTAGACTCCCTATATTATAAAAAGGAGCTGTTTAGAGGACCAAGGTTTCGAAGGCATCAAAGAAGCGATATTCAGGGTGCCATGACCAATGGGAATCCTCTTAAAGTAGTATCCCTATTTTAGTTGGAAATTATCGCCAAAGTTGAACAAATTTAGTATCAAACGATGAATGAAAGGTGATGCTAGCTTCAGAAATCAAAGTTCTAATGACCTATATAACTTGTGTGTCCTAAAAAGTTGCTCTATTATCTTTTGAAAATCTAATTTTTATAAACTAAAGTGAGGACCACAGGGATAATCCTAATATGTTTCCGAGTATGAACAAACAATGGCTATAACGCTGAAAATCAACCTAAGTCCTTAACGATTCAAAATCAAATGAACCTCCTTGAACAATGAATACATGCTGCGTGTAAAATTCAATAAGGGGAATTTATTACCATCAGTGGATGCTAGTATCGTCACTGGCTGTTTCGAGAGGTATTTGATTGTAGGTTTCAAAACTGGAACGACCGTTCTTACCGATACTTCTACGTTCTTTGTCATCTTCAAATGTTTGAGAAAGTTCCTGGGCAAATTTGCTGTCGGCTCTAATCTGAGGGCCTTTCCAATAAAAAATATAAATAGGAATTGTGCAGAGGATTGCCAAGCAACCTAGCAGCGTACTTGCCCATTGATAGTGGAACTTGCCACCTATGTTATCATACAAGGGATTGGCATACATGGCAGCTATACCGCTCAGAACATCACGAGCCAGTCCGTTACCACCTGTGGCAGAAGAAGCATAAGGACCGTAAGCTGCAACCATATAATCTATAGTTGCCATGTAAATGCTGTAATTTGCAACACCGATCAAAGCCGCGAAGATTGCAGGAGCTATCCATGGCGTATAGGCCGGACCCATTGATGTCCAAGCAAAACCGAAAAGTCCAATTGATAACCATGGTGCCAAATATAGTAGTAACAATAATCTACGCTCAGGACCTCTAGGACTACTAACAATCTTGTCTATGTTAGCTCTTTGGAAATGAATATCGTATACATGGAAAAGATAAGCCAATAGATAACCCACCAGCACAGCGATAAAAATGAGACCCTGAGAGGTGACTGAGAAGCCCCATTGCTGGAAAATGGGTCCAAATGATTGATTGCAAATGAAAATCAAATGGTCGGCAAAACCTGATAGCAATGAACAAAACAAAACAATTGGCTCGCAAACAAACATATGAAAAGGTCTAAGCCATGTTACTATCAATTGATGGAAGGTCATCTTCCTGCCTTCACCAGGCCCATAAACATATGGATCCTCACCACTTTCACGACGACGCTTAGCTTCCCTATCCACTAATACCGATGATCTCGTCTCTGGCACAATCAAAAAATGTAATATCTGAGCGACACCGTTAAATATTAGCTGGATCCAGAAGTTCCAGTGCCAGGACAAATGCTCTTGCATTAGACCGCCGAAAATTGGTCCAATGACTGAACCACCAACAGATGATAGCACAATAAAAGCAACTGCGTAACCGTGATCGCTAGGGTCGAACATATCTGCTACCACACCTAAAGTCACAGAACCTCCAGCTAGCGATACACCACCCAAAAATCTTGCCACAATAATTGTTCCAAAGTTTGGCGCTAAACCACCCAAAATTTGCCAAATATTGGAAAAAAACAAACTTAATTGCATTACGATCCTTCTGCCATGATCCTCACTCCATGGAGCCCATAATTCACAACCAAACCCGTAGGAGACTAAAAATATCATCTGACTTGTATTGGCCGCCTGTGTGCTGACTCCAAATTCTTTCGCTATAAGTGGAATTGCATGTGGATATGCGCTCGCATTGAAGTTCATCGAAAGCTGCGTTATAAAAATAATTGCTAGGATACTCCACTTCTTTCTAGTCGAGAATGAGTATCCCAACTTATCATAGCACTCGTATTCCTGTAAGATATGATGTGGATCCTCCGATGTGCCCCTCGAGTCCCTATTCTCTTGCTGTTTCTCGCGGTTATTTACATTTTCTACAAACTCCTGTTCGAGCTTAGACGAGTTTTCTGAAATTCGTCCCATTTTGAAATTCACAGGGTTTCTTTCTTCTGTTCCTTATTCTTTCGTTAGAAGTCTGGATATTGCTGCTGAAGTTGTCTGCCAGTTAAACAATGACTTGAACATTATTTCTGAAACTCAGGCCAACAACCCTATGCTTTAGTACTCGGGAACTATGTAATATTCCCTACCAAGTAATAAAAAATTCCATTATAGTGTTTCTGCGATTCTCGAAGCCCTACGGGACTTCCTTAGGAGCCGTTATAGATTGGTGGGGGAGGGGCGGATATCAATCTTTCCACGCTATTAAGTGTCCGAGGAGCAAACTGAACTTGGCAGTCCGTCGCGCGTAGCAACCGGGAAGAAATATCGGTTCCTCCCTGGAGAAATATGGGTAGGGCACCCTATGGAGGGAAAGGGCAGAGAGCAATGCGCAGGGAAAAGAGCGGAACACAGAGGGGCTCGCAGCGCGCTAGAGGCGAAAGCAAAGATGGGCACTTTAAGGTTGGCTGCAAAAATTAGATTCGACAATGACGTAATAGCAATACTCTAGTAAAAGCAAACCCTTCGGGAGGATTCATATGGTTGTCAACCCAACGATGAATAACATCTAGAACACTCGGAACCACTCTGAACGAGCGTTCAGCATTAGCGAGATGATATGATATCACGGTGATATTGTGGTATGTATGATTGGTTAACCCTCCTCCAGATTGAGCGAAGTAAACTACATCGATCGTTTCTTTGGTTCCTTTACCGAATTTCAAGTTTTGAATGGCGGGCGTTAAATAAAACGCTATATCAAAAAACATTTGCTTTCTAAAGGTGAGGCGGGGGTGGGGTGATTTGCCAATGATACATGTTCTGGGGTAGATGCTATTAACTAGTTATATCACTGAAATGGCATTCTCCTTTAGTCATGAGTTTAAGCTACATCAATCGCGAATCACGCATTCTTGCGATAGGAAACCCTGTTATTTACCTGGTAATACTAGTCTGGGATATTGGATGACCTCTACAGGGTATTTTCCTGATTTGTATCTCTCGAATAAACGCCCTTCATAAGATGGGTACTTGACACGTAGAGGTTCACTCAACGACGCCTGAGAAAGCGCTTAATGTACTTCTTTAGGCACATGTTCAAGCTAATCAATCACCAGGAGCCGACATCAAAGCTTGATCACTAAGAAAAATGAACATATCTTTTTTGATTACAAAACGATAATTTGTGCAGATTGCATTAATTATGATTCGATAGCTATCTAAACCTGAAGTTCTACAATGTCCTCAGTAGAATGACCAGGTTCAGCCTTCTTCTTGTTTCTAATACGAAGAATACTCATTGCCCAATCCCAAATTGGATCATCACTTCGCTTATCAATGTTGCCGTCCTGTTCTGTAGTTAGGTCTGAAGTCAAATATCTGTCTTTGCAAAAAAACACACATATGAAAAAGGGCACTGTCAAAGCCAAAGCAACAATCATTATTAGTCTTTGGACAGCTTTATAAGCATTGACCACTGCTTCTCTTTCAGGCGTTCCCCAGACATATGACTGAATAAAGGTGTACGGATCAGAATAAGCAGCATAAGCAAGTTTGGGGTCATTAATGTTTTCCAGGATCAAGTGGTACATTTTTTGCGTCCATAAAGAGCCGCTGATAGATGCACCAATTGCGCTTCCTACACTGGAAAGTGCCATGTATAATGCTGTGACAGTAGCCATTTGATCATGACTGGATATAGCCTGAATAGAAACTATAAGGACGTAGTTTAATAAGTCACTTCCAGTGCCTAAAACGATAGAAGCAGCAATAACTCCGCCACGTGAGTCTGAACCACCTCTATATCTATAATAAAGTCCCACGCTAATGGTATAGACTATGGTGCCCATAATAGCGAATGGTTTTGTTCTTCTTAGCTTTGCCAAGCCACAGGCAATGAATGGAGAAAGAACAACACCCATGAAACTTGGCAACCACATTATCATGCTAGCAGAATTAGGACTTTGATTCATGGCTACCAAGAGGACTGGGTATAGGTAATCAGTCGCCAGAAGATATATTATAGAGCAACAAATTGAAGAACAAAATGGAGCCCATATACCTCGATCTCTAGCTTGTTTAATTGAAAGAATCGGAGTTGTTGCCCAGGTGCCCTCCCAAATCAAGAATACAGGGAATAGAACACCACCGACAACTAAAACAGCAATGATACGGCCATCGCGCCACTTTTCCGATGTTCCACCAGCCAAAGTTAATGGGACAAGGATGCAGCCCAAACAAAGTGAGATAAGAAACAATCCAATGGTATCAAGATGCCAAAAAGTATGATTTAGCGCTCGCAATATGCCTCTTTTCTTTTCAAACCTTTTTTTCAAGGACTTCCACTCCTGTGAGCTCGCTGTCTTCCAACGAACATAGAGCAATAGGCAAACCAAAGGAAGGGAAGAGAGGGGTAAAACAAACGCCCACATAGCAATGTCCCACGACCATCTTGAGATTGGGTCCGCGGCATCGACGATAGTTCCTACAATCCAAGTGATTATCACATAAGGCAGAAATGGAGCATAGTGAAACAGTAGTCGCCACTTCAAAGGAGAGAAGTCAGACATCAACAACATTAGCTGGATTGTGATTCCACTATATCCTGCATACCAAAAAACTGCACCAGCTGCATATCGTCCAGTATCGAATGCCTGGGACTCGATTATCGTTCCCATAAAATGCAAACAAATAGAGAACAACAACAAGTTTAATCTACCAAAATGGTCAGATAAACGGGCGAAAGCAATTTTGGAAACTGCACCCACCACTTGATTTATTACTTGAACCGTCGATAATAACGAATGTTGCGAGAAGGAACCTGTCGCATAACTTGTATAAATGGACCTCGTCGCACAATCAAGGTTCAGACCCATTCCACACAGAAACGTGGCAACTAAAAGGGCGCACTTGAACCAGAGAGAGTCGAATTGGATGTAGATCAGCTCCAGTTCTTTGACTCTTAAAAACTCGCCGCCTTCATAATCGTTTGTTGCTGGAGATGAGCTCTTCCGTAAAGTGACCGTAACGTCGTCAGTTTCCTTTTCCTTAGGATGACAGCTTACCTCTGTGTTCTCTTTATTCATTTTCGTAGTTCTCTTTAACCTCTAGCAATAGGCATAAGCATGAAATGATGCTCTTGGGTATAAATATGGCCCATAGTGAAGAACAGTGGACATAACTCTATGATTCAGTGATTGTTATTGACCTACCTTCAGGGTCATTAGAGGACATAGCTCATGAGGTTTAAATAATATGCAGTATCAATGCCAGCCTCGGTAGTAATCAGCTTCTTAATGGTTGTACGATATATCAATCCGGCCTTAAACTTGCTTCCATTCTTACATACCGAGTAAGCACTAAATCGTAACCATTAATGTATTTTTTTTAACGCACCTTTAAACTGTTGCGAAAGTTACAACCCAGACGAGGAAGCGTACTTCGGCGAAGGGCTCGACATGCCGAAGGTCCAACTGCACCTCGAGCAAATAAGTGTATATCGTTTGTGAAATGTGCCTTCAGATACATATTGGATCATAGTTATGAGTGTAAAGTACCACATGTCAAAGGCTTAGCATCTCGTTTTCGTAATATGGCTGTAGTGACCTAAGAGGAACACTTTCTCCACTGGACAGCGAATCCTCGAGTTCTCTACACCTCTCAATTATTTTTGCTAGTGCATGAAATTGGCCTTACAACAAGTAGTGAATTTAGCTAGTCTACAATGTTTTCACGCACGGGAAATTCTCTTTACATTGTGATCGTATTGAACTCTAGTTCTTTTTGGTACTTCGGTACCTGGCTGCAAAATGAACCAGTATGGCGGAATCAAAAGTGCTCCTAAAAAAGATCCGGGAAAAAACGACGCAGTATAAATTCCATAGGCGGACCATTGTGTTCCAGACAAGATCAGACAATGAGCTCTATGTGTTCTCTGCATGCGCAGTTTCCCAAAACTGGATGTGGTATGTCATCTTAACGCCGACGATAACTAGGGCGTCTCGTACATCGGAGTGCTACCTAAGCCAAGTCTTCTTAGCATTTTCAGCACGGCGGAATGGTTCCCTTACTGAGCGATGTGGTAAGGGAAGTTTGCCGCTATCGTTTGCAATACAGAATGACACAATTGCACCCAGTTGTATCAGAAAGACAAAACCGAGGAGTGACTAAACGTATATACACTCGACTGCTTCTCATTACCCAGGGAATTCTTTTAGTCTATTCATGAGTTTTCATATTCAGGTACAAAAGAACCTATCTGAGACTTAATATGTCTGTGAAGGAAGAAGGAATTGAAGTAGGCCTATCTGATGTCAACGATGACATCGGAAGCAATCATCAACATCTCTGTAACACTAATGCTGCCCAATCTAAGCAAGCTTTAGTCTCATGTCTGGCATCCTTAACATTGATCATGTTTTTAATGGCAATCGATGTCTTGATTGTCGGTACCATTATCGACCAGGTTTCAAAAGACTTCGGAGAGTACTCAAAAACTGGTTGGCTAGTTACCGGCTATAGCTTACCAAACTGTTTGTTAAGTCTAGTTTGGGGCCGTATCGCGAATCTGGTAGGGCTAAAATGGAGTCTATCACTTTCGGTTACCATTTTCGAAATTGGTTCACTTGTCTCTGCTGTGTCTCAAACCATGAACACACTTATAGGAGGAAGAGTGATTGCTGGTGTTGGTGGTAGTGGAATACAAACGCTTACGGTTGTCATCGGTTGTTCATTGGTTTCTGAGAGATCGCGCCCAATGATCGTCTCAATTTTAATGTCAGCTTTTGCTGTCGCATCGGTGGTGGGGCCTATAATTGGAGGGGCCTTCACTACCCATGTAACTTGGAGGTGGTGCTTCTGGATTAATTTGCCCATTGGCGGTTTCGCAATTATCGTATTCTTAATATGCTACAACCCAGATAGGAAAGACCTAATCAAACAATTTCAGGAGACGATTATGAAGGCTAAAGCGCTCCGCCTTCCATCCTTTAAAAAGAGTAATTCTCTCTGTGGAATTTTTGAGTATTGTTGGTTTACATTTGATATTGGTGGTTTGTTATTGAGTTGCCTTGGCCTTGTTTTATTTCTTTTGGGATTGAGTTTTGGAGGTAGTGCGTTTCCGTGGAGCTCTGGTATTGTCATCGCTTTTATTGTGGTCGGCCCACTGTTAGTTTTAGTTACATTGGTGTATGAGTTCCTGATATTTGAAAAAATAAATCCCAAGCCAGAAGAAAGAACATACCGCCCTCTATTATCTTGGAGAATAGTATCTGAGCGTGCTGTTTACACTGCAAATATAATGACGTTACTTCTTACTGTCTCCTACAATGGTCAAATGATTTATTCAGTCCAGTATTTTCAAATTGTTTTCGGCTCCACTGCATGGAAAGCAGGTCTGCACCTAATTCCAATTGTTGTATCGAGTGTAGTCGCAGCAATCATAGGTGGTGTAATTACTAAGAAAACTGGCAACGTTAAACTCGTTCTCTTGTTTGGAAGCTCGGTAGGTGTCATTGGTGCTGGGCTCATGACTCTGTTGGACAATTATTCAAGCGCACGTACCCAAATTGGGGTCTTGATCCTCCCTGGTGTGGCATTAGGTGCGGCTCTTCAAGCTGCTTTGATAGGTTCTCAGTTAGCGGTAGATCCAGAATCTCCCTCCGCTCAATTTGATTTCGTTGAAGTCACAGCCTTCAACGGTTATATGAAATCTTTGGGCGCCACACTTGGTGGAATTCTATCCACAATGGTGTTTGACTTCACAGCTCATAAACTTATCGAGAGTCACAAGATAACTGACTACCAGACGCTTCCGGTTGACCGAATAATTCCACACCGTTTGGAAAATTTTGATGGCCCACATTCAGCGATAGCACACGTCCTAAGTACTTCTGTGACTAATGTTTTTTGGATGGATTTCATCTTTTCTGTTTTAGCTTTCATTTTCAGCTTATGCACGACTAATAAGACTGTTCCTGTTCGAAAGAAGGAGGAAGAGAACAGTAGCGGATTAGAAGAGTCCTCAAAAAGGGAAAAATAGATTGCATTGAATCTCGATGTGCCAGTAAAAAAGTATATATTTCGAGGAGAGGTGTTGAAAAGATCTGATAGAAGACAAGTAATAGTTTGTACGTTTTGGAAAAACTGGCTCTATATTTTTTTTGACTTTGCATTGAGTTCCATTTCTGTTCTGAGTGTCGCAATAATCTCCACTATGGCTTCAACAGGAGTATGGAAGCTTCCTCATGTTGACTTATTGCCCAAGAGTACTATCGTTCTCTGGTGATTTGATGTAAAAAATCAATATCATAGGCTTTTAACTTTAGCTTTGGTTCCAATTGCATAGATATTACGAAGAACAGCTCAGAGATATAGCTCAAATTGCACACTGAAATCTTCAGCTCCTCAACTGTTCTAGGGCCGGCAGAATAATCGAGTACTGATAGACTCAAAAAATTATCTTAAAGAAGTGCGCATCTTGAAAGACCATGAGGCTACACCACCCTTCAAAATCTTCCTCACTTTCTATTTTTCGCTGTCTGTGTTGATCGAAAAGCTCTTGAAGATCGGTTATTTATTGGTCAGTTGGTCTCCCGTAAGGATCGTGGTACAAATTACTGACTGTGCTTGTAGGACCAATAGGGGCATTTTTGAGCGTATGATTTTTATTCCCCAAGCTGTCCGTTTCATGTTGATAACTTTCTGATATATCAATAGAGAACTTTGAAAATAGTCAATTCTTATATGTTCAACTGCCACATTGCTTGACGAAGGGAGTCTAGGTGTAGAAAATACCGTTACAGGAGATGAAACGGGCAGTTACCAGGCGGCTATATTCCGTGAGACCCGAAACCTAATGAGAAACTCTCAACAGATCTCCTGATTAATTACATAAACCAAACGGTAGATTTGGAACAGAGGGAAGCATGGATAATGAAATAATGCTTCGTTTGCGGAACTGTTGGCAATATATTGGGTAGATATTTGCTATCATATGACGAGGTTACTGTTTAACTACAAGGATAGGTATATCCATCTTTCTTTTTGAATGTAACTAACAGTAGATGGTATGGAGGTTTTGGCAAAACTGCGATCATTAAAGCGTTACGCATATGGAATCAAGGTCGGCATCCTCGCCGAGTTTTCGCTTTCCCCAGAACACCATTTAAGTTTCAATCACACCATTTAACCGTCCTCATAATATCTACGAAATGCGTGGCTGGTACCGTTTTCTTAAATGTGACGTGTCCAGTATACCCTTATGATAATTGCTTCATTTTGGGACCGAAAATTTCGGAAACCACAGTTCAACCGTGTGACGTTGAATCTCGTTAACTGCAGAACTTTGTTCTACACTGTTAGAAACTCTCGGGCTTCAGAGAGAAAATCCATGGGAAACGGAAAGAAGTATCATTCATCTGAATAGCTTCTCGTTCACTTACTCAGTGGAGGAGATAAATTTTACATTAAACAGGAACTTAGAGAGCTTACAGGCCTTCTAATTGCTTGAATGCAGGCTGCATCTGCTTGCATGCTTGCCCTTTGAACAAATCTGATGCTGTACGCGCTTGAAGTTTCCTTTTACGGTCACCAATTATTTATATGAGCGCCAAGATTATGCGCGCCTGATTTAACAATCTTGGCCATCGCGATTTCTGTAGGATTTTGTCTCTATGCTAACTTCCGAAAACGGGTGCAGGGTCGGTTGTTATTGGCACCATTTCCTATTATGAACGCCAACCATCCAGGGTGCGATGTTGCCGTCCGTGTTACTACTCATTAAGGTATCATTCTGGAACCAACTGTAACTTAATAGCTTAGAAACCCCAAACAAATGCCGCAACATTTCCTTTACCGGTTGCTCGTTGTTGCAAAAGTGTCCAAGCGTGATATACAGTCTTTCTTTTTTTGGTGCCTTGGCATCTATGGTTACCCCGCTGGCGACGTCAACGAGAGGCGTTATAAAGAAGCAGTATATCTGATTCTATTGGACTGAAATTCATTCATCCCAGATTACCGAAATCATACATAGGAAAAGGGTCTTTTAAGCTTGAGCTTATATTTGAATCAGGCAAAATGAATGATACATCTATCATGTTGTTCAAGTGTGGAAACTCGGGATATGTAAATACTAGCTACTCAGATGTTTCACAACAGGAAATCTATGATTGTGGTAGATACGAAGGAAAAACTGAGCAGACGAGCGGTGCATCTCAGACGAGCGGTGCATCTCAGATTCGAGTTCCTAGAGCTACTAAATCTATCTTTTTGATTTTATTTTATCTATTATTTATGAATATGGCTAGAGAGATCTAATCAAAAGTGCATACAAATGGACCCAGGGTAAATGGCATAAATATGACTCTTCGTATTAATATACCGCGGACGTATTACAGGGGTAAAATGGCCTTTTATTTTTTACATAAGGATGTTTCACTACATACGTTTACCAATACGTTAGCGGCTATCACGCACAAGGGCAAGGATTAGTTTGTAGTAATCTCGCCTCGTTACCAGGGAACAAATCCTCCTGAGTTACTACATTATCACCAAGTGATTTTGTTACACGGGTTTATCTGGCTGCTTCCAGTCCTGGCGCCAAGCTCAGACTATATAACAAGGGAATTGTTGGTCGTCCTGGTCATCCTGGTGGTACCCGGAGTCCTGGTGAGAGAGAAGTTAGTTGCAGCACAGGCAGCGGAAGTGGGTAAAAAAGCTCGTATTGATCTCGTTATTATTTAGAGCTATCATATAGTTGGTTGCCGCAATATTTGATGCCTACTATTGACAAAATGTGATGGAAAGGGCAGTTAAATGGATGTTAAATGAATGTCGAACTATATTTATAGCATATAAAGTAATACAATTACATATATCCGCGGCACCTTTAGAGAAATACCAAACTTTAAATATTCTTCCAAATGTTGTAAGGGCCTGCTTGAACTCTCCTAAGCTTTTCCCTCTTTACAGTAAGGCTTTGTTACTTATGCTTAACTGATTTGTAATGTGACTAGTATATTGATCAGATCATTCCTCTTAAACATGTACCTAGGTGCTCCAGATTGAGTCTATAAATGGTGCAGTAACTTCTAATAATACACATTTTTGAGAAATTTTGTTCTTTGATTAGGCAGTATGTTTGCAGTTTAGAGAATACGAAATCATTGTAATCTACGATTCTTTTTTACCAAATTCAAATCTCCTTTTGAAACTGAAACCGCAGAGGTTCGGTAAGCTCTTGTCATGCATGAGAGCCTTCCATTAGCTTTAGGTTGGCTCGCGAAGTCCTTCTGAAAAGAAGTCAATGGCTTCCAGTAAGGCCAAAGAATGTCCTGAATTGCGCTGAAATTTGAAGTACGAAAGGTCTTATACGAATATCTATTAGCGGTTCCCTCAGTAGTTAGAAGCCTTTCTACAATTTAGCTGCTTTAAGCAAGACAACAAAAATGCTGGTAACCTTCTGAAGTATCTTATCACCAATTGTTGTAATGACACGAACTAGCCCGCAAACATCGATTTCATCTTTTCACTAAAAAGTTTCTGGGACTTTGCTTTTACGACAAGGAAGGTTGGGACATTGAAAGTCCCCAATAGTGGTACGGGGAGCTGACCAAAACCTGCATTTGGACCCAATGATACAGCAGCAGGCGTATGGCCTGAGTCGAACGTACTTGCATCAAGCAGCTTTGCATTGCGACCCTTATTCAGATAACTGATGACATTACGTGTCAAGGTATCAACCCAGTTATCTCTTTTAATGATTCCGTGGTATCTAAAATCCGCAACGTCTCCAATTGCAAAGACATTACCCTCTGGACAAGCTTTTACCCTAAAGTTTTTCTCAACTCGAATAAATCCCTGTTTATCGCACAGATCTGGTATATTATTTGATGGTACATTAGGCGTAGTGCCGACACCGAAGTAAATTAGATCCGCACTCACCTCCTTCAGCTCACTGCCTTTCATCAAAACAGTGTTTGGATTGCTATCGGATTGAACTCCCGTAGTGTTGAGATGTAATGTCACGCCGTGGCTTGCCATAAAGTCAGTAACTTTGGACCTCAGCTTTTCGCTATAGAAACCGTTTGCAGGCAAAAGTTTATCAGATTTCTGAATAACAGAAATGCGTTTCTTGCCGGATTCGATCTCCGATTTGTATTTGACGAGTATCTCACCTATTATTTCGCAATTGACGAATCCACCACCTATAAAGAGTATGTGCTCAGCTTTTTCAATTCTGCGAGACTCCTCCTCGAAATGCTTCTTGAAATCGTTGCCAAAAGCGTAGGTGGTGCCAATTGGATCTGGCCACTTCGATCCCGTTGCAATAACCAGGGCAGCGAACTCTATCACTCGGCCCGATGCCAAAACTACACTTTTGGGGTCAAAGTTAGTAACTCTATCATTTATGACATTAACATCGGAGTCGATGACATCTTTCAGAGGCATAATTGAACTGGAATAATCATTTGATACTGTTAAGCGTACAGCCGAAGGTAGAAAGTACACATAGTCAGATACAGTTATAAGGCAGATGCTGTTCGTCGTTAAATCTAAACCTCTTGCCAAATGATTTGCGGCCGAAACACCAAAAATTCCAGCCCCAATTATCACTATCGTTCTTTTTTCACCTTGCACTTCACCCATCTTCGAAACCGTAGGAATGAGTGCCCCTCTGCAGCAGATGAAACAACTATGAGAGTAGCGAGAAGCTTGACAAGTTAGTTATAACCTGAGAAGAGATACGCAGATAAGTTTAGCTACCTCCGATATGAGAAATGAATGAAGATGTCAGAGAAAAGGTCGTAAGTCTACCCTTTTGAACTCCGTTATATACACGTTAAATTTTGAGCCTTGTGTTCATCTTGAAGCTATCGAAGAGATGCCCTGAGCCCGATAAACACGGCTTACATAACCTTATTAATAATGCGCTTACAAAGATCACGGGATAGGCCAAAGATCCCTGTCTCGAAAAACAAAAATCTTGAACGATGAACGAACGCACTTATCTACGATAGCGTTTGAAGCATACGCAAAAGCAGGACCCCTTTAATAAGAACAATGCCCCCAACAGGAAGCTGCTTGTTCATCAAAGTTGAGTCCGAGCGAATACATCTTGACATTGCATGAGTATTCGAGCTTGTGCTTACGTCCCTATCATTGTCCGACTATTTTTTGTAGTGATTCTGTGATGTGAGCGAGTTCTCCAAGATGTGGATGAAGCAGTCAGATTAGGTCATGATTGTATTGTGGAAGCAGATCCTGAATAGCGCCGTAGAAGGAAATATAATGCTTTGGAATCTCTCAAACTACACCGTTATCGAGCTAGCATGTCAGAAGTGCAGGATGCTTTCAATATGATATTTTGCACTTTTGCATTGTGATTGCCATAACCGCTTGCACAACGAAACATTTGTTAGAAAAAAGGTAGTAATCCTGTTCCAGTTTTTTTGCAACATCTCTTTAATGTGACAGTCAAGTAATAACGTCCGCATCTTCCTAAGTTTTACTGTTCAAGGGTAAGTGTCTCTGATACTTTGTTCAGAAGCTAGCACACGCAACCAGGAGAGCCATCAGAGATTCCATCCTCTTCAGTATGATTCTCGGCATCACGATACTCTCTTGCGGAGGGGATCAAGATTATTGCCAGTATATTACGGTGCTTCGCATCTTCACCTCCCGACTTCCAGACCAACGAGGCGCTCGTTTGAGTTACAGATCGATTACCTTGAAGCACAAGAGACGTGCAATTTCTGCATCCGCAGCATATTATGGTACCTCTCGAAGCAGGTTTAAATTGCCCTCTCACGTGGATCGAAAATTCCGAATTGGCAGGGCGCCGGGTATATCATCGACAGCTGACAGCACTCCCAACCTCTTCAGGATGAAATCATTCGTGCCTTTTGGGAGCTGTCCTCCCTTGTACTTCTCCGTAGGCGTTGGGTGGTATTAATCACCTCTCTGAGAACTTGAGCATTCTTCAATCTGCGAGTCTTCTTTCTAATATGAATGCGTAACGACCTTGCCGCATTCTGGAGTAAAATTCGAGCTAATTATTAACTGGTTGCAGTATACGCTGACGCAACTGTAGTCTTCCCACTCGTCGTTGCTGCCAGGTTTGCCAGCGGTAAGAAACTTGACAAAAACAGCGATTGAAAAGTATCGTAAATAGCTCATGGGAATACTGCCTCACCTCTCCTGTAGAGATATGGTTAGTTATGCCCTCTTGTGTCGAGTTTAACTTGACTTCTGGTCAAGAAATCTCTGGCTGGCAGCCATCAAATCTTCAAAAATATAAATTGTGACAATGTTTCCATATGTTCGGCCAGTTTTTCACTCGAAACGACGTCAGGTGGTCCTTCAAGTTTGTGCAGCGTCAAATTTACTCACTTCTATGCCGCCCCAGTGGCATCAGGACCTCCTACACCTTTTAAAAGCGCGTTTCGTGCGAGATAATTAATTAGGTGGACTTGAGTCTTGAATGGTTACGGTTATGATGAAAGTCATTCAAATACCATTTTTAAAGAATCCCAAGATGTGGCTTCTCGTACAAACTCAGACTATTTTTGTTCTCAGAGTGTGACTTTACTTTGTTATCGAAATTTAGGATTGTTCTATTACAGTACAAATTAGGATGTTAATCAACTCATAGTAATCTTACAACCAGTCTCTTGATTGATATTTGAGTTCAGGTCATTTTCTCAGAATAGTTGGCATTGGAAAACTTGATAGGAGTGACCGTCCAATCAATGTTGTCGACAAGATTTGAAAGATTTGAAATAATGAAATTTCGGAGTTCCCTCAAAGTTGCCATATCGACGACTTTTCTGAAAGAAACTTGAAAAACCATGACTGCTACGACGACAACTATTACCATTACAAGATATGATGTGTTTGGTACTAGTCATAATAGCTCAAGGAACATTCTGTAGCTTGGACTAGAGGACCATTTTGATGGGTACCACTTAATTGAAAAGCAGATTGGAGGTCCAAGGAAGGACGCGGCCGCTGGCGATTCTCACACAGAAGCATGACAAAAGGATGACAAAAGCATAATATTCTTTTTCTAGTTACTGTATAATCTAAAACTTTGATCAAAACGACAACTTGGAGATTGAGATGCTGCAGAGAAATTGCTTCCCCAGTATCTTCAATAGTAGCAAGAGATCTTTATCATGCTTGTGAAACAAATCTGCTAAAAGTTGTCAAGGATGCCTATGGATTGGCTTAACATGGAGATCTTGTCATTATCTTTGAGATAGCTGTTTTAGGTATTTCAAATGCACAGATTATCCTTCATAGATACAGGTAAATTGACGTAAAAGAAAAAAAAACTACTGATTGCCAAGTTCGTTACCATATGGGGCTGAAGTTCTTTCAGGAAAAAAAACCTGCAGGTTACGACTTAATAGAAAGGGCCCTTTATTTTCGTGGCGGGGATAAGGCCCGAGATACGAACCAGTGGCGATCAAAAACTCAATCGCAGCATCAACACAGAAGAGATTAACGTACCAGGATTTTACTGTTATCTTCTTCTTTGCGAATTGCCTTGAATTTTTGAATTTACGGAAACGGTTTCCCGATTCGTTCTATTTGACTTTATGGTAAGGCTAACACAGTTTAATATTACTGAGCTTTCTAAAGAGGTCCGAAGTAATTGATACAATCTCATCTTATCTAACTAAGTTTGCTGTATATCCATTGTCTCTGACCAACAATCATATGAAGAATTCGCAGAAAAAATGTATATAAGGCTCATAGACAGTATCTTTAAGTAATATTTCAAAAGTTCGGAATCACAGCAAGGAAAATCACTAAAAATGACGGAAGAAGTAAACAAAATCAAAGAAATTGTCGAAGAATCTGAAGTAAAAAGCATTCCTTCCGTTTCAGTTGGAAAGACTGAAAACGTTTTGGATGACGAATACCTCGAGCATGTGGTCTTTACCGCAGAGGAAGAAAGAGCTTTGGTGCGCAAAATTGACTGGTACATTCTACCTTTTATGTGTATGGTATTTTTTGCCCAATATTTGGATAAGCAATGTGTGAGCTATGCTACAATCTTTGGTTTAATGAGTGACTTGAAGATGAATTCACACGATATATCATGGTGTGGAACCATATTCTCCATTGGGCAACTTGGTGCAAGTTTTTTTTTTACCTATTTGATGACGATTATTCCAAGAGCTCCCTTGACAGGTGCCTGTGTAGTAATCTGGTCGGTTTGTTGCATGTGTTCAGCTGCTCCAAATACCAAGCAAGGCTTTTGGGTAAGCAGATTATTTCTCGGTATATTTGAGTGTGTTGTTCAACCAGCTTGTGTTCTGATTACTTCTTACTGGTACAGGAAAAGAGAGCAACCATTAAGAACGGCTTGTTGGATATCTATGAATGCCATTGCTCAAATTGTTGGAAGCTTTCTGCAGTACGGCATAGGTAAAACGAATAAAAGCAGTATAGGGGACTGGAGACTCATGTTTATTGCATGTGGAGTTATCTCTTTGGTTGCTGGTGTCGCGTTCTACTTGTGGATCCCAGTGTCTCCAAGAACAGCGTGGTTCTTGACCGACAGGGAAAAGGAGATTGCAGTCAAAAGACTTTTCGATGAAAGTGACAGAACAGCAACCAATAAATTCAAGAAAGAACAGCTATATGAATGCTTGAAGTTTGACTGGTTGTTCCTTTCATCCTGTGCTTTCGGGTTCCTGGTTACAGTCACTAGTGGGACGATCATCTTTCAATCATTGATGCTTTTGTCCTTCGGTTACAACAAGTTCGAGGTTATGAAATACGGTTCTCCAGCAGGTGCTGTCCAGCTTTTATTTGTCTGGGTTGCTGTTTTAGCAGTAAAAATCTTTCCCCGCGAACGTACTTTAATATCAATTGCGCTTTCATGCGTTCCACTTGCAGGTAGCATAATGGTTCTTTGTTTGGGAAAGAATTCAGGTTGGTGGGTCATCGTGGGTTCCTGGCTAGGTTCTGTTATATCTTGTATCATGTCGGTATTGTTGAGTTTGGTTTCCAGTAACGTGAGAGGAAATACAAAGAAATCGGTCTGTTCAAACGTATTTTTTGCGGGGTACTGCCTGGCGGCTATCATTTACCCTCAGTGGTGGCTTGGCACTTATCGCGGTGGTCTAATTGTAAATATTATCATGTGGGTCATCTTGGATATTCTTTTGGTCTTTTACAGATTCAAAGCCATTTTTGTGAACAAGAAGAGAGACAAGCTAATGGAGGAGGGAGCTATTGAAGAAACGCATCTTGATGAGGATTTGACTGACAAGCAAGACTTGCACCATAGATATGTCTACTAAGGTGTGGATAGAAGATGCCTTTCTCAGAATGGAACCATCCTACAACATCTTGCTCCACAAATAGCTATTTTACGTTAAGTATTCATATTCTTTGCAATTTAATTCATAGTTAAAAAAAAAAACTTTAAGTTGGCGGTAGAAATTTGAGTGTTCTGCCATAGGTGGAGTGCGGCAGAAGATTATAACACTAAAGTCGTGCCTGATACGGAACTATCTAGTTTCTTTCCACGTGCTGAATGTGCAGGTTATAGAAAATAAATGCGTTCTGAGAGTAGCTAGGTTATGTCAATCATTTTCTTATCCAATTTGAGTCTAAAAGCCCTACCTTCCTTATCATTTACCCATAGCCAGTTTCCTTCTTTGTTGGAGATAGACTGAACGGCTGCGGCATTCCGACTATAGATAGTTTAATAAACTAGCTGATAAGGTGTTACCACTTTTGGCTATTCACTTGTCCAAGAAGAAGAGACTTTAGTTTTTCTGTGCTGTTTGGCACCAACAGATAACTGTTGCTATGACTGCCTTTGCCTGGAACGCGATTGACATTGTTTTTTCGGCGATAAGGAATTTCGTGTCATATCCCCGTTATATCCATGGACCCGAAATCTAATCTTATCTTCAGCGATAAGTGCGAAATTACAAAAGTGAAAAGAAAAAAAAACTATGATGGAATCCTGATATTTTTTCAGAGATAACGAGCCGCCAAGGGTATATATTTCTTGCTTCCGATACAATCACTTCGAATGATGTTTTTGATCTACCTCGAAAGACCAAACAATAACAGCGAAAATGGGAAGTAAACTGATTGATGTTGACGAGAGAAATAATAAATCATTGCAAGACTTAGTCATACCTTGGAGACTGAAGCCGTTGCAAAAGCATTGTATTAAAAACACAAATCTCATCGACGTGCTAAGTGGAACTGTTCGGCCGGAGGCATACATCTTCATCGAGGATGGTATTATTTCCAAATTGGAGTTCGGTGAAGGAAAACCTATTGCAGTGGATAGCGACGTTTATGAAGTAATCGACGGTACCGGCAAGTTTGTAACCCCAGGCCTCTTTGACAACCACGTCCACATGGCATCCGTGACAGGAGAGATGGATTTGAACAAACTCATGACAATGCCAAATACAACCGCCTTGCTAAGGATAAGATACACGATGGAGGCATCATTAGCTAGAGGTTTTACGACAGTTAGAGATTGTGGAGGTGTTGAAGGATACATCAAGGCTGCAGTAAATGACGGGTCTATAATCGGTCCTAGGCTAATAACATGTGGTCACGCTATCTCACAAACAGGTGGTCACGGAGACTTGAGGCCTGCAAACCTTCCAGGAAGCGCTTTCGATAGCTGCTCGTGCCACTATGGGCAAGTTGGAGTTATAGCTGACGGGGTTGGCGAGTGTTACAGAGCTGCTCGGGAGGAATTCAGAAGAGGTGCTGACTTCATCAAGATGATGGCTGGTGGAGGAGTGGCTTCTCCCACAGATAAAATCAGCAACCTGCAATTTTGTCAAGATGAAATAAGTGCTTTAGTCAACGTTGCAAATACCTACCACACATACGTCACTGCCCATGCATACACACCAGAAGCCATACAAACCTGTATCAAACTAGGTGTCAAGGGTATCGAACACGGTAACCTTTTAGACGAAAAGACAGCTGACATGATGGCAGAGTTGGGCTGTTACTTGACTCCTACGTTAGTCACGTACAAGGTAATGGCGTCGAAACAGTTTGGGTCTTTCTTGGGCAAAGAAAACAGCCAAAAAAATCTAGAAGTCCTTGATCAAGGGATCGAAGCAATGAAACTCGCGCAAAGTAAAGGTGTCAAGATATGCTTTGGTTCAGATTTGTTGGGTCCTTTGGCGGGCTATCAAACCCAAGAATTCTTCATTAGAGGGAAAGTTCAGACTGCCCAGGAAGTCTTATTGTCAGCTACTGTAACACCTGCTGAGATGAATGGTTTGGCTGATAAACTTGGCCAGGTGAAACCGGGTTTTATTGCCGACTTGTTGATGATGAAGTCTAATCCTCTAGAAGATATTGGCATCCTTGATGAACCTGAAGAGAATTTGGTTTTGATAATGAAAGACGGTAGGATTTACTAAGAAAGCTTGCGGAAGCATATCAACGTTGCGGAAAGTTATTCACTACATTACCTGATACTAGTGAACGTGCTCCTTTTAGTGACGCGCCAATGATGTACCGATAAACAATGATTTGCATGATGAAGATACTTTTCATACTCTTGTATAGCATCTGTGTATAGTTCATGTCGATATAATATTCCTTTTAGACTGTTGCTGTATCGGAAACCAAAAAGGGTTTTGATAACATTTTGAGTATTCAGAAACAAAATGAAAAGTTCAATTGTACATGCCATGCAGTATTAACAGATTGTAAGGTTGATACTTTTACATTGTTTACGACTGACAAGACGGAAGTATTCAAAATTTTTATGTTGCGTTCAGATTTTGGTTATTTCAAGAGTAACAAGACATTGATCTCCAAGTAAGATATAAAAAGTACTCAAGCTGACTAGGCTAGTAAATATCATCTCTATATGACAGATTAATAAACAGACAAACATCGAAATGAGAAAGAAAAGCTCTTAAATAAGGTAAAGAAATGGACAAGGAAGTGGTTTGCGGCCACATCGAACTGGAGGTAAAATACAAGTATAAAGGTTTGTTTAACTCAGTAGATGCATTTTGAAACAGTTGATCAGAAGGGATTTGTTTCTTCCAATTCCTGACGATCTAAAGTGATAACGTAAGGGTCGTACCATAAGAGGTTCGGTATCCCAGACATACGGGCGGACTCTAATGGAAGAGAACGTGAACGGTAGGAACAAAGCCATGAACAAGAAAGTAAACCGTAAAGCCACAGAGCGAGAAAAAGGAATGTCAACACTCAGTGAACGCAGAGACAAGCGTCACAATTTCTCATCAAAGATCTTGAAAGAGGTTGAATAAATTGTCGTAACAAGTGAGATTCTATAATAATCGTTGAGCAATAGATAGACCTATGGGCGGTAACTAAGGGATTTAAATGGGCTGAGGTAAGTGAAGAATCTAATGACTGTTCAAAGAAGATTCGCTGAGGATGTGGTTGAATGAAACAGTTGGGCATCACCAGTGGTTAGATGTGCTGAGGTAAGTGCCGTATGTAGTGAGTATACATACAAACAAGTCGTCAGGTATGAGTTGAGAATGAGTTTAAGTGGATGAGTTGCCATTAAACTATGGGATATAATAAGCTGAGGTAAGTGCCGTAGATAATGAGTAACGGTAAATACTCGTCAGGTATGAGTTGAGGACGAGAGGTGGATGAGTTGACGGTAAAGAGTGGAAAATGAGCCGAGGTAAGTGCCGAATTTCATGATGTCATATAAACAAGTCGTCAGTTATGAGTCGAGGATGAGTTTAGTGGATGATTGATGTTAAACGGCAGAAGATAAACTGGTTGACATCAAACAGTGGGACAATCAGTTGTAGTAAATGCCGTAGAAAATAAGTAACGGTAGATAATAGTCAGGTATGAGTTGAGGATGAGTATAAGTGGATGAGTTGATCTAGAGTGAGAATGACCTGAGGTTAATGCCGTATTTGATGATGTGAGTAAATACTCGTCGAATATGAGGACCATTTATCTGAATAAGTTTAATGTTAAAGAGTAGATACTGAAGTCACTGCCGTAACTAATGAGCTCACTAACAAGTACAAATCACAGTTGAAATAGAAGATCAGAAGCGACAACCAAAAATGACACACAAGAGGAACATGACGCAAAGCATAAACATTCTGTAAGTCTATCTATAGGTGTAAGGTCTAGGTGTAAGGTCTAGGTGTAAGGTCTAGGTGTAAGGTCTAGGTGTAAGGTCGTGGTGTAAGGTCGTGGTGTAAGGTCGTGGTGTAAGGTCGTGGTGTAAGGTCGTGGTGTAAGGTCGTGGTGTAAGGTCGTGGTGTAAGGTCGTGGTGTAAGGTCGTGGTGTAAGGTCGTGGTGTAAGGTCGTGGTGTAAGGTCGTGGTGTAAGGTCGTGGTGTAAGGTCGTGGTGTAAGGTCGTGGTGTAAGGTCGTGGTGTAAGGTCGTGGTGTAAGGTCGTGGTGTAAGGTCGTGGTGTAAGGTCGTGGTGTAAGGTCGTGG